>JANAVB010031419.1:3351602-3544102 GCA_029216955.1 Iris pallida | reverse complement strand
CCATATGTAATAATATTTTCAAACTATAATTTAAACTAGTTTTTGTAATACCAAAGAAGATAATATTGTAATATCTTATACAAGATTTTTTTTTTAAAGAGAGATTAATCTCTAAACAGAATATGTAAAAAAAGATTAAAATGAAATAAATAATAAAATAATTTTGAAAATCCAGGAAGAGGGGTTACAAATCTACCCACCTTAAAAAAATTTCGTCCTCGAAATTTCAAAGGGCACGATTAGGTATGACTAAGAATATAATCAAGAAAATAATTTGATCAATGACCAAACGAGTTAGATCATGAATATAATTGAACCTTAAGAAAAGATACCACATAGAACGATTAAAGTATAATCGAAAAGACCTAGTCACAGTGGTCAAGGATATAATCGAAATATGATTAGCTAAACAAAAAATAGTCGTTAGGCACGATTAACTACTAATTGAAATTATGTAAGCATGATCAACGATCAAAAGTTAGGCAAAGTCTAACAGGATTAAAATCACTTGGATAGAAGTAGGATGTAGTTACGATCAAGGCTAATCATGTAAGCCATCCAAGCATGATTAAAATTTGGCATGAGTATGATTATGATAAAAATAATCATGATCAAAGTTGGAATAAAATATGGGCATTAGCAAGAATAGAGTTGAAATATAGGCACGATTATGATTATAGTCAAAATAGTTAGTCACGATCAAAGTTGTTTAAGAACGATAAAAAACTAAAGTCATTTTGGCACGATCAACTAGTTAAGCAAAATTATTTAGGCACGATTATACGACTATGAATCTAGTGGAATGAAATCAAAATATATTAAATGATTACTAGGAGGGAACAAATAGGATGGTAAGAAAGAGACTACGAGGCTTATCGAGAAGACATAAATAAAATGGGGTAGAAGATCAAACCGAAATGAGAGTGTAATGGTCATATGCTAATAAAAGACATAGTCCCTATAGTATTCGAAAACCATAAATATATTCGAAGTTATTTTACTGAAAATCCATGCCTCACCAGTGTGCATCTGGCTACAGTAAACCCTTGGTTTTATGACTCAAGCGTAATATGGTATCGAACACTCTATCAACTCCATCCAATATTCATCATAACTCAAGGATCAAATAATGCAACTAGGACATAGTTTTAGTAATACTCGATAACCTACACTTACTTGAAATTATTTTAACTTAGGGGTCATGCCTTGCCAGTGCGTTGCTGGCTGCAGTGAACCCGCAATCTACATAATTCAAATAAAGGGGGGACAATGCCCATCTGCCTTGCCATTGTAAGTCATCGAGATTATTCCAACTATATTCATACGAATTTCAAAAGAGCTTCTAGAAATTCGAACAAATTCTAAGATGATCAAGATAGGAAAAGTATAAGTATCTGTCCTTCAAGTATCAATTCTTGAAAATAAAATAAGCGACTAGGAAAGATAATTATCGAAGCCAAAATAAGGATAAAATTTTCTAATCCCTATTGCACGGATATTCATTGATTAAGAAAAAAAACTTATATACCTTAAATCAAAGACTTGAGATGGATAATTGAATCAAAAATTAATTTAAAAAAAGAATTCCTTATGCTCAAAGATAAATTAATAAGTAATACGAATTTTATCATATGACGATGATGATTAGAGGAAAGAAAATAAAATGGCACAAATGATCAAGGTTAAGAGTTGACTCCTAAGAAGTTCTAATTTACTAGGCGAATAGTCTACCCACCTTAGATTCTATCATCGTATTAAAATGCAATAGTATATCTATGGAATTTCCTTGAGTTATCTAATAGGGCTTAGAATTCAATAAATTTTTACCTAAATCATATGGCCTATGTAGCAACCTTAACTACCCAACAATTAAATCGAATAAGGGACTTCTAGTCCTAATCATCATCCTAAAAAAACAAATCAATCATAATTGTAAGTGAGCACTTTCTAGTCGCGGACTCGCAGTAGTACGACTAATATGATACTACCACGAGTTCACACAATTTACGAAGACTGACCTGCATGGACTACCAAAAAAACTTGTCACGACTCGCACCCAATTTTTGGGATACGAGTGCGTAGCCAAGTCTAGCCTATGCCGCAACATCGGCGGTAGTAAGCTATCTAGGTCTCAATGTCAATCTCAAATACAAGAAAATCACATCTATTTGCTCATTCACAAAATTAAATCAACTTTACAATATTCCAAGATTACATTTAATTAAAAATACAATATCTCATAAAATCTAATACAACAAACTTAAACTTGGAGATCAATTCTATCTAACTATTCTTCTAGGTTCGGTCTTCCAATATACCAGTACCTCCCAAAGATCTAATGCAAAGAGTAGCCGCGACTAATCTGAAATCTTTTGTTTCCAGTCAAGAATGGAACGAATATATTTCTAACAACAGTTCCAATAATTGACAAAGTCTATAAAACAGTAAATTGTTTGCCATAAAATATCAAGAACAAAAATTACAAAGGAATTGAACTTGATTGCAAACTCGCTTGTACAAGAGAAAACCTAGAAAGAAATCCTAGGAAACAATCTAAGTATAATTGTTTAGTTTTTTGATTATGGGGGGTAACGATAGAGGATCGGGAAAGTATAGCAACTCTGCCTTACTCCTTGGACTATCTGACACGCTCTTTGTTCTTGAAGAAATTACCCTTCGTAGGTTGCTTTTGCATGGGTGTGGAACCCTGCTATTTATAGTGATAGATATCTTAAACCGCATAGATGGCCACGTGACCACGTAGCTACAACAGCACACAAAGACCCGCTCTTTAGCCGCCAGCTGGTGACTTGTTGAGATTTTGTTACAGCAGATATGGGTGGTTAAGACTTGGTCAGCTTGCCACGTGTCCCCCCCCCCCCACAGAGTAGAGCCTGAATCGTTTTGGCCACATAGTGGCCTTAGGAGCCTTTCTTCTTCGGCTCGGCTCCACTTGGCCACATGGGATCTTCGGGAGCATTCCTTCTGCGGCTTGGTTTTACTTGGCAGCATGGGATCTTCGAGAGCCTTGCATCTGCGGCTCGAGTCCACTTAGTCGTATGAGGTCTCCAGGAGCCTTGCTTCTGCGGCTCGGCTTCACTTGGCCGCATGGGATCTTCGGGAGCATTCCTTCTGCGGCTCGAGTCCACTTAGCCGCATGTGGTCTCCAGGAGCCTTGCTTCTGCGGCTCGGCTCCACTTGGCCTCATGGGATCTTCGGGAGCATTCCTTCTGCGGCTCGAGTCCACTTAGCCTCATGAGGTCTCCAGGAGTCTTGCTTCTGCGGCTCGAGTCCACTTGGCCGCATGGGGTCTTCGAAAGCCTCGCTTCTGCGGCTCGAGTCCACTTGGCCGCATGGGGTCTTTAGGAGCCTTGCTTCTACGGCTCGAGTCCACTTGGCCGCATGGGGTCTCCAGGAGCCTTGCTTCTGCGACTCAAGTCCACTTGGCTGCATGGGGTCTCAAGGAGTCTTGCTTCTGCGGCCTAGATCAACTTAGCCGCATAAGGCTCATGCGGCTCTTCCTTCTACGGCCTGGATCAACTTGGCCGCATAACGCCTATGCGATCAGCAACGATTTTGAGAGAATTTTGTTTCTCTATTTTGACTTCTCGATGAAGATGAATTTAACCGATCCTTCTCCTTGGGGAGTGCTGGCACTACAGATTATGGATCTCCTTGTTTAAAGAAGATTTGATGATAAACTCCCTCAAAAGATTGTGATGCGCCGGGCTGAGACAATGCGCCTAACTGAGACATCTGAGTAATGCGTCTAGTTTGAGAGTAGGCCGTTACAAAGTCTTCAATTGGCATCATGCTTCCGAGATGATGTCGAAAAGGCGCAGCAGGTTGCGGTCGTTGGAACACAGACTGCCTTGGTGGTGAAGCCACTGTCTTGTGGCAGCAGTAGTTGATGGCGACTTGGGTGCAATGATGTCCTGGAAAGGGCTCCTCGCACGCCAAGTTTGCTTCTCTCTCCTTGCGTTTGTGAATGACCACCTCTCGTAAGTCGATAGTAGATTGGTCTTCCTTTGCATCCGTTTTATGGGCCCGGGTGCGTAGGTATCATATTTGCTTCCTGATCTGAGGCTAGTAAAGCACTTGCTCTCGATCGTTGTAGGAAGACTTTTAGGGCCTGTCCTGTCCATTTGTCGTAGAGGGCTGGACATGGGAGGTTCTGTACAACTTTCCATCAGGGGGTCGTGTAACAGTTAACTGTACCTGCTGATAGTCAGCAGATTGGACAGTTGACTGGACTTGTTGAGCCCGTACTACCCTAAACTTCTTCGACTTAGCACCCGAAGGTGCGTATTAGGAAGAGTCCAAGTTGGAAGCTTCGACATTCTCAATGGACCGTATGGGGTCTGGCTCGCAAGAGATTTGTCCCCCCTGACTTGGTTCAAGCGCAAGAATTGCACCCAAGTGGAAAGGGGACTTTAAGAGTCAGCTCATATCTGGTACAAACGTACCCGAGTCGATTCTGTACAGTTTACCATCGGTAGCACGCATGATTTTGAGCGTGCATCTCTGGTTTACTGTTGGCATAGCACGTTTGAAGCGCACGGCCCGTGCCACCTTGGATTTCTTCATACTAGCCCGTGAAGGTACATAGTACTCAGAATCCAACTCATCCTCGCCATGACAGCGAGTGATTCTGTCGAGTGATTCTTTTCTTCTTCTTTTTTTATTTTTGGTGCCATTTTCAAAGGAGGCAAGGGGGCTCTATATATAGAATGGAATGAGCCCCTTTTTTCTTCTCCTTTCCGATGTGGGACTAAAAGCAATATCCATGCTTCTACAAGACCCCCTTAAAAGTTTTCAAATTGCAAATTTGGAATACTTTGAATAAAAACATGGATAGTAGAGCTGTTTAGGTGTGACAATGCTATCAGAGGTAGCATGGACGTGATAGGTTTGGGTACTTCCGCTGGAGATTTTATGTGGACTTATCATCCTTGGCATACCTTGGTTTTAGGTACAGATAATAAGTTGAGAGAGGGAACCAACATATTTACTCAGAGGTGATATGGACGTAGTAAATATGAGGTTGATGGTAGAGCTTTCCTACTCAGATGTGATATGGATGTGGTAGGAGTGAACTCGGTGAGGATACACAGAACAACTCAGAGATGATATGGAGGTGGAAGTTCTATGATTAATTCGCCACAACACAGGGGTTGTTGTGCGGGGTGTTTACTCAGAGGTAAGGTGGACGTGGTAAATATTTGTTTTTAGCATCATCTTCTTTGTAAGGGGTAGGAAAACAACTCAGAGGTAATGTGGACATGGTTGTTCTACTACTGGGGAGTGAATGCAATGGAACAACTGAGCTCCAGAAGCATAAGATTATGAGGAAAGGGGGTACTTGTACTAGAGGGTCTAATACAATATTTGTGGTTGGCAGAGGACATCCCACAGGGGGACTTTTTGTGGACCTATTGCCCTTTCGTGCATCTGGAGATGCGAACAATAGATTTGAATAACATTTTGTGGACCTATTACCCTTTTGCGTACGGATGGTGCGGGTAATAGATTTGAAACAAAACCTAACAGAGGTAATGTGGACGTGATAGGCTATGGTCTTAACATCCTGTCTTTTATCCCAGATTGGGTACAGGTGTTAAGTTAAGAGACTATCGGTATCAGAGGTAATATGGACGTGACACACGATAATCATGAATAATTTTTGGTAGACCTATTACCCATTGGCGCATTGGTGGTGCGAGTAATAGATTTTGAGACAAAATCCAACAGAGGTAATATGGACGTGATAGGTTCTGTGGTCTTAACACCATGTCTTTTATCCCAGGTTGGGTACAGGTGTTAAGTTAAGAGACTATCGGTATTAGAGGTAATATGGACGTGACACACGATAATCAGGACCATAAAGTTTGCTTAGAGATGGCAATAAGCCTGGCAGACTCCGATGAGATGAAGCATCGGAGTAGAAGTTCATAGGTATCAGCATACATGACTCGCCACTCAGGAAGATGCGATGTGAATCCACTCGGAGCTAATAGAGTGTGAGTTCAGAGGCACTTGGTGTACATAACTCGATAGTTTGAGAGATTTGGTTGTTATTGTAGATTTAGTTGTTATTGGAGGTGGTACCAGGACGTTTGCCCTTGTCCTCTCCATCTGGGATGTGTAATCCCAGCTGGCGAGCCTTCTTTAACTTTGCCTCCGTATTGGGGCGCTTATGATGAAGGTCGTCCAATCCCTAAACTGATCTTCACCCATCCAGAGGCTGATTGCGGGGAGCAACTTCTTCTGATAGATTTCAATCAAGGAGCTTTTGGGATTGCCTTGGGGCAATCTCATTGCGGTTTGGCAGAACCGCTCGGTATAGTTCCTTGTTAGCTCCCTCTCTCCCTGAACGACATCCATGAGAGACGACATTATCACATCATGCCCCATTTCGTAGAATCTCTTTAGGAACATGTACTTGAAGCAGTCAAAAGAATGGATGCAGTTGTCCGGAAGGTTGCGATACCAGTCAAACGTGATCCCCTCCAATGCTCCGATGAATAATCGTGTGAGAATGGCATCACTATGCGGCAAGTGGTCGGTTGTGACCTCGAAATAAGTCATGTACCGACTACCAGAGGTCTTTCCGTCATATGAATCAATATGAAACGGCTTGTACCGTGGTGGAAAAGTCACATCTCTCTATGCAACGGGATACGGCTGTCATATTCTAAGGTCCCGGGAGGAGTCTCGGGCATTGAACATTGCTCGAAGCTCCTGGACTTCCCTCCTTGCCGCCCTTGTTTCATCTGCAGCTGAAGGAGCAGATGCTCCTAGAGGATTGTCGCCTAAAGGAGGAGCGGTCGTGTTGGAGTCCACGTTGACTGCGGGTCCCAAGCTTGTTTGTCCAGGCGTCCTTGTTGGTTGAGTCAGCAAGGCAGCTTTGATTTCGTCTACTGACTTGACCAAGGACAGGAGCATGGCTTCAAGTACTTCTAGACGTTGTCGGTTAGTAGGCGCGTTATGATCATCGCCGGCCATAAAGACTGTACGCACATGGGTAGACGTGGAAGTGATCGTAGAAGAGGTGCTCTCCGTGTCATACCCCCGTACCGAGAAATCATCGGGGAATGTCGGAATGTCTTCCTCTTCGGACTCGGAAGGGGTGCTACCCCCTGTGCAGGAAGCCGTATCATCTTGGCGAAGGCGATCTCCCTCAGGGACGTCCGCGTCTGTTGCATAATTCCAATGGATCGCTACCCCCTGTATATGCTCTATATATCGAGTGCCTAGGTAGACACCCCCTATGGTTGTCGAGAGTTTCCTTGCAGTGCTGGCAGAGATTGTCGGACTGGAAGAGCCTGTATTCTTTCCTCCCTTGCCGGGAAGAACCTTTCGGGTTGAATTACAGGAGGCGAAAGAAAATTCCTCGTCTCCCGGAATTTGCCCCTGTTTCTCATGTTGTCGTTGGAAAGGTGCTGGCTGGTGCAGTCGTTGAAAAATGGACTGCCGATCTTCAGGTGTTGTCGACTTGTCGCAGCAGCAATTGATGATGACTTGGGTGCAACGACGTCCCGAGAGGGGCTCATCACATGCCAAGGTTGCTTCCTTCTCCTTGCGTTTGTGAGTAATCACCTCTCACAAGTCGATAGCAGGCTGATCTACCTCTACATCCAATTTGTGGACTCGGGTATCCCGAGCACACGTGTACGTAGGTATCATGTTTGCTTCCAAATTCGAGGTTAGTAAAAGCACTTGCTCTCGATCGTTGGAGGGAGACTTTTGAGACCCACCCTGTCCGTTAGCCCTGGGGGACTGGACGCGGGTGGTTTTATACAACTTTCCATCAGGAACCCGTATAACAGTTAACGGTGCCCACTGACGGTCAGCAGCTTGGACCGTTGACTGGGCTTGTTGGGCCCGCACTGCCCTAGACTTCTTCGATTTAGCACCTGAAGGAGGATAATAAGAAGAGTCCAGATTGAAATATTCCACATTCTCAATGGGTCGTATGGAGTCGGGCCCGCATGAGGGACGGTTGAACACAGAGCTTCTGACAGGGCCGCATGAGACACTCTGTCTATGGTCAGGATTGGCTGTCGTATGGGCCATCTGCTTGCGGCCAGAGTTGGCTGCCGTATGGGCGATCTGCCTGCGTCCAGGGCTGGCTGCTGCATGGGCGATCTGCCTGCGGCCAGAGTTGGTTGCCGTATGGGCCATCTGCCTACGGCTAGAGTCAGCTATCGCATGGGTCATCTGTCCATCTCTCTTATACGGCCTCTTTCTCGTCCACATGGATTTCCCTTGTGTCCCAAAAAACTCAGCATCGTTGTATTTTCCTTTACTGGATTTGGGGACAGTGGGGTTCTTTGCGGTCGAAAGCAAGGCCGCAGGAGAGTCTTGATCACCGTCTTGGGCCGCAGAAGGAGCTTCTTCGAGAACCTGGTCGGGGCAACAGTTTTGTGCTTCGACGTCCTGCGGGTTCTCTTTGGGTTGGCTCGCTTCTGCGATGGGCTGGCGCTCCCTTCAGAGAGCATTTCTTCGAATGCTCGTTGGTCAAAACGAACCACGAGCATTTGCTGCACGGAGCCGAGTTTGGATGCGTCGGATTGTGTCACCAACTTCTCATTAGAAGAGAAGGTAGTCCCCAGCAGAGTCGCCATCGTGTTTGCCATAAAATATTAAGAACAAAAATTACAGAGGAATTGAACTTGATTGCAAACTCGCTTGTACAAGAGAAAGCCTAGAAAGAAATCCTAGGAAACAATCTAAGTACAATTGTTTAGTTTTTTGATTCTGGAGGTGACGATAGAGGCTCAGGAAAGTGTAGCAACTCTGCCTTACCCCTTGGACTATCTAACGCGCTCTTTGCTCTTGAAGAAATTGTCCTTCGTAGGTTGCCAGCCTTTTACAAGGGTGTGGTACCCTGCTATTTATAGTGATAGATATCTTGAACCGCATAGATGGCCACGTGACCACGTGGCTACAACAGCACACAAAGACCCGCTCTTTGGCCGCCAGCTGGTGACTTGTTGAGATTTTGTTGCAGGAAATCTGGGTGGTTGAGACTTGGTCAGCCTGGCATGTGTCCCCCCCACAGAGTAGAGCCTGAATCGTTTTGGCCGCATAGTGGCCTTAGGAGCCTTTCTTCTGCGGCTCGGCTCCACTTGGCCACATGGAATCTTCGGAAGTATTCCTTCTGCGGCTTGGTTTCACTTGGCCGCATGGGATCTTCGAGAGCCTTGCTTCTGCGGCTCGAGTCCACTTAGCCACATGAGGTCTCCAGGAGCCTAGCTTCTGCGGCTCGGCTCCACTTGGCCTCATGGGATCTTAGGGAGCATTCCTTCAGCGGCTCGAGTCCACTTAGCCGTATGAGGTCTCCAGGAGCCTTGCTTCTGCGGCTCAGCTCCACTTGGCCGCATGGGATCTTCGGGAGCATTCCTTCTGCGGCTCGAGTCCACTTAGCCGCATGAGGTCTCTAGGAGCCTTGCTTCTATGGCTCGAGTCTACTTGGCCGCATGGGGTCTTCGGGAGCCTCGCTTCTGCGACTCGAGTCCACTTGGCCGCATGGGGTCTTTAGGAGCCTTGCTTCTGCGGCTCGAGTCCACTTGGTCGTATAGGGTCTCTAGGAGCCTTGCTTATGCGGCTCCAGTCCACTTGGCCGCATGGGGTCTCCAGGAGCCTGGCTTCTGTGGCTTGATTCCACTTGGCCGTATGCGGTCTCCAGGAGTCTTGCTTCTGCGGCCTAGATCAACTTAGCCGCATAAGGCTCATGCGGCTCTTCCTTCTGTGGCCAGGATCAACTTGGCCGCATAACGCCTATGCGGTCAGCAACGATTTTGAGAGAATTTCGTTTGTCTCTCTTTTGACTTCTCGATGAAGATGAATTTGACCGATCCTCCTCTTTGGTAAGTGATGGCACTGCGGATTATGGATCTCCTTGTTCAAAGAAGATTTGATGATGAACTCCCTCAAAAGATTGTGATGTGCCGGGCTGAGACAATGCGCCTAACTGAGACATCTGAGTAATGCGTCTAGTTTGAGAGTAGGCCGTTATGAAGTCTTCAATTGGCATCTTGGTTCCGAAATGATATCGAAAAGGTGCAGCAGGTTGCGGTCACTGGAACACAGACTTCCTTAGTGGTGAAGCCACTGTCTTGTGGCAGCAGTAGTTGATGGCGACTTGGGTGCAGTGATGTCCTGGAAAGGGCTCCTCGCACGCCAAGTTTGCTTCTCTCTCCTTCCGTTTGTGAATGACCACCTCTCGTAAGTCGAGAGCAGATTGATCTACCTTTGCATCTGTTTTATGGGCCCGGGTATCCCAAGCGCCCGGGTGCGTAGGTGTTATATTTGCTCCCTGGTCAGTGGCTAGTAAAGCACTTGCTCTCGATCGTTGTAGGGAGACTTTTGGGACCTGCCCTATCCATTTGCCGCAGAGGGCTAGACACGGGAGGTTCTATACAACTTTCCATCAGGGGCCCGTCACTACAACAGATATGGGATATGATAGCGTGTGCTGAACGCTGTAGAATGCATATTATAGCATATTACGTCCGCTATATATGCCCCCGCTATAATAACCCCATGTACAAGAACGCTATAAAGTTATAGCGTTCACGAACGTTATTCATGGATTATAGCGTTCATTGACGCTATAGACAATGTATAGCGTTTTGAAGCGCTATATTATAGTTATAGCAATTAGGAACGCTATAAAAACTTTAATAGCATTCATGAACGCTATTAATATATTGTAGCGTTCATGAACGCTATAGACATATTATAGCACTTACAAACGCTATAAAGTTTACATAGCCTTTACGAACGCTATAGTTCATTAATAACATTTGTTAACGCTATAAATGTGTTATGACGTTCCTGAACGCTGTTTATTTTTAATTGCGTTCCTGTATGTTATTGTTTGTTAATAGCGTTTCGATATATATCTGCTTTTTATAGCATTTCTTTCCTGCTATTATATGTGCAACAATAGCATGTCAGAATGTTATTGCAGAGTCAAAATTCTATATTCGAAAATTTGCAGAATGCAGCACATCAGAATACTATTGCAGATAATGCCACAGTTACACAAAATGCAGGTATTCAAAAATTTAAATGCGAATTAATCACAGAATGAATTTCGAACATAAGTAAATTCATTAATTTCACTGTCTAATATATGTAGAACAACGAAGTAGTACGAAACATTCAAAATCTTTAATTTCTCCATGTAGAACAACGAAGTAGTACCAAACATGTCCAAAAATTGAACATTAACAATGTAGTCAGCTACATATATCCCAAAATATTGACTATCTAACATTTAGCTCCCTTCGAGCCTATCCACAACCAAAACTCCTCATAAAGCATCCTCTTCTTCATCCAACCTACACAAAAATAGGGGGTAAATCATTAGTGTAAAAAAAAAAAACCATCTCGAGCCGATCCAGACAATTGACAAAAAGTAAATTATTGGGATAGGAAAAGTGATGCCTTACCAGTGCACTAATTGAGTATTATGTGTTTATATATTCTGTTGTAATTGTAAGTGTTCTCAACTCTTCTTCTCGTTTTTTGACTGAAAGCTTGAAAGGATTAATAAGTTCCAACTGAGTGCGTACATTTTTCCATATAGATGAAGCTGATATCGCTAAATGTGGTCTATACTAAAGACTTATCAGTTCAGACCAAAGCTTTCAGTTTCCCATATCTGTTGTGTAGTGGAAAATAGGTTTTCTGTAGATAAAGTTCAGTAAGATATTATGTGCAAATATTTACTCTCAAATGTGCATCAGATCAGATGCTCTAGTGTTCAGTAAACAGTAGATTATAAATTCAGATTATTAAAGAAGTTTGCAGATAAGTAGAAATTAGTATCAAAGAGTGTAGGATTAGTTTTTATTTTACATCTGTATAATAGAATGTGAAAACAGTGAGTAAAACATAGGGGTGCATGAATTAAAGTATAGTGTGTAGGAATTTAGTATAGCATTTAGAGGTACTGCACTAAAGACGTACCTAGTCTTCACATTTGAGAATCCTTCACTCGAGGAGCTTCCACTTTCGCCACTGCAAAACCATTGGTAATTTAATAGTCAGATTAACAATACAAGCACCAGAGGGAAGTATGAAATGTGCATGAGAACAAGGAAGTTCAAGCTTACATGATTTTATCCCATTAGGAAGGTGATTTTCTATCCAAAAAGTATACATTTAAGGAAAAACCTCCACTAGTTGATGCCCTTGAAGTTTTACCCTGATCATTGTTATTCAAGTATCCATCTAATAACAAAATTGTCCCATTAAGGTTGATATCTAAAATAACCTTGAATAAAAGTATGGTAGTTCATAGGAAAAAGGAAACATACACGTAGCATATCAAGCTATTATGAGAAAGGTTGAAGCACTAACATGTATATGGGTGTTTGTACTTTTTCTTTTTTTACTGCGTCGAGATGATGGCATTTCAGTTACTTGTAACAGGTTCAAATAGCTTCACAGCTAGCTGCTTGTAGAAACTTGACAATTCTTTTATGGAGTGGCAACAACATTATGATGAGAGAATTGGATGATCAAGATGATCCATAACCAATCATTTCATATAATATACAATAGCTTCCCGATTTTTTTGGTGCTGATAAAAGCATAATCTACAAGGCATGAATTTGATTGATCTCAAGAACTTAACCTAGGAAAAACATTAATTTTGAAGACCTACAAAGTCTCAAAATAACATCTAAACTTTATTAGCAATTTGAGCAATTTGAACTTAACCTACAGGAAAGCATAACCCACATAGAACAAGTTGTGTTTTGCTCGCACAATTTCTGGTTAGGTTGCCAACATGGATAAGGACATGATAGGACACAGAATAAGGACATTTTCCAGTAGGTACAATAAGTAACCAACAATGATGCACGAATATGAACACGGTTATGGAGTGGTACATATACTGACACCAGCTCCCGTGTCCGTGCAACATAAGTTAATAAAAAAGCCAGTTAGCAAGAAGTAACAAGATCGAATTTGAAAGAAGTAAGACTCGAAAGAAGTCTTGAAAAGGATCTCGATAAAGCAGCAATAAGAACCAATAATATCAAGAGCACTAATTTGATTTAACTTACATCTCGATATGGAAAATCATCAACTTCAAGCATATGGATCACATGTCCCATCTTTGGCCTCTTCTGTGCATCAGGGTCGACACACCGGAGTGCGATCAAAAGAGCCCTTTTCAAAGCCCTTGAAGTAGGCTTCTCAGGCAATTTAGGGTCCAAAAATACCTTCAGAATTCCGGTTGCTGACCATTGTCTTCAGCCATTCCACTAAATTCACCTGAAAATAATTTCTGCCATCTCAAAATCCGTCTTAAAGAAAGATTTCCAAATTTGCAAATAACATCAATACCAACCTCTCCTGGTGGCCTGCTATAGTCAACAGGGTTCCGACCAGAAATTATCTCCATGATAAGGATACCAAAACTATACACATCACTCCTCTCATTTAACATACCAGTACTTGCATATTCAGGAGCTACATAACTATCAGAGAAAAACGAGAAGGTGATTATTAGTCCCATTTTAAATAAGCTTAGAACCAACATAAATTAAAAAAACTCGTACTAACCCAAATGTTTCCATTACACGTGTTGTTACGTAGCTCCTTTCTGAACCTAAGAGCTTGGCGAGGCCAAAGTCGGAAACCTTAGAGTTCCACTGTTTGTCAAGCAATATATTGCTATATTTTACATCACGATGAACTACCTTAGGCTCAAGCCCCTCGTGTAAGTATGTCAATCTGTACCAAGATGATTTCGATTTCAAGAAACAGACCAGGAAAGGAAACAGAGTATTCAGTTACCGATTAAAAATGAAACAGTACCCTTTTGCTGTTCCAAGTATTATGTTCATTCCCTCTACTATCTAATGAGAAATATGTACACCCCAATCCGCAAATCGTTAATCTGAACATTTTCATGCAATGATTTTCAAACTACTTCTAGTCCACTGGCACGAGGCTGAAAACATAGTGCATGCACGTTAAAGAATATAGGCAAAGTATGACAATAGATACTTAAGAGAGTAAGAGACAAACATTATGTTGGATTTTCAAGGTTAGCGAACTAGGAGTACCTGCAATTTTGTGGCACCCTCCATGACTGTAGCTTAGATCTATTTAGCATTCATTAAGATGGACGGAGTTTTTTTTTACAATATTCGTTGGTGTGCTTCTTAAAATAAGTTTTCCAAAATATTAGTATGTCAGGATACCGAAGATTGGGCAACAGTATGGTTAAGCTTAAGTGTGGGAAAAGGATGGTATCATCGTTTGAGACAGCATTTACTGAACATGGAAATGCAAGATTCCCAGGAATCTGATGTCTGGCATTACATCCTAGGAATGTGATTTCCAAGCGAGAATGTTGCAATCCGCAACAAACACAGAGTTGGGGAAAGAAAAAGGAGTAAAGATGGGGCCGCGTATTATTTTATTGGAAGTTTTTGCTGGATGTACACTCTATCTGGATACCTATCAAATCTTAAAAAATAACCACGCTGAAAGAAAAGAATATTATCATTGTGATCACATTAGGTTAGCATTATATGGTTATGATATGATTCCCCCAATTGTGCAATCATATTTGAATTTTGAACCAATGGGACATGGATGTTTAAGGGCCTATTATTAGGTACAGTTTTTGTAATATTCAGGATGGTTCCAATTCATGAAAGTAACAAATTAAATTCCACTCTCTGCAACTAGCCTTACCTTCATTCTGCGTTCTTTCAGAGCAAGCAAGCCAGCTTCTGTACAGATTGCCTTAATGTCAGCTCCAGAAAATTCATCCTTAGTCATTACAAACTCTTCCAGATTGACATCATCTGCCAAAGTCATTCTGGATGTATGGATCTACATAAAGGAAATATGAACTCTAATTAACTTAATAAATATCAGAGAGATGATTTAGCAGCAAACACTGGTCAAAATAGCAGCACCAGCTAAGTCAGGAAGCATGTAAATGAAATGGGATATGCTTTCATGTGAAACTTAGTACACCTCTTTAGTATATCATGCAATATTATGAGTACCTGAAAAATACGCCGTCTTGTTTTAATATCTGGAAGAGGAAACTCAATCTTCCTGTCGATTCTGCCAGGCCGAAGCAAGGCCGGATCAAGACTTTCAATTTTATTTGTTGCTAGTATAACCTTGACATCTCCCCTTGAGTCAAAGCCATCTAACTGATTCAGCAATTCCAACATAGTTCTCTGTATTTCACGCTCACCTCCTGAATGAGCATCATACCTGCAAAGAAACCCAATGTGAGTAGTAGTTTTCAGTGTGACATAACCTTATTCTACCAATAAAGTTCACTAATATACCGAGAGGAGATGGCACTGACGTCAAGGAGCGGTGGAGGGAGTCAGGAGGAGGAGGCGGAGATGGCGCATCGAGAGGCAGTCGGGAGAGACCGTTCAGAGGAAGAGAAGCTTTGGGAGGAAGAAGAGGAGGAGATGGCACGGCTCTGAGCAGAAGAGGCGGCAGCGACCGGGGTCTGGAGAGGCTCGCTCTATATGTCTGCCATCTAACCTTCAAATGCATTCTTCTGATCAATTGCAGATCCGAAAGTACAAAATTACTCCAAAAGACAGTTTCATACTGATAAAAGGTTCAAAAACAGTTTTCTATTAGCAGCAGAGATGTAACTATATTGTACAATCCTTAGCAGAAGGTGGAGAATGCCAATTGTGTCGAGAATTCTTCAGTTCTCATGTTAATTCATTTTCATGGTCTAGAATTTCAAACCCAGTTGTAGATTGTTGTCAATCCTAATATTTTCAAAGATCATTGGAATCATACTTATGTTGTATCATTGTTGATATAAATCATCACTTCTCAAAATTTACCAAAGAGGAAGATACTGTCCTACATGTCTTGTATCAAACATTGTGCAGTTACAAGCTATATGTTCTAGGCAAGCTCTGGTGATCAGATCTACTTTAATGAAACATTGTGCAGAGGAGGCGGCGGCAGGCGGGGTCGGGGACTCGTCCAAGGAGGAGGAGGACCTACTACTAATGCACAACGAATTCTTTATTTGTTTTGGAGCATAAAGAAATCTTTAACATTCAAATAATAAAATCTAGCAAACTTTCCATTTAATAAAATGAACAAATTATATACTGATTGAAATGATCTCAACCTTGTCCAAGAAGCTTAATTTACCAGCTGATGTTCAATAAGCAATTTGAGATATATCTGTGAATATCACCTCATATTGAGTTATGTTCTCATTATGATATCCCAACGCTTCGTCATAGCTGTTGCTCAATGCTTCAAACTAAGCACACATCAATTTCTTTATGGATCAATCAGTACAGAAGCATCATCTCTGGGTTGGCAGATCAATATTAAACATAAAAAGAAACATCAATTGGAAACTGAGCTTAATTAGGCAACAAGTTCACACCATGCATTCTTATAACTAATGACATTCAATTTTTCCAGCCAAATAATACTAGTGATCTCTGAAACATTCCATCTTATCATGTCCACCATGTTTGAAGACATCATAATCTAGACCAACAGTCCCGTAAGGAGCTAGATTCCCCTATTTGATCTTTAGTGATAATCATTGCACTATTATAAGTCATTCTCTCCTATAAACATTCTACTTCCCAGATAGATTTATGGTTTAACAATTTTTTCTCTAGTATGGTGACCTTCTCAATTGAACCAAATGATGAGGGGCCCTATCACAGAAATAAAAAGATTCATGCCTAAAATTGAAACATACCACTTGCCTCTTGTTTAAGTTATATCCATTTTAGTGTACAGTCCATTGGCTCAGGTCCAACTCATGAAATAGTTCAGTAGATGGTACATGATCATTTGACCCCTTTGGTCCAGAGTAAGCTTGCTTGTCATATTATCCCCGTTTCTTTTCATCCTTAGTTTCTCGATTGTCAAACTCTTATATAATACTAGTTTTTCGATCATATAGGAGTTAAGCAACTCCTAGAACATCCAAGCATAATAGAATATAAAACATAAAGTTTCACAATAAATCAGCTCAAAAAAGGAAGAACTCTCAGAAAACAGAGCAAAATCCTCAAAGAAAATTCTAAAAAAAAGGAGAGAATTCAAAAGAAACATAAAATTTGCAGTAATTTGGCTCTGATTTAAAAAGAAAACTACGAAATTGAACTAAAAAACAAGAATTCCCTTGAAAAAATATAGGATTCCGAAAAAAACGAGGACATTGTACTAATCCTACTAAAGGAAAAAGAACAAAACTCTAACTCAAAAAACAACAATTTGTGGAAAAGATAGCAAAATCCACCAAAATAAAATCTAAAATTGAGAATTTTGCAACAAAAACTCAAGCTTTTACAGGAATTCAGATCTAACATGACGAGAACTACCAAAATTTGACTTAAACATAAGAATTTTCTAAAAACCACACACAATCCACACAAAATTCACAAAAAAAAAAGCCAAATCCGACAAAAAAAAATTCGAGATTTAGACATTTTTTTTACCTAACTTGAGGAAAAGGCCCCAAAATTTGATTCAAAACATGAGACTTATCGGCAAAATAGGATAGTTGACGAAAAAATATGAACAAAATTAGAGAATTTGAAAATGGAGGAAAGCGTGAATCTAAGACTGGAGATTCAAAGCTTGTAAAATCGACGAGGTGAATTGATCTGAGATGAATCTAGATATGAGCTAGGGTTTGGGTTTATATGATCCAGAAAAAACGAGAGAGAGAGCAATAGTAAACTACAGAGCGAAGTCGACTCTTCTCAACCAATGTTGGATGTCTAAATCTAGGGCTTACGAGAATTTGAGGAAAAAAATATGCAAAATTAAGACAAAAACCCTAATTTCAGTCAATTTCGATAAGGAAATTAGGGATTCAGTACCATTTCTGATGATTTCCCCTTGCTCGGCTACCCAGCCTCCCTACAGTAAGAACAAAAATCTCTAATTATGGAAATAATCGAAGAATCAAAGTAAAAATCGAAGAGGGAGAGGTCGAGAAATTTACCGTGACTAGGTAGGGCACTTGGAGACGAAGTTGTCACCGACGATGAAAGCCGACATGGTCCAGGGGCTAGTGATCCTCTCCACCATCCATTTGTATGACTCCTGAAGCCTCTGATAGAGGATCGATTTTTTTCTTCCCTTTCCACTTGTCTGGGTCGGCCACAAAAATTAGGTCAGAAAGAGAAAGGTGGGGAAGGAGAGTACTAAAGGACAATAGAAAGAGAAATCCGGGTAATGGCGCCAAAACGAAAATAAACAGCGGGAGACTAAGAGTCCGTTTGAATATATTTTCTGAAACTTTTTTCCTGAAAACAACTTTCTGAAAGTAAGTTATAAAGTTGTTTTCTGAATATAAAAATTATGAGTTTGCGTTTGGATACTTTCATCTAAAAAATAATTTTCTGAAGCAAAAAAATTAAAATTCTGTTTGGTAAAATATTTTAGAAAATAATTTTGTAATGTATCATGTCATATTATATACTGTGTCCTGAATCTCTGTGTCATGAACTTGCGTGTCCGTAGATGGAACTCTGCCACGATCTGGGTCTGAGGACGACAATGGGACTGAGAATCGATCTAAGTCGTCATCGACCTCGACTGCGGAGAGGAGCTGCGCAGGTCAAGTCCCCAAACCCTAACCCTAATTGCTTTCGGAGAGGAGCTGCACAGGTCAAGTCCCAAAACCCTAACCCTAAATTGGCAGTCGACCTCGACTGCGATGGTCAGCTCTTCTCATGATGGTTGCGCGCAAGCCCACCTCATCCTCGACGAGCTCGAGGTCCATTGCGCTGGAGGTGGAAGACTTGTCAAGGAGGCGCTGGAGGTGGAAGGGGTCGAGGTGGGAGGGAGAGCTCATCGAGGAGGTGCCGGAGGTGGAGGCTCGTGAAGGAGACGAGGAGGCGCCGGAGGTGGAGGGAGGGCGAGGTGGGAGGGAGAGGCTCGTGGAGGAGACGAGGAAGCGCTGGAGGTGGAGGGAGGGCGAGGTGGGAGGGAGATGCTCGTCTCCCTTTTTCTCTGGAGCTCTGGAGCTGGAGATTGCAAATGAGGAGAGAGAAAGAGAGTTGGGGGAGGGGGGAGGGGTTGGTGGGGAGTGGGGCCCACATATTTTGAGAAAACTGATTTGAGAAAACATCTTTCACCTCCACTCTGAAAGTAGCATTCTGATGTAGATTTTCGAAAAGAATTTTGGAAAGCATTTTTTGAGTGTTTGACAACCAAACATGTTTTTGTGGGTTTTTGTGTTAAAAGTCAGAAAACTGAGTTAAAAAACATAACCAAACGCACCCTTAAAGATTTTAGATGACACTATAAATGTGTTGTTTTTTATTTTTTGTTATTAGATGAAATTCTAACAGTGTCGTTAAATACATGGTTACGACACTTTTAAAAAAGTGCTATAGATAATAAAAAAATTCCATTACAATGACATGTTTTAACAAAGTGTGATGATAAAAAAATTAACGACACTTATTTAACAAGTGTCGTCAAGAAAGTGTCGTTATACATCATTTTTGTTGTAGTGTAGACAATTCTAATTGTCGCAAATCATCCATTTTGGTGTAGTGCAAGTACCAAATTCGACCGAAAATCGAATAACAAAAATTGAAACCAACCGAAATATCCCGTACCTAACCAAACCGAATGGAATAAATCTGTTCGATTTTCAGTTTATTTGGTTTAACCAATATTTCAGTTTATTTATATTTTTTTCGTCAATATATATAGTAACTAAATATACAAAGATATATTTCGTATATACATTACTAAATTTTCTTATTAGGTTTGCCAGGGAGAGGAATTTTATATAAAATTTCTGGAAGGTTAGTGGGATTAAACCGAAATCGAATCCCAAAACTGAAACTGAAACCGAATAAATTTTTTTAGTATTTTCGAAACCGAAATCGAACCGAATTTTTTTCAAACCGAACTGAATCTCTTATTCGGTTAGGTTCGGTTCGGATTTCGGTCCAAAAACTGAATAATGCTCACCCCTATACATACAGGCATAGCAACGTTCAGAAAAAACTATACCTTTAACAGCATTCATAACACACTATATAAAGTTTTGTTAACAACACTGTATAATGAACGCTATTGATAATGACATTCTAATAGCAGGAAGGCTTCAATGCTATAGATAAACTGCTATTGTATGAACGTTTAATAGCACTTCAATATGAACGTTATGGATGATTATATTATAATAGCAGGGAGGCTCGAACGCTATAGATAAACTGCTATTGTATTCTATTTTAATAGCACTGCGGAAGGAACGCTATTGATGATGACATTCTATAGCAGGGAGGCTTGAACGCTATAGATAAACTGCTATTGTATACCCTATTTGTTGTAGTGCGTGTAACAGTTAACGGTACCCGCTGACAGTCAGCAGATTGGACAGTTGACTGTACTTGTTGAGCCCGCACTGCCCTAGACTTCTTCGACTTAGCACCCGAAGGTGCGTAGTAGGAAGAGTCCAGGTTGGAAGCTTCGACATTCTCAATGGGCCGTATGGGGTCAGGCCCGCAAGAGATTTGTCCCCCTGACTTGGTTCAAGCGCAAGAATTGCACCCAAGTGGAAGGGGGACTTTAAGAGTCAGCTCATATCTGGTGCAAACGCACCCGAGTTGATTCTATACAGTTTACCATCGGTAGCGCACATGATTTTGAGCGCGCATTTCTAGTTTACTGTTGGCATAGCATGTTTGAAGCGCACGACCCCTGCCGCCTTGGATTTCTTCATACTAGGCCGTGAAGGCGCATAGTACTCAGAACCCAACTCATCCTCGCCATGACAGCGAGTGATTCTGTCGAGTGATTCTTTTCTTTTTTTATTTTTTATTTTTGGTGCCCTTTTCAAAGGAGTCAAGGGAGTTCTATATATAGAATGGAATGAGCCCCTTTCTTCTTCTCCTTTCCGATGTGGGACTAAAAGCAATATCCATGCTTCTACATAAATAGTAATAAAATACATGATGAACAGATAATGATAGAATCATGGAACTAAACATAGAGTAAAAGTAGATGAGCATGGTAATAATGACCGTGAGAACTGTACTAAAGCTGATAAGACATGCAGCCAGCAATGTATAAAGTGAAACCAGAAAACTGTACCTATCTAGTGTGTTGAAATACCACTTTCGACATGTAAATGGCTAGAGGTAAGATTCGGCCAACCACACGTGTCTTGTGTGGCTGCTATTCTTCACGTAAGACCAATGGAATATTTATGGGTATATTTACATGTCTACTAATGTAATGGAATATTTCTGGATATATTTACATGTCTACTAATGTATTTTTCTGTCCGACTAGTACTAATGGATTCAAACATATCATGAACACGGTAATACATTAGTCACGAAATATAACATGCAAGAAATCCATAAAATACTACATCGTGTAACCATCGTGTCAGGGATCAACAAAAAATCAATGTAACACTAGTAAATACATGAATCATAGAAGTTATCAAATATAAAAACTATCAGAAAATATACTCGTCTGGATTAGTTGTAGTTGCTTGTGACTAGTCCATGTTGGCACAAAGAAGTCACAGATGTCATAACTACACAAGACAACCTCTAATGATGGAACAAAGTATTCCATTGAGTCAAGAACGATCAAAATAGACTATGTTCGATATAAGGACATTAGCATTTGCAAGAATTAGAAATGTATGATTATCACGGTTAAGATTGACTTAATAGAGAATTTGTTTTAAGAAAAAGAAATTTTTAATAAGGAAAATATATTTAGAGAAATATTTAGAAAATCAATAAAATCTATGTTTTTATTATTATAAATATCTTACATAATTATAGAAAATCATCGTAGACCCAGAACCCTAATTTTTGCCAAACACACTTTTTAGATCAAAACCTATATTATAATAGGTAAAAATATAACAATATATTTATATGAAGAAAATTTTTGTAGCTCTATAGAAATTATAAAAATATATTTAATATTATTTAATCAAAATAATATTTAGAAGTAATTTGGAACTATTAGGTATGAAGTACCAAAAGATTATTTAGGTCCCAAATATAAGCCTACTACTTAAAATATATATATAATTAAAGGCCAAAATAATAAGCAAATTATATATATATATATATATATATATATATATATATATATATATATATATATATATATATATATATATATATATATATATATATAACCCAAAGCCTAAATAGAATTTATCATATCTCAAAATGTTTGTAAAATTATAGGGCCAAAGCCTATCAAACTAATGCCCAAGTAAATCTTTAGGACCCAAATAAATCTTATAAAATCACAATTAATTCTTAAACCAAATATTTGTATAAATGACCCAAAGTCCAAAATATTCAACTAATAAAAATTAAAATGCTACTGGCTCTGAATCCAGCCTGTTGCAATATAATCACAAAAATCAATCAACATACAGTTATTGGGCTTGAAGCCTAACCTAAACCTATATATATATATATATATATATATATATATATATATATATATATATATATATATTATAAACAAGAGAAACAGATTTACTTGGCTCTGAGGCCAGCCCAAAATATCTTATTTTATAATATCTATATATATATATAGAGAGAGAGAATAAGGGAGGTGAGGAGCCACCTTATGGGTTGTGGCTATGTGTCACCCACTCATGCTATCATCATGCACTAAAAGTGTGCATGTGCATGATGATAGCATGGGGGGTGACATATAGCCAAGCCACCACACCATGAGGTGGCACCTCACATCCCTTATTCTTTTTTTTCTCTTTCTCTCTCTCTCTCTCTCTCTCTCTCTCTCTATATATATATATATATATATATATATATATATAATATATATATATATATATATATATATATATATATATATATATTTTTGAAACACTAGGATTTTATTGATTTTTCATATGAGTACCAACTCAGGTTACAAAATTTGAGTCTCAGCTCATATTACAAAAGCAGAAGCAAAACATTTACTGCAATTCTTCAGGGATAGTGGCATGTGAACAGTAAATCATGGCCTTCTTGATCTATCTCTTCACCTTATAGATGATTTGTTGATCATCATATGTATATCCTTCATATCTCCATTTATTTCTATTTCTCCATAGTACCCAACATATAGCCCCTACTGTAATTTGCTTAATATGTTTGTTTCTGCTAGTCCACATACTTTTGAGTCTCTGAAGTATCAATCTAGTACTCCTAGGTATATGGAGTAATATTGTGAACTTCTTCCAAACAGTGTCAGCAAGTTTACCTTTAGATAATATATGGCTGCTAGTCTCGAATTCAGGACCCGGGCAACAGTGGCATGCCGAAGCAAGATGGAACCCAAGTTGCTGGATAACATCATCAGTTGGAAGCTTATGCCATAGAATGCGCCACATTAAAACCGACCATTTGATAGGTATACAGGGGCCCATATATGCTTGAACCTAGCATCAGTATCCTGTCTATGCCTGATACATTCCCAGGCCGATGTAATAGTAATGAGCCCTGATCTTCCTGGAGACCAGATATAGTTCTCCGATCCATCCTGAGCAAGCACCCTCTCAATATGATTGTCCCCCAACTCCCTGCCCTTTAGAAGACGCTTCCAAATGTGAGATGAGACCAAAGAAGCAGTAGCTTACGAAGGATGTATATTTGGGAAGTACTTAGCTTTCATAAAAGCAACCCATAATGGTTGAGTTATCCTGATTTTCCACCAGAGCTTGACAGTAAGCGCGTCCATAACATCTTGTAATCTCCGAATTCCAAGACCACCTTCATTCTTAGGAGTAGCCACTCTCGACCAAGATACCCACGATCGCTTGTCATATCCATTTTTGGATCCCCATAGGAAACTTTGGAACATATCTTCAACTCTTTTAATGACACTGCCAGGAGTGTTGCAGGCGGCCAAGGTATACACAGGTATCGAAGTAAGGACAGACTTAAGAAGAATAAGACGACCTCCCATCGATAGTGACTTGTTATGCCAACCACTAATTTTGTGTCGTATCTTGGTTACAAGCTCATCAAACATAGCCGCATTCCTCATGCCCGCAGTCATTGGAGCTTCAAGATACGTCATTGGTAATTGATTCACAGCAAACCCAAAGGAAGTTTTGATTTCATCAATTCTATTCTGAGTTATACTCTGAGAAAGAAAAATACCTGATTTCTCAATATTGATCTTCTGGCCAGAAACTGACTCATATTGGCTCACAACGTCCATCATTTTTTGTAGAGATTTCTTATCTCCTTCCGAGAAAAGAATAACATCATCTGTATAAGCAAGATAATTTATAATCTGACAACCAGTATGCGAGTAGTAAGGAATGAAGGCTGAGCTATTACGAAGATTATTCAAATTGCAGCTAAAACTCTCTGTAGCAATAACAAATAATAATGGTGATATAGGATCCCCTATCTCAGGCCATACAAGCTTTTGAAGAAACTCGATGCACTCCCATTGATCAATGTTGTGAACAAAATAATGTCTAATAGATGAAGTATCATGTTCAGCCATTCATTGCAGAATCCCATCCTACGAAGCACCTTCAGGAGAAATGCCCAATGAACTCTATTATAAGCCGTACTCATGTCCAATTTCAGAGCAACATTCCCTTCCTAGTGTTTATGATGTATCATACTAATCATTTCCTGGGCCATGATCACATTATCAATAATTTTTCTTCCCTTTATGAAACCACTCTATTTTGGGGAGATCAACCAAGAAAGGAAAGGAGCCAACCTTCGCGCAAGAAGCTTAGAAAAGAGCTTGTTAATAAAATTGCAAAGACTTATCGGCCTGTAGTATTTAATTGTTTTAGGATCTTTCACCTTAGGAATAGGGAGTAGATGAGTGCTAGTAATAGATCGAGGGAATGCAAAACCATCGAAGAATAGGTGAACTGCTTCAAGGATATCCTTGCCAATCACTTCCCATGCTGCCCTAAAAAATCTTCCCGTGAAGCCATCTGGCCCTGGTGCACTATCTTGATCAAGGCTCTTTAGAGTCTCAACTAATTCCTCCATAGATGGTTTAGCCGTAAGATGAATGTTGTCTTCATTTGTAATAGTAACAGGCATAGTATCTAAAAAATTAGATTGATGTATTATAGGAGCAGGGATGAAAAGCTTACTGTAGAAATCATTTGCCTCTTCCTGGATATCCTTCAGGTTATTGAGAGTACTGCCATCCTCCTTGATGAGCCCATGTATGAGAAGTTTGTTCCTTTTGGCCGAAACACAAGAGTGAAAGAACTTTGTATTTTTATCACCCTCCCCATCCCATTTGATTCTAGCCTTTTGCCGCCAGTAGGAATCCTCATAGCTCAGTCTCTGCTTCAATGTAGCTTTAGCCTTCATCCAATTTTCTCTCATGGTCTCATCCTCCTCATAAGCTAATTCAGCTGCAAGGGCTATATCTTCTGCAATTTTAACTTCCTGGAATGTCCCCAAATGATTGATGACTCCATGCTGACAGAGCTCTTCTAACTGCTGATAAACGAATCCCTACATGCACCAAACTATTAGCATGATTGATAGACCTTCATGCGTCAGTAACAATATTGAGAATGTTCTCATGAGTGGTCCAGAAATTCAAAAATATAAAAAGTTTCCTATCAGAGTCATAATTACTTTTGATAGTAATGAGGATAGGGCAGTGATCAGATTCAGTGCGATTGAGATGGGAGGATGTAGACAGGGGAGCCCAAGTATGCCACTCGCTATCCATGAGCCATCTATCCAGCCTAGAACCTTGTCTATGAGGGCCCTCATCACTTTTCACCCATGTATAATAGCTACCTGAGTATGGCAGTATATGAAGTCCAGACCCCAGTTGGAAATTAAGAAATTTATTCACTCCAACAAGACAGACCGGAGCACCTCCAAACTTTTCATCAGCAGATGCAATCACATTGAAATCCCCCTACCATCCATGGCAATCGAAATTGTGATTGAAAAAGAGCTAATCTATCCCATAGCTCTCGTCGCCCTTCCTTTTTATTGTGTCCATGCACCACAATAACAAAAGATCGGAATGGGATGACTGATCCCGATATGATAACACTCAAAGACTGATTATGCGAGTCAACCTCCTCCATGTCAATCTCCTGTCGAGCCATAATCCATATGTTACCCTTATTGTTTGAAGCAGATGATTGAAACCCAAGTTTGAGTTGGAAAGAGTACAATTGTTGAGAGGAGACTTTTGGCTCAATGATAGCCAACACCATGACTTTGTGTACCCGACACAAAGATTTTAGTCTTTTACAAGTCATTTTGTCTGTTATCCCTCGAACATCCCACATAAGGATATTAAAAAGATGAGGGTGGTTGAGTTGATGGACCTTTTGCTGATGATCTGGTATGTCTCAGCTCAGTTGGCTTGGCATATATTTTCTTCTTGCCCCGACTCTTTCGTAACTTATCCAACTGCGCTTCTAGTCCGCCATTGGTCTCCTCCTCATCCACAATGTCAGCCCAGTCTCTCTGAATTTCCCCTTCTTCTAGAAGAGAATGATGAGATAAAATGTCCTCCTTAATCTCATCATTTGAGATGTTAACTTGGTGATGTACTTCGTCATTTGAGTCCTTCTTCCTGTCACCGTCAAGAGTTGAATGTCCAGCCAGTAGATGATCAATATCCAGTGATGGATCCCTTGCCTGCTGACCTTCAGTCATAAGAACAGATGTGATCACTGGGGCGACCTCCTCGTCGGGGTTCGGGGGGCCGTCATTTATGTCTACCCTATTGTTCACCACAGCTTCCAATGAAGCAGCACTCTTGCCCATAGAAGGGCCAAGTATATCATGATTAGGAGCGTCATTATTATTTTCAGCTGAATGATCCTCCTGTATTAATAATCCCTTCCCTTTATCACGATTGTCCGTGGTGGGACCCCCTATTTTATCAGTGTGCACCTTCTTCTTCTGAGCTTTACAGTCATCTTTCGTATGCCCTTGGTGAAAACATGCTGTACAGTATTTAGGGGAATGTTCGTATTCAACTGTCTGGGCAAATGTACGACCATGATGCAAGCAGATACGTACTATTTTAGGTAATTGTTTGCTGGAGTCTACTTCAATAAATACTCTCGCCATTTTTGGACGTGTGAGCTCTTTCGCAGCTTTATCTAGGCAAAGAGGTGTACAAATGCCAAGGACAATAGAAAATAAAGCATTCTTTGTAAAAAGTTGGACATGGAGACCAGGGAATGATACCCAGACAGGAGATAGAGGAGATTCTCGAGAGGGTAAGAAATCCTTCATCCATTTGAATAGTCTCATTAGGGCACGGACCACATACCATATATCACGAGAACGGACTCTAAGGAAGTCCACCTCCAGCGACGGCCGAAGCAGCACGCATTTCGAATCAATGAGACCCACCTTGACCGAACCAGCAAACTTGAAGTCCTCGAAAGCTTTACGAATAGCATCAATGGATGGTCTTTGATGAGAGAATTTGCTGATTAAGGCAAACTTGAACGGATCTGATAGGATTTGTTCATCCTCCTCTGAGAAAGAGACAACAGGGACTCCTCTAGAGAATGATGGGGATCTTATGGCAATCGAAGGTGTTTGAGACGAAGAACCGCCCGCCACCACCGATGCAAAGGTCGGGTTTGTTATGGCGATATCGTGCATTAGTGGCCAAATGGTCCACTAACACCAGGGAGACGCCGTCCCGGCCAAGGCTAAGCAGGAATCTGAGTGGAAAACCTCGAAAGCAAATCGCCGAAACCAAACCCTAGGGAGAGCTCGTCCTATATATATATATATATATATATATATATATATATATATATATATATATATATATATATATAATATTAGGGTTTTTGTGGATCCTCATCAACCCCGTGGCCACTTCCACCCAGCCGGGTTGATGCGGGAGGGAGGGCTCGATCCTGGGTCTCCCCGTCGAGAGCCCTCCCTCATGCCACTTGCGCTACGAGCATCGGACTATATATATATATTTTAAAGGGGACTTTATTGATATATCAGGCGCAAAATGTCGAAGCCTATACAAGTAAAAGTGCCATGTGCCAACAAAAAAGAAAAGACGACTAAAGGACAATGATCGCCTACCCAAAAAAAGAGCAAATGCTAGGACAAGGCATCCCAAAAGCTGTCCTCGGAGTGAGTGCAGCGTCGCCTGATACGAAGGACCTGACGAAGAACTTTGCTAAGGAGCTGGTGAGGGAGGTACTGATGGCCCTCGAACCTGAACTTGTTCTGATTTTTTCAGAGAACCCAGATGCCGGCGGCGGCAACGATCTGATGACCGTAGGAGCGACCCCAGTAGACAAGAAGATCGTTGAAGCCTCCGGGATGGTGATAAAGCTGGATCTTGGTGTTTAGGTTGGCCCACAATTATGCAGCCAGGTCACCGGAATACAGGACGTAATCCACCGACTCCTCGTGGGGAGAGGAACAGCAATGGCATATGCGAGGCCGTAGCCAAAAGAGGTGATGGTGTCGTCGGTAGGAAGTTTCCTTCTCTGAGCTCTCCAAACGAGGATGGACCATTTGTTGGGGATGCATGATTGCCAGTATGGGGCGATAAGGGGTAACGTAGTGCCGGTCCCTCTGACAACTGTCCTGGCCGAAGCCAGCGAGAAGGTGCCTGAAGAATTGGATGTCCACCGCAGGGAAATCAGATCGTTGGAGATTCGTAAATTGGCGACAGCAAGAGTAGCGACCGCTTCCTGTCCAAGGCAGTCTCTGACTCTGTTCCATATCCATCTCGAAGTGTTATCCCACAGGTTGCAGATCTCCCTACTAAGAGAATTGGGCACGATGTGGGGCGAGTTGTCCAGCCAGCGCTCGTGAATCATCGAGGAGTGGCCATCACCTAGCTGCAAACGGATAAGGGGTTCAGCTAGTTCGTGACCCCTGGAGATGCGATGCCACGTGGCCGAGGATCTGTTATTAACTAAGGCCACCGAAGGGTGAGCAAATCTAAAGTATCTGGCCTGCATGAACCTGGTCCAGAGCGAGAGTTCCGTGCGCAGCTTCCACCAAAGCTTCATGGAGTAAGCGTCCACTAAATACTCCAATCTGGTGAATCCTAGGCCGCCCTCCTCTGTGGGTTTGGCCATAGTGGCCCAACTGGCCCAATGGTGCTTGTCCTCTCCATTAGAATGGCCCTAGAAGAATCTGGCGAAGAGGGATTCGAGCGAAGAGAGAACCTTCTTGGGGAGGCCACAGGCGGCCAGGATGTGGGTAGGAATGGAGGAGAGAACGTGCTTGATCAGAATCATTTCCCACCAGGGGATAGGATCGCATTATGCAAGCCCACGACCTTCTTTCTGATGGAGTTAACAAGGGACTCGAAGATGCTGGAGTTGGATCTGCCGTACACTAACGGGCAGCCTAAGTAGAAGAAAGGCGGGTACGAGATGGCAAAGGAAGTCAAGTTAGAGATCCTAGCTGAGTGATTCCTGTCCGTTTTATGGTGGGTATAGATGATGCTTTTATTTTTATTGACCCGCTGGCCAGAGCATTTGGCGTATCTCTCCAGCATTTTGTGGACGACCTCAACCGATCCGGTGTCTCCGAAGGAGAAAATGAGGACATCATCGGCGTAAACGAGGTGAGTGATGATGGGACAACCTGTGGTGGTGTGGAAATGGTAGAATTGAGGGTTGTTGATCATGCTTTTGAGATTTCTGCTGAGGGCTTCGGCAGCGATGATAAAGATGGTGGCTGATAAGGGGTCTCCCTGGCGAACTCTTCGGCTCGAGGAGAAAAAACCTTCCGCTTGGCCGTTGATGACGATGGAGAACCAGGAGTTGCTGACCGATCTGAAGATAATGTCGATCCATGGTTCGACGAAACCAAAAGCTCTGAGCACCTAGATTAAGAATTGCTAGTCCAAGCGATCGTAAGCTTTCTCCATGTCAAGTTTGATGGCGACGTTGCCGCCTCTAGCCAGGAATTTCATGCAGGTGACCATTTCTTGGGCAAGGAGGATGTTGTCGATGATGTTGCGACCTCTGACAAAGCCGCTCTGCTCCTTAGAGATGATTTTGGGCAGGTGTAGCTCCCCTTCCCGAATTTTTTAAAATATTTTATATTATTTATTTGATTTAAATGGGAATTTCTAGAATTTTATAAATAATTATTTAGTTAATTCTTACGGTAGATGACTTTAGCCATGGTTGAGTTTTGAAGTACCAGACGACTAGGAATCATGGCATGGATAGTGTAGCAGTATGCCTTGACTAGTGTATTAGCCATACTATGGGAGGCCTAGCCATAGCAGTGTCCGAACTAGGAAAACCAGGCTAAGTTGCGAGTTAATCTCTATAAATATTTAATTTAGTTTTAATATTAACATGACTTTTAGGAGACCCGGCCAGCTCGGACTTGACCCAAACCCAGCCTAAGCCCATGTAGTCGTGTGATATGTCCAACGATGTCCAGGAGGGTATATTGATATGTGTAGTTCATTTTTATAGTCTCATGAAGAAATCTCTATAAATGGTCTAACAAGTATAATATATGCATTAATTGCTAATTAAACCTATTTTTATCTTGGAATTGTGCTAATAGTTTCTTAGAATGATACTTGGACTTTGGGATTTACATAGGCAATATACATTGTGTATAAATATGTTCATAAATTGTACACGATGCATTTTATATAAATTCCTAGATAATGTTAATTATAGATTTTAGTATTTAAATTAATAATTATATATATCTTGATTGTAGATATTGATCGTATATATATATATATATATATATATATATATATATATATATATATATATATATATATATAGGAGACCATAAATAGGGAAGATGGAGCCCCCCTTGGTGAGCTCTGCTCCCTATGTCGTCCTCGGCTGGGGATGGTGCCCTCCCACATGGTGGCCGACCCCTCCGTGGACGTCGCCTTGGGGAGCGGCCCCCTGGCAGCCCGCGGCGGGATCCGCCGCCGGCCTACTCCCCCTGCCGTCCCCCCTTCCGCGGCTCTCCCTCCCGTCGGAGACCTCCTGGCAGCCTCCGTGCTGCCCTAGGTGCTGCCGCCCGCTCCTTCCTCCTCAGCGACGGCCCCGGCGCCCCTCCTCTCCCTCTTTCCCTCTCCCCTCCACCCCCATCCGGCCTCCGCATCGTCGACATCCTCGACGGCATCGGCGCCCACGGTCTAGTCGTGGCCCTCCGCAGGTCGATCCGCCCGGCGAGCCACCCGCCGTCCCTTTCGATCCTCCGCAGGTCGATCCCGCCTCTCCGCCTCCCACCACGGTAGCCCCCTCTCCGGCTCCTTCCCCCATCCCGGCGCCGCCTCCTCTCGCAGCCTCCCTTTTTGCTGCGGTGGTGGCCCCCTCCCCGGAGGCGGCGGCCTTTCTCTCGCTTCAATGGTCGTCATGCGCCGGCGGCTCCGGCCTGGGCTTCTCAGTCCCCCCCTCCGTTGGTGGTCCCTCCGTCGTGGGCTGTGGTAGCCGCACAGAAGCCCTCTCCGGAATCTGGGCCGTGGCCCCTGGCACCCCCGGCGCCGGCAGGTGTATCCTCGGCTGCAGCGGCGCCGCCCCCGTCCGGCTCTGTCCTTCCTCCTTCCGTTGGACGCCGGAGATCCCTCCGTCTCATGCTGGAGGAGCCCCCCCGTCGCCGGTGGTAGCCCAGCCCACCGCCGCCCGAGTCTCCTCCAGGCGCCCCGCCCCTCTCGGCCTCCCCCTCGCCAGAGGAGACTCCCCCACTCCCCCCTCCTCCCCCTGGGCGTCGTCGACCCCCCTCCACCCCCTCTCCTTCTCCGGTCGTGCACCCTCCGCCGGGACCCTCCCTCCCCCCGTTGTCGACTTCCCCCGGCCTCGTCTATCTCGGCGCCCCAGTCGGCCCCCTCCCCCCCGCCCTTCCCCTCCCTCCCCGCTCTCCTCCCCCCCCGGCGCCGTTCCGTCGCCCACCCTGCGACCTTGCCGCCCTCCCCCCCCACCGCCGCCTCTCCCCCTCCCTCTCCTAGCCTCCGCCGTCGGAGCCCCAGTCCCCTCGCCCTCCCCCGTCGGATCTTCCCGGCCCGCCTCTCCGTCCTCGCCGCCCTGGGTCGGCCCTCTCGTCGGATACAAGACCTCGGGCGACGCGCCGGGGGGGGGGGGAGGGCCGAGGCCGGTGCCCCCTCGGGCAGTGCACCCTTGGGCAGAGCGCCCTGCACGCCTTCGGGTTTAGCGCCTACAACATCGGGCTTCGCACCCGCAATCCCTCAGGGCTGAACGCCCGTGACTTTTCCTTTTTCAAAAATTCAAAATTTTGGATTGGTTTTCGAAATTTTGAATTTTAACATTTTAAATTTTTGTTGCCTACTTTGTCTACTGTTTCTCACTTAGTTTACCAAGGCCTTTTGTGTTTTTGCCTATGGTACTTTCTGTAATGCTCTTTTTGAGCCACCCCTTCCATTTCAATAAATTGCATTTTCAATATATATATATATATATATATATATATATATATATATATATATAGTGATATTATATCTATATTATATATATATATATATATATATATATATATATATATATATATATATATATATAATATGTGTATGATGGCTATGTGTACACCATGTAATATGTATACATACATTCAAGATATAATATCACTATATATATATATATATATATATATATATATATATATATATATATATACACATATTACATGGTGTACACATAGCCATCATACACATATTATATATATATATATATATATATATATATATATATATATATATATATATATATATATATATATATATATATATATATATATATATATATATATAAGCAAACACCAATATTGTAAACTCTTTATTCTCAAATAGTACCATAACTTCCATTTAAGATTGATAAAAACATTCATGATGAGCCATTTCAAATCATCATTACAGACAAAGTGACGGCTCCGAAGAGAGAAACCACAGCATAACCGACGGAAGGAAGAGCCACCGCAGCAGCACTGGGGGCATATATATATATATATATATATATTTATATATATTTATATATATTTTTTATTTATATATATATATATATATATATATATATATATATATATATATATATATATATATATATATATATATATATATATATATTTATATATATATTTATATATAAAAAAATATATATATATTTATATATATTGTATATAAATATATATATATATATATATATATATATATATATATATATATATATATATATATACATATATAAATGAAGAGAACTATACATAATGTATGTATATATATATATATATATATATATATATATATATATATATATATATATATATATAAGTATAATAGGAAAAAGGAAAAAAGAAATAATAAACTTTAAAACAAAACCAAATAACCAACCACCCCCACAGCCCGCACAGGAAGCCGAGCCCACCCGCACAGGCCTGAGCCAACCCGAGCAGAACAGAACTCGACCCCCCTCGGCCGCTTATATAGAGAGATCGAGAGGAAAATAAATGAAAAAAACCCTAGCCGCGCCTTCTTCCTTTCCTCCCCTGGGCGCACCCCGCGCTCGCAGCGTCGCCGTGCGCAGCCAGAGCCGCCGGCCAAGCGCGCGAATCCGGTAGCAGCCGCGTGAAACAGAGGACTGCTGTCCTAAACTGAGCTAAGCATCCCCTGTTTCGAGGTAAATTTCTCTCCGAATTCGAGATCGTTTTTTGCTCTATCGAATCCATCATGTAGCCAACATGAACCCCCACGAATCCCTTCAAAGGGATTTAGATAAAACATAATGGATCGATCAGAAATTCGACGCAAACATTGTCAAAATCTGATCAAAACAGAGCCCAATCTTGACTTCAAACACTCTACTTCGAAGGCACTCCCTGGACTGAACATTAAGAATTTTTGAAAACTAATTGAACAATCTCGTAGCCAACCTATAGGCCTACGAAACCCTTTTTGTAGTTCCTAAATTCATCAAGTATGTACAGAATAATTCGATCGCAAAAAAGCAAGAAAAATCAGTTTTAAAAAACTATAGAAATCTAGAAAACCTTCGAAACGACGTACGTCCTGCCAATCTGGGCGACGTAGTCGCGAACCGAAAGCATCGAAAGGTGCATAATGACTTCACGGACGTGTGGGCTTTGACGGAATTCATATTGGTCGCGTGTGCGCGACGAATTTGATGCGTATCCGTCAAATTTTACCGTATTGACCTCTGCGCAAATTTCTCAATTACCTTGTGCACGTTCGTCAGATCGAGACAAAACTTGTGCCAACAGGACCGTATCATTTTTCTGGTCATGTATGCCAAGTTTGGTCCGATTCTGAGACAGTTAATCGGATCGTTGTTTTGCGGGCCCGACGACCCGACTCAACGGGCGATTTTGTGCACGGCCCACCGGAATCCAACTTTGGACATACGGTTAGATTCGTATCGGAAAACCATACCTGTAGACATATAGTCTGATGACTTTAGAGACCATAGACTTTGGCACGCTTTTTGGTGCAAAGCGGGTCTAACGACGGATACCGTTTTGACCCGAAATTACCGTTTTACCCCTGTGTCCAGAATTGGACTTAAGGACAGGCAATTCTAGCTAATTTAACTATTCTGAAAACGTTGTTACTATTTATTTCAGCATCCGTAGACTTCTGCATGTGTTGACTGTTGTGGCTCATTGAGTGGTATAGTATTATCGGTTTCACCAGCACAGGACCTCAGGCGAGTACATCTCTGATAGTTTTTATATTTGATTACCTCTATGACTCTTGTATTTAGTAGTGTTTTACATTGATATCATGTTGATTCTTGACACGATGTTACACGAGATAGTAGTTATGGATTCTTTACATGTTGTTCGTGACCAATCTATTACCGTGTTCGTGACCTGTTTGGATCCATGAGTACTGGTCTGGCGGGGAAATACTCTAGACATGTGAACAAACCCAAAATTATTCTTGCCTAATAGCAGTCGCATACCTCACGTGCGACGTGCCGAATCTTATACTTACATAATAGCAGTCGCACATTTCATGTGCAGGGTGCCAGATTTAGCCTTAGCTGTTTACATGTCGAAGTAGTATTTCAACTCACTAGATAGATACAGTTTCTGGTTCTACAGTATTCATTGTTAGCTACAGGTCTATTCTGTTTTCAGTATTCACTTGCCTTGTTCACCATGCTCAGTTTTTGCCATGATTCTATGTTTATCCTTTTGTCGTGTATTTCATTATTATTTACTGATTTATGGATTTCGTTATTTATTGATTCTGTTGTGAGATTGTACTCGTTACATTCTTGACTGGAAACCAACATTTTTCAGGTTTAGCCACGATCACTCTTAGCACTGGAAAGGCATAGGTATGCTGAGGTCGATCTAGATAGTGGAACTAGTTATCTTTTCTATTTTGTGAGACATTATATTTTCTTTCATATATAAATGTTGTAATAAATTTAGAAATGTGAATGAGCAATAAAGTTGTTATTTTGTGATTTTGAGAATCATGGCCGTGACAGCGTTCTACCGCCGACTCTGTGGCGTAGGCTGGCTTGGACACGTCTCGTATCCGAAAAAGCGGGTGTGGGTCGTGACAGCAGGAGATCGGACATTCTGCTGGCGATGTTCTTGGAAATGATCTTGTTGGTGAAGTTGCATAAGCTTATGGGCCGGAAGTCTCTAAAGGTCTCTGGGTTCTCTTTTTTGGGAATGAGGATGAGGTTCGCCCTTGATATGGATTTCGGGTATTTTGCCCCTTGAAAAAGGCAAGCAGTCGCTTCGAGCAGGTCAGGAGCGATAATTTCCCAGCAAGTACGAAAGAATTCGCTTGAGAACCCATCAGGGCCTGGTGTACTGTCAGCGTCAAGCGCCCACACAACGGACTTGACTTCTTCCACCGAAGGAGGGGCAAGAAGCCGATCGTTCTCTCTGTCGGAGACGATATTGGGGACCTCAGAGAGGAACTTTTCATCCCTGGAGATTGCCTCTTTGGAGAAAAAAGATGAGTAGAAATGAGCGGCTGCCTCCTGAATGCTCGTCTGGTCTAGAAGCTGATTGCTATTGTCGTCTGAGATACGGTGGAGGTTGAGCTCTTGTCTACGCACCTTGACACAAGCGTGGAAAAAGCCAGAGTTACGGTCTCCCTCTAAGTCCCAGGCTAATCTAGCTTTCTGCTTCCAGAATTCTGTCTCGACCTTGAGGCGGGATTTGCGAATAGCTCTGGCGAGATTGAGCGAAGCCCGTGCCTCCGGAGAGCTGTCCGATGCGAATTTAGTTTCCATTCGGGTCACATCATCCTCTGCGGTTCTGATCGCTTGGAAGATGTTGCCGTAGATGACCTGGCTCCAAGCCAATAGGGCCTTGCTGGTAGCTTTAAGTCTAGCTGCAACTCTGGTCAGGGGGTCAAGATCATCGGCAGAGTGCCAAGCCGCGGTCACGACGGACTTAAATTGGAGATGATGTCTCCAGAAGTCCAGAAATCGGAATGGTTTTTTGATGTGCCGAGAATGACTTCTGATTTCAATAAGGAGAGGGGAGTGATCCGATTCTGTGGAGTTAAGGTGAGAAAGGTTGGAAACGAGGCCCATGTCTGACCAACGGTTGTTGATAAGAGCTCGGTCCAAACGAGAGTATTGTTGCCTAGCTCCTTTCTGCATGTTGCACCAGGTGAAAGAGTTGCCAGAGAAGGGGAGGGGGTTGAGATGGGCGTTGAACATGAAGTTGTTGAAGTCTTCCATGGCCGGAAGCAGAGGCGGGCGGCCTCCAGACTTCTCGGAGCTGCAGAAGATCGTGTTGAACTCTCCGATGCATAACCACGGGAGGTTGCTGAAGGGGAGGTGGCAGGTTACGAGGTTATCCCAGAGGATCCTGCACTCAATAATGTCGCAGCTACTATGGGCTACAGAGAGGAGAGATTGAGACCGAAGCTCTGGGTGTTCCACCCAGAAGGAGAGAGCCTGACTCGAGTCATGGGCCATGCCGAACCTGATGCCAGCCGCGAAGAAAATCCAGATGTCGTGGCATCCGGCGACAGCGTTGTGGAATCCTAGCTTAAGCTGGATACCTTTTATTTTTTTCTGAGGGATTTTTGGTTCGATGACAACTAAAATGTCGATTTTGTGGATTTTTTTGAGGCTGATGATTCTATTCAGCATCGGTTTATTGGCTAGGCCTCTCACGTTCTACGAAAGGATGTTAAGCATTAGTGACGGGAAGGGGATCGGGGTTGTGGAGCTTTGCGGCTGACCGTGTGGTCCTAGCCGATTGTTGTTCTTGGTTGGTCTTTTTCTTCTTCTTGTGAGCTTTATTGGAGGTGTTGTTGCTAGATCCAGTGGGGCCTGGCGATGTTCCTGGGGGGACAATGGAAATAGTCCCGATGCCAATTGTCTGGTCGGAGGTGGCATCGTCTTTGGATTCTTCAGGATCTGCTAGGGCACACATGTGGTTGGTGGGATCTAGGAATCCAGCTTCCTCGGTGAGTCTTCGCCTTTCTAAGAGCTCTATGTCTAAGGGAGACTGAAGTGTACAGCTGTGGTCAACAAGAGTCGACGAGGAGGGGATATCGGTATGTTGAGCTGTGAGATACGTTTCTATGGTTTCCCCCTGATGACCGGGGTCCATTATGGTTGCTATTTGAGCGGGGTTTTGTGGTGATTTGTTGGGAGTTGTGAATATCTTCTCTGCGCCGATGGCTGGGGTGTGGTGCGCTTGTGTGGTGACGGCGTTAGGTGAGATTAGTGGTGCCTCTCCTTCGTTGATAATGTCTTCCAACTTCAGAGCTTCAAACCTGTTTGTGGTAGATATCGAATTAGATTTTGGGGAGGTGGGGTAGCCTTGCATGGGGGAGGTGGTAGCCTGGGTCTTGTAAGGGCTATTATTGAATCTGAGATGTGAGTTTATGGTGGATTGGGTGTGTTACGGCACCTCACGATGCTTCTGCGGCAGGCAAGGCTTGTTGGGCTATTGTATTCAGCTCCGGGTGGGCTTTATAGCAGAACTCCGTGAGGTGTTCTCTGATGTGGCAGTGATTGCAGAAGAGAACGTTGTTGTCATAGATGAGAGGTTGGATGTGGGTCTGGTTCCCTAACTCAATGTGGATGAATTTGGGAAGATCTTTGGAGATATCAAGTTCCATACAGACTTTAGCGTAATTGGCTTTGGTTAGATTCCTGGTTTCCTCCGCCATAGCCACAAAGGTGCCAAACGAGTTAACTATTCTTTTGAGAGCCGCTGGAATGAAGCAGATCAGCAGGGGATTAGGAGTGTGACCCAGGCTGCCACGATGGTCGAGTCCTCTATCAGGTTGAGAGTCTGAGACCATCTGACCACTGTCATGGTTTTGGAGTCGACCTTACTGGTGCCATGTGTCAGGGCGATCCTTTGATCTTCTACCGATGAAAGATGGAGCAGATGTTTTTAGGGTCCATGGGAGCCACTCTGTATACAGATTGGAAATGCCATTTGGCTATGGCTTCTTGTACTCTGGAGAGCTTGGGGTATCCCGAGGAGAATTGGAGCACAAAGGTGGAAGAGAACCGCTTGAGTAGGGAGGTCAGATCTGCTTCGAAGAAGGGGATCGATAAAGGCTCTCCCGCAGGAGGGGAGAAGCAAGCGATCTCTGGGAGCGGGACGTCGGGAAGGATCGGGGTCTGCTGGGCCACGCGATCGGGCCTGACTGCCCGGTAGGGGCTAGAGAACCTGGGTGGAGGATAGAGGTGGAGCCGTCAGAGGATGGGAGGGGCCGGACGCCGTCCAGGGGGCCTCCGAGAGCGGTAGCACCGGAGGGGGATCTCGGGGAGGGGACGGGTTAGGCAAGGGGGACGGGATGCCACTGGGGACAATCCCGGTAGAGAAGGAGGGAGCTACCTCGCCAGGGGCGGAAGGCCTCTGCTCGATAGGGTCGCATGCGACTGAATAGGAAGCGGTAGGGGCATACACTAGGGCGTTTGAGAGGGACGAAGGAACTATAGTTGCTAAGGCAGCCCCGCCGACGAGAGGGGGCGCATATAGGGTGGAGGCCGTAGCTGGCGCATAGAGCGGATAGGGAGGCGCATGCGAAAACGCTGAGGCCGGGATGAGGGGAGTTTATGGCGCACAGCACGAATTCGGAGCCAGTACGGAGGGAAGGGCGACGTCGAGAACCTCCAAGCGGCGTACTAGTTAGGTCACATAGGAAGGAACTGCTGATGCTAAGGCAGCCCCGCTGACGGGAGGCGTCTCCTGTCCAGCAAGGCCGGTGGGCGCATATAGGGTGGAGGCCGTAGCTGGGACATAGAGCGGGTAGGCAGGCGCAAGCGAAAATGCTGAGGTTGGGAAGAAGGTAGCTGATGGCGCGTAGCTCGGATCCGCAGCCAGTACGGAGGGAAGGGGGACGCTGGGAACCTCCGAACAGTGGACTGGAGTGGGCACAGAGGCCACCCCAGAGGGCGCATGACCTATCGCCCGAACGGGCGCATGGGAGGGGACTGGCAACGTCAGGTACCCGGCGGGCGCATGGCCCTCTAAGCAGGCGCATGCCCCTGAAGGAGAGCGAGTGGAAGGGGGCATATCCCTGGAGCAACAGGATCCGAGGGCGGGATGAGGTGATTCAAAATTCAAAACTACGAGGGGGACATATCCCTGGAGCAGCAGGATCCGAGGACGGGAGGAGCGGATTCAAAATTCAAAACTATGAGGGGGGGCGGGCAAAAAAGGACGTGCAAGATGCCCGAGATGGCGAGATGGGGGAGCGCAGCGACTCCGGCACGGTGCTCCAGCATCGGCGGGGCCTGAGGTGCAGGGACGCCAGCCTGCCCTACGCTGGAGGACGAGGCAGCCAACGCCGCAAGGCTGCGACCGATGAGAGTCTGCTGTACGAGGGTCCAGTCTTGAGGGGGAGGAGGTCCGAGGACGGACGGGAGGCCTGCGCCGCCGAGGGAGGGAGTTGGGGGTGGGCGGGGGGGGGGAGGGGACGCCTGTGGCGGCGAGGAGGTGGGCGATGGGGGAGTAAGGCGGCCACAATCCTGTGGCAGAGGGCCTCCTCGGCGGACAGGCCTGGAGGACGGGCCGGAGGAGGACGGGAGGAGGGCATAGTCGAGAAGGGGGGGGGGGGGGGGACGGGGGAGGGCGGGGCTACCGACCTTCAGTGGCGGCGGGGAATCCATGGAGGGGAAGAGGCGAAGGGGAGAGCTGGGAAGAGCGGATCCATTCTTAACTTTATATATATATATATATATATATATATATATATATATATATATATATATATATATATATCAAAATTTGAAACTCCGAGGGGGGCGGGCAGGAAAGGACAGGCGGGACACCCGAGATGGCGAGATGGGGGAGCACAGCGACTTCGGCACGGTGCTCCAGCGTCGGTGGGGCCTGGGGGGCAGGGACGCCAGTCTGTCCTACGCCGGAGGACGAGGCAGCCAACGCCGCAAGGCTGCGACCGATGAGCGTCTGCTGCGCGAAGGTCCAGTCTTGAGGGGGAGGAGGTCCGAGGATGGACGGGAGGCCTGCGCCGTCGAGGAAGGAGTTGGGGGTCGGCGGGGGGGGGGACGCTTTTGGCGGCGGAGAGGTGGGCGATGGGGGAGTAAGGCGGCCGCAATCCTGCGGCAGAGGGCCTCCTCGACGGAGAGGCCTGGAGGACGGGTCGGAGGAGGACGGAAGGAGGGCATAGTCGAGAAGGGGGGACGGGGGAGGGCGGGGCTACCGACCTTCAGCGGCGGCAGGAATCCATGGAGGGGAAGAGGCGAAGTGGAGAGCTGCGGAGAGCGGATCCATTCTTAACTTCATATATATATATATATATATATATATATATATATATATATATATATATATATATATATATATATATATATATTTGAGAACCCCCTCATTTTATTCCATAAAGGCTCAAAATGCCGAAGCCTGTACAAGTATACCCTTAGGCACAAAATGTCGACGCCTATACAAGTATACCAAGAAAACACAACCCAAACCGGGAGCTTAGCAGAGGAGAGAAACCCAAAAACCAGTCTGGCCATACGAACAGAAGTCCCTGATCTTACAGCTCTGCCTGATCACCTCACGAATGAGCATATCAGCGTTGTACTGGTGGTCTTCATATCTCGCCTTGTTACGATTCTTCCATAGGACCCATGTAGCAGCAACCGCTACGATCTGGTGGCCATGGGAAGCGTATGCCCACCCAGTTAGAAGATCGAGGAAGCTTCCACCCTTCTGAGCCTGTCTGCAACGCTGGGATAGCGCTCTCCAGACCTGTACGGGTAGATCCCCCCTCGCAGAAGATGTGATCAATGGTTTCCATCTGACGCTCGGAACAACAATTGCAAGCAGAGGCTAAGTTGAATCCAATAGAGTGCATAGTGTCGTCGTCGGTCGGTAACTTCTTTCTAACGGCTCTCCAAATAAGGATGGACCACTTCTTAGGGATGCAAGTCTGCCAGAATGTGGCGTTGATCGGAGAAAGTGTCCCATGACCGCGCGCCACTTGTCTAGCCGAACAAACTGAGAAGTCGCCCGCTGGACTAGCCGACCATCGTAGCTCATCCGTATCAGAGCTAATCTTCAGACCTTGTCGACGGATGCGCTCTTCCGCCTCTTCTCCGGCCCATTAATGGATCTTGTCCCAATCCCAGTCGTTACCGGAGGCATCCCACAAGTCCCTGATCCTGCTGTTCCCTGGAGCCTCCAGAAGGCAGGGGAGCAATGTTTCTCCTATCCAACGTTCTAGGAAGGTTGAGGACTCTCCGTCTCCCAGATGAAGACGAATAACCAGTTCAGCTATAGTGCGCCCGGTGATAATACGCCGCCATGCCATGGAGGATCTGCTGTTGGGGGCAGCCTGTGACGGGTGTATATGCTTGAAGTATCTGGCCTTCATGAATCTCGTCCATAAATTCCTACTCGTACGGAGCTTCCACCAAAGCTTCATAGAGAAGGCGTCAACGATGTGAGATAGTTTAGCGAAGCCCAAGCCCCCATGCCTCCCGACGGCTCCGGGGCACTCCAAGATCAAGGATTTGTGGGACCAACCAGGAAATGAATGGAATTAGAACCAGATCCGGGATTGGGTCGAGGAAGAGGCGGTCCACTACATCCGCAACAACGAGCTCAAGATTCGTCCCGAATAGGATGTACTGAGGTGGTCGACCGAAACATCTGGCTCCTTCTCGATCTGCTCAGCACGTAGAGTAGTTCGGGGTATCGGGGCGCCATCCCCAACCACCGCAGCCTTCTGGCAGACCTGCATCCCTAATAAGTGGGCCTTCCTTACTTGGAGAGTATTTTGCAAAAAGTTGCCTACTGATGACAAGCACAATACCATTGGGTTTAGCCTTGCATCTGCGTGTATTTGCTGCTCGGATCGTCAGACCGAAACTACCGACCAAATCTTCTATCACGGGGATTTACCCGTACAGGTATGGAGAGTCATCTCCCAGCATTGCAGGCAGCTTCAGGGGGGTGGGAGCTTCAACGATCTCTTGGCAAATTAGGCCTATACCTCACACGGTCACCAGATCGTCGCGGTGGCTGTTACGTGGGTCCTCTGGAAGAATCGCAATAAGGCGAGATATGAAGGGCACCAGTACTCTGCCGACCAGGTTATTAAGGTTGTGATCCGACTGTGCCGGAAGATCAAATCCTACTGCTCTCACGGCCAATCTTACTTTTGGAACTTTCTTCTCTCCTAGCTCCTGCATGGGCCTAGGTCTAGGCATGGGCTCTTTGGGCCTACGATTTTTGGATTCTGTCTAGCTTTCCCCTTTCTTGTGGTTTTTTGGCTTTTTGCGCTTACTTGTAAAGGCTTCAGCATTTTGTCCCTTCAATTAATAAAAAAGGGGGGTTTAAAATATATATATATATATATATATATATATATATATATATATATATATATATATATTCTTGTATTCCTCATGCATATATATATATATTTTTTTTCTTGTATTCCTCATGCATATATATATATATATAAAATATATATATATATATATATATATATCTATATATATATATATATATATCTATATATATATATATATATATATGCATGAGGAATACAAGAGTGATATATATATATATATATATATATATATATATATATATATATATATATATATCTCTTGTATTCCTCATGCATATATATATATATATATATATAATATATATATATATATATATATATATATATATAAAATATATATATATATATATATATATATATATATATATATATATATATATAATATATATATATGCATGAGGAATACAAGAGATATATATATATATATATATATATATATATATATATATATGCATGAGGAATACAAGAGTGATATATATATATATATATATATATATATATATATATATATATATATATATATATATATATCTCTTGTATTCCTCATGCATATGCATATATATATATATATATAAAATATATATATATATATATATATATATATATATATATATATATATGATATATCACTCAAAAAAAAAAATATATATATATATATATATATCACTCTTGCATTTCTCATGCATCCCCATGATAACACCCGTTGGATCTTGTTTAAGTCATCTAATCTTAACTGTTAAAAAATTAACGGTTAAGATAATTTGATGACTTAAACAAGATCTAATGGATGTGATAGAGGGCCTTTTTATATATACAAAAAAATAATTCTTATAAATATATATAAATTCTAATTGAGGCCCAAGTCCAACAAAATATAAAAAATATAGGCCAAGGCCCAATGGTTCAAATCCCAAATTATATATATATGTCTATATATGAGCTAAATAGAAATTTAACTAAACAGCCCAAAATATATAAAAAGGCCTGATATACATAATTTAATATAAAACCCAATTTACATATATAGGCCCAAAATGTTTCTCATGGCCCCAAGCCCAAATACCTATTTTAGATTATACTTATATGTATATAGTCCCGAAAGTAATAAATGGCCCACAATCAAAACCCATATATAAACCCAAAAATATAATATGTAATTATTATAAACTTAGCCCATAAATAATATATATAAACTTTTATAAAACTAATTTTTAGTAGTAAATCATAAATATAATTTAATTAAACTATTTAATGAAAAACCCAACCCACTAAATCTGGCCCATGGACTGAGCCCCTGGGCATGACCCACTCCTAATTCTTTTTCTTTTCTTTTCTTGGGTTTGCCCAATAGTTGAAGCCCCAACCAATAATTTAAATAAAAACTAAGGATATGTGTTATGGGCTTGAAGCCCAGTCCTTAGAGTTCATTGGCCTTGGACATAGCCTAATATCCCTAACTCACAAACCACAAGAGAGAGAGAGAGAGAGAGAGAGAGAGAGAGATCAATTTAATTCTTTCTGTTCCCCAAAGGTTTGAAGCACATAGAGAGAGAAAACACCAGCAGAGAAGTAGGGAAGAAGGAGGCTGCTTTACCTTGGGTTTCGACGACGGTTCTAGGGCGGAGGAGTACCGGTCTGGGTTCGGCTCGCGGGGATGAAGTAGGCCGGTGCTGGTCTAGGCTCTCCGAGGAACCCTTGACGACGCAAACAAGATGGAGGCAGAGAGAACGAGAGGGCGACGGGGTCCTTGAGAACACCGGCGCTCGGGATCCGAAGCGGCCTGGCTAGTGCTTGAGGGAGCGCCGGCGAGCGCGATTGCCCAGGAGGCTGCGACTTTGACGCAGCCGCACGGTGGAGTGGTGGGTTCCCCGGATCTGGGCAAAATCTGTTGTCATTAGGCGGCGGTCGTGGCGGTCGGAGGCACACTAGGATCGGCGGAGGTCTTTTGCACGACGCTTGGGTTCAGTGGCGGTACGGATGCGACACTCGGCAATGGACCAGACACTTGGGCGGACATGCGGAGAATAGCCAGGGGTTGGTTTTGGTAATTCTCCGGCACGGGGTGGTCGCTCTCGATGCCGTGGTGAAGGGGTTGGTGATGAGGTGGGGATGTGGTCGGAGTCGAGAATGGACGATGAGGTTGTTTGGTCGAAACAAGGGAAGGGAACGGGGCTGAGCCGATGGCGAGTTGGCTTGGGTGTTGGGGTATGGTTGTGGCACAGGGACTGGTGGTTGTGGTCATGGACAGGTGGCAGTGATGAGGTTGGAAGTACAAGAAGGATGACGGGGAGGAGAAAGTGGTTGTGGTGGTGATTGCTCAGTTGCTAGTGGCGATGATGCTGATGACCGAAAATGAGGGGGCATATATATATATATAATGCTTGTAGGGAACGTAGAGATAAAGATTGTCATGGAGGAATTTTATCAATTGGCAAAAATAATTTAAGGTATATTTTTATTAATAAAATTTTTATCTAAAAATAAATTGGCAAAAATATTTTATGAACCAAAAGTAATAATATTTTTAGACTATAATTTAAACTAGTTTTCGAAATACCAAAGAAGAAATATCATAATATCTTATACAAGGTTTTTTAAAGAGAGATTACTTTCTAAATAGAATATGTAAAGAGAAATGATTAAAATAATTTTGAAAATCCTGGAAGAGGGGTTACACACAGGCTAGTCTAGATGCACGAGCCATAAATATACTATTCTGTACAATTGACAAAATCGAGTTTAATTGTCTATCAACCTGTACGATGTTTAATATAATTTGGAGACTTATTGAGGTAAATCATGAAGGAACTTCCCAAGTGAAGGAAACCAATTCAGTAGACTAACACAGGAATATGAATCTTTCAAGATAAAACCCGATGAGTCAATTACACAGATGTTCACTCGTTTTCTTGATATTACTAATCCTTTACAGTCTCTTGGTAAGGATTACAGCAATCACGAGAAGATCAGGAAGGTACTACGGGCTCTAACCAAGAACTGGAATCCGAAGACCACTGCGATCATAGAAGGAAACAATCTCACCATAATGACGTTGGAGGCACTGATGGGCAAGCTCATGATCCATGAGCTGGACTTCCAAAAATTTGAAGAAGCTACTCCCAAAGAGAAATTAATTGCCTTCAAAGCATAAGCTCGAAGAGTCTTATGCAATGACTCCGACGAAGAAGATTGTAATGGTGATGAACAGGCCCTGCTGGTCAATTTTTTTAGAAAGTTCTTGAAGTTTGAGAGATCAAACCGAAAGAAGAAAGACATCCATAAAAGCAACGAAGAAGAAACAATCTACTTCGGATGTAAGAAGTCAGGGCATATAAAGAAGGACTATCCACTGTCAAAGAATAGCAGTCCATATGACTGATCAAGATTGAGCAAAAAAGCTGCAACTAGTTGAAAGTATGCTAACGCAATCATCTCGTACGAAAGTGAGGCTAATGAATCATAGGAGGAGGACAGACCTAGTAGCAGTACAAATGTTTGTCTGATAGCTTTCGACAAGGTATCTGAAAACCCTATGTATGATTATTTTATTTTCGTTGAATTAGAAACTGCCTTTAGCGAACTACTTGAAGAACATAAAAATGTGTTGGACAAGTACAAGCAATCTCACAAAGAGATCAAGGTAGACACAACCGAAGTAGCTAGATTATCTAATCTTAATGAAGACATTAAAGAGACATCTACTACCGGTAACACGAAAGAGATAGCCAAGCTTAAAGTAGAATATCATAAGGCTATCCTCACCATAGAAAAGAAAGAAAGAGACTATGTCAAGGTACAAAAACTTTATGACATAGAGAAGAAGAGACACTTAGTCCTAATACTAAGCATACACCACAAAGGATACACCACAAAAGACTAAACAGGTCATCATGTTACATGGCCTAAGGTTAGTCCTAATACTAAGCATACACCACAAAGGACTAAATAAAAGAAAGCACCTAAGCAACATGCTTATCACAATCATGCTTTCACTTATAGGTTTCCAAGAAAGACACGCAAGAATGTCAACACAGAAACAAAGAGCACAATTTTGAAAACTTGAATTTTCAGAGTCATAATGCGTTATGATTAATAAAAATACCTAAAATTTGATATTCAGCGATTTATTAATTGAAATTATTTTAGGTACAAGTCGAAAGGGTCCTTCTGTCATACAAACATAAATAGCCTGGTGATACGGTGTATTAGTCTTCGGACTATCGCTAACTGGGGTCCTGCCCCTTCAGCTAACCAAACTGATGAATATTAATTAAATCAAAGTTTTTAAAGTTATTAAGCTATTTTTATAATTCATTACACATAAATGAACTGGAACTTGAGTGGCCGAACTCGGACCGAGTTCGGGCCTAACTCTGTGGGGACATTTTATTTAAACAGTAGCGTTTCAGTGCCCCCTTTCATCTTCTATTTCTTGTTCTCCCTCAAACGCACAGCCGCCCGAAGATTCAAACCCTAACCCTAGCTTTTGGGGAACCTATTTCCAAGGATCAAAACTCCTTCTTCTTGGATCTATCGGCTCTAGGAAGGCATTCTCTACACTTTTCAAACTCCATTGAGGTATCTCTATCTTTTTTTTGTATGGACCATGATTTTTGGGAATTATTTTTTAATTTATTTTATAGTATTTCTAATTATTAGGTTATATTGTATATATAATTATGATTATTTATGTACTTTTTCGTGTCTTTGATTTTTGGAGCACAAGACATTCCCATTTCTCGAAACGTCTTTCATGAGTTTTATAGTAGACATGATGACCATCAATTTGAAATATCATGTCCCATCCAAACTTGTCCCCTAGCATTCTTTTGACTCGCACAACTTTGGGTCAATTTTAGGCAATTTGATTATTTATCGTAATTCTAGACCTAACTTCCAACTTGAGTTCATGACTCGACATTGATCAAAACTATTTGATCCAATATCTGGTTTTGACCCATTTTGAGTCTACGAGGCACATGCCAAGGGTGTGACACTCCATCGAGTCCCCATGTGCTATTTATTTGTAAATGGCACAAGAGACTCATGGGTTGACTTTTCAAATTTTATTTGATTAGAAAAGATATTTGGACCCTAACCTAGACAACTCTACTTAGTAGAGCCATGTTAGCTTGCCATGACTTAATAAGAATTATTATGAATTTATTTTGGGCCAAACACAATTAAATACTATTTTATATAAATGTGATTAAGTTTATAATAGCCTAATACTCTCTATATAAGGCCTTAGCCATGGTTAAGTTTTGGAGTACAAGATGACCAAGAATTTTGGTACAAAAAATATAGTCGTGTGCCTTGACTAGTGTATTAGCCATGCTAGGAGAGGCCTAGCCATAGCAGTGTCCTAACTAGGAAAACCAGTCAAAGTTGCGAATTAACCCCTATAGACGATTTAATTATTTATTAATTATATTATTGACTTTTTAAGAGACCCAATTGTGCTAAACTGGTCAAACTAGACCCAAACCAGACCCAAGCCCATGTAATCATGTAGTGTGTCCAAAGACGTCCGTGTCGGTATATTTTATTTGTGTATATCGTATTTTACCTTAAGTGCTCTACTAAATATCTTTTCTAAGTAATTATTATATATAGTATATAGATATGAATAATTATTTGATATTTAAAAGTATGCTAAATAATTTTCTTAGATATCCTTATGCATGTTGGTATTTTTAGACTATCTATATTTTTGGTATGTACATCTAATATTGATTTTTCTTATTTGTTATCATTATTGTTGTTATAATTACAAAAGAATATTATTTAGTATTTTAGATTATTTATAAACTAAATATTATTTTTATGTACAAGGCCTACACTATAAAAAGTGTTATGAGGATATACTTTTAGATTTATTGGATATATATATATATATATATATATATATATATATATATATATATATATATATATATATATATATATATTCCTCTCCGAGCTTCCCTTCCCTTCCCCTCAGGGAAGCCCCTAGGGCTTCCCTTGTGCGCCCCTATTCCGTTGGCCCGCCCGTGGCCGGCTGACTGTGTGGAGTTAGTCAGCATTTTCTCCCCTAGTTTCCTCCCTCCTCCCGTCCCTTCCCCTTCTCTCACCAGGCTAGCCCCCATCCCTGCTTCTCCCCGCTTCCCCCAGCTCCCGCCACTCCGACTCCCCCCCCGTCCCCTCTTCTCGTCCACCTCCAGAACCCCCCCACCGAGCTTTGTCTACCACACCGCCCCCTCCTCCTCCTATTCGGTTCCCAGTGGCCCCCCACCGTACTCATGCTTTCTTCCCCCCACCACCCCCTTCCCCGCTAGAGCGACTCCCAGCGCCGCTTTAGCCGGAATGGCTGCACCCGTGTCAGCCCTGAACCCTTCTTCCGGTCCGGCTTCCCCCACCCCTTTTTCTTTCCCGCTCACGTTCAAATTTCGAACGGAGATGTCTATTATTCGGGATGGTCGCCCACCTGCGGTGCAGGCTCTTGGGAACCTCCCTTCAGGCCCTACGTGGATTGCTCTGGCTTTCTCTCCCACGTGGTGGACCTCCCTCCTTCCAACCCTGTTCTGCGTTCCTATTCCCTCTATGCGGCTTATTCGGGTGGGGCCCATCCATCCCCTAGCTTTTACGCACGTGCCCCTTCCACATCCTCCCTTTACGCTACAGCCCAGTCAGCGTATCTTCAGGGAGGGGTCCCTTACGCGTCTCCCCTTTACGCACTCCCTCAAGCGGCGTACAATTTGGAAGAGGCCTCCACACCCCCTTTCTCATTCGCTAGGCTCTCTGACAGCCCTCTCACCACTGCTCCTGGAGTGAGCTCCGCTTTGCGTATTGTAGTCGAACCTCTTTCAGGCAGGCCCTTCCCCCGGCAGCGCCCTCCTCTCTTCCTTGGGCCTCCGCCGCCCTTTGCCTTTTGGAGACCCTCCCTCCGTCGACCACCACTGTGTTCGCAGCTCTTACCCCCCCACCGGCCCCCAGCCTGTCCCCTGGGCCATCCGTTCAGGTAGCCCCGGTCAATGTCACCTCCACCGTCCCCATCGCAACCTCTCTCCCCTCGGATCCCAGCCCGATCTCAGGCGCAGGTGGGAGCGCGGCCCATCCACAACGGTCTAGTCTATTGGAGCGTAGGAGGCATCTCCCATCGAGCTCATTGCGGCTACCGACCCTTCCATCTCCATCAGTTCGGCAGCTTCACCCCCCTTTCCCCCCAGGGAGGTCTTCTCTGGATATCCCTTTTGCCCCCCTTCCTCGCTCAGGACTGAGCCCACCCCCGTCCGTTCTCCCATCCTCAGGCGGTGAGATCCCGATCCCTCTTTCTTCGGGAGCAGTCCAGCCGTCATACGATGCCGCGCTTCGCCCGGACCTAACATCGGCTAAGGGTCTCCTTCTCCCAGATGTCAACCTCCCGGACATGGTGTACTCCCAAGAATCCCCAGTGCCTTTGGTTCTGTTCTCAGAAGCGGAAGTGACGTCTCTATCAACCTCCTTTCCCCATACTTTTATCCTCAAATTTTCGACTGGATGTCCCAAACTTTCCAGGGTGCATGAGATGATTGCCAGCTGGAGACTCACAGCGGATTACCGCGTGGCACCACTCGACCCCAGACATATTCTCCTACACCTTTCATCCGAGTTAGACCACAGGACCGTATGGTCCAAAGGCACTTGCAGAATTGACTCCCACCAGATGAAAATCATCAAGTGGTCAGCAGTTTTTAGCACCAAAGAAGACTTAGCGCAAGTCGCCGCCTGGGTTACCCTGTCCAACCTACCCCTTATCTGTTTTGTCCCAGCTGCTCTTAGGCGGATTGCCAACTCCATCGGAACTTATGTGGCCACTGCCCATGAGACTAACAACCTCGCTAAGGCTTACTACGCCAAAATCTGTATGGAGCTAGACCTCACTTCCGAACCTTCCAGTGCTATTACTATCGAGCTGGGAAACCAGACCCACACCTAGCAAATCTTCTATGACAACCACATCTTGTTATGCAACCACTGCCATTTGAGAGGTCACTTTCCAAAGTACTGCCACCGCCTTCACCCAGAACTAAAGAAGAAATCTACCCGGAACGACAACGTTCCTGCAGAAGGAAGGACTCCCAAGCCACCCCTTCTACCACTCCCAAACTCACACACACGATTCGACTCCAGTGACGGCAAGTTGGATTAGAGCAAGCCCCCCAGCAAAGCCTTGATCCCCTTCAATACCCAAGCTCTCACTCTCTCTAACCAATTCGACGCTCTCGATTCGGAGGACGAGGAATCCCCAGCGGAGACAGAACCCCACCAAGAAGATCGCGTTCCCACCAAGACACCGGAGGACGTTGAGGCGACCAATGTCACCTCAGACGCTGACCAACATTCTCACTAATGAAGACTCTGTTGAAGAAACCCTAGCAATTCTAGGGCCATATCAAGCTCAGAGAGGACTACAAGTCCTAGCCGCCGGCTACCCACTACAGCAAACTATCATGCGGATAGGAAGTGCCAACAACTCTATAGTTATACCTCCCGAGAATCCTATCCTGGACTCCGCCGAGGAATCAGTTGGCCTCCCCCTAGATCCACACGAGCAAGCTATTAGCGACCCTCCTACCCCGACTAAGGTAGGAGCATCAACGACCAGGGCCAATGTCAAACAAGGACCCGCCGAAACAACAACTATCCAAACCAGATCCGCCGCCAAGCGGAACAAACCCCCCCCCCACAAAATCCTTAATGCTTAACATCCTATCCTGGAATGTCCGTGGCCTAGCGAACAAACCTACACTTAGGAGAATAACCAGCCTTCGGAAAATCCACAAGATCGACATCCTCATTATTATTAAACCCAAAATTCCCCCTAAAAGACTAAAATCAATCCAACTGCAGCTGGGCCTCCCCACGGCCATAGCAGGCAGACACGATATTTGGATTCTCGGCATGAAGGACGTCAACATCGGAGTCATCCAGGATGCCAGGCAGGCCCTATCCTGCTGGTTTGAACACCCCATGATCCCAGACCATGCCATTCTCACAGCGGTTCACGGCAGCTGTGATATAGTGGAGCGGAAACACCTTTGGAATGACCTTCTAGACATCCACCTCCATCACAACAACTCACCGTGGCTCTGTATTGGAGACTTCAATGCGATTACCTACAGAGAAGAGAAAATCGGCGGTCGCCCTCCTTCCATGCAGGACATGCAAGATTTCAACAACTTCATATTCAATGCCCATCTAGCATCCCTCTAGTTCACCGGCAACGCCTTCACCTGGTGCAACATGCAGGAAGGCGACTGTCGTCAATATTCTCGGCTGGACAGATCCCTCACGAACGCATTCTGGCACGGAATGGGGCTCAATACCAACCATTCCTACCTCAACTCCTCCGAATCTGACCACGCCCCTCTGCTGGTTGAAATTAAAAACATTACTAATCCTCTAAAAAAAACTTCTAATTCCTCGATTTTTGGACTGAGCACCCACAATTTTTGGGCATCGTTGCGGAAGCGTGGAACCACGAGGACTCTCCCAACCCCCTATCCCGAGTGAGCAACATGCTCAAGTCTACAAGGAAAGCCTTGTCCCATTGGAGCAAACAAGCATACGGGGATATTTTTCAAGCTGTTTGGGTCGCTGAGGACGACGTCACCCACGCTGAAGCTAAGTTTGCATCGGACCGCTCCATAGCGGCCAGGAAAGCTCTGAACCTCACCAAGGCTATGCTCAAATTCAGGCTCAAAGTTGAGACCGATTTTTGGAAGCAGAAAGCGAGGTTAAAATGGGACAGCGAAGGGGATAAAAACTCAAAATATTTTCATACCTACGTCAACGGCCGCAGACAGAAGTTATCGATTCACCATATCGCCGACGACAATGGGACCATCATGACAGACCAAAAGAGCATTCAAGCTGTGGCCACGGATTTCTATTCCAAGCTGTTCTCCAAAGAGACGGTTCACAAAGACAACTCCTTCCTGGACCAAATCTCCCTACTCATTAATGCTACCGACAATGCCCAGTTAGAACGACCCCCCCACCGCCCAGGAAGTGAAAGATGCGGTGTAGGCGCTGAATGAGCATAGTACGCCAGGCCCGGATAGCTTTTCGGGGGTATTCTTTCGCATATGCTGGGACATCATCAAACACGACATCACCGAAGTCGCTACCGCCTTCTTCGAAGGTGCTACTTACCTAGAGCCATCTCTGGCGCTAAGCTGATCCTTATCCCAAAAAAAGACAACCCGGAATCATTTTGCGACTTTTGTCCCATCAATCTCTGCACCTTCACCAACAAGATCATCTCCAAGATTATCGCAACCAGGATGGCTAGTATTCTCCCCAAGATCATTTCAGAGGAGCAAAGCGGGTTTGTTCATGGGAGAAACATCCAAGAAAATATTATGCTGGTCCAAGAGTTAATCATATGCATGAAATTCTCGGTGAGAGGGGGCAACATCGCTGTCAAAATTGACATGGAAAAAGCTTACGACAGATTGGATTGGCAGTTCATGATCTAGGTATTTAGGGCTTTCAGATTCTCGGAAACCTGGACCAATATCGTATGGAGATCCATTAGCAACTCATGGTTCTCTACAGTCATCAACGGCCAAACAGAGGGGTTTTTCAAATCCGAGCGCAGGGTTAGACAGGGTGACCCTCTATCATCCACCGTCTTCATCATAGCAGTAAATGCCCTGAGTAGGAACCTTAACAACATGGTCAATACCCCGCACTTCCAGCACTATCACACATCCAGCGGATGCCCTGTCATCACCTATCTGGCTTTCGTCGAAGATCTACTCATCTTCTCATCTGGTGACGAAGGAGCGGTAGAAGTGGTTCACAACACCCTGCAGAGGTACTCTAGATGCTCTGGCCAAAAGATCAATCCCTCCAAGAGCGTCATCTACGCCCACCACAACATCAAGAGAGAATACGCTAGCAACCTCACCAACTTAACATCCTTCTCTGTTAACCATCCTCCGTTCAACTATCTCGGTTGTCCTCTTATGTATGGGAAGTCCAACTTCGGCATTTTTGAGAACTTGATCACAAGAATCAGAAAGAAACTTGAAGGGTGGCATAATGCCACTCTATTCCCAGGTGGCAAGATGATCCTCATCAACCACGTGCTCACCTCCATCCCAGTCCATACTCTGGCTGCATGCTCCCCGCCCAAAAAGGTTCTTTCCTCTATCGAACAGATCTTCTGTAATTTTTTTTGGGGGCATAACAACGGCCAAGACAAGCATTACTGGGCTAGCTGGAATCCATGGCTCATCCTACTATCGAGGGGGGGCTGGGATTTACCAAACTCACTCACATCGTTAAAGCTTTCTCGATGAATTTGTGGTGGAAACTCCGCACGAGCAACAACCTATGGACCAGATTTTTGAAGGCCAGGTACTTCAAGCACATCCACCCTTCAATGGCCATATCCAACATAATATCCTCAGCAGCATGGCGCCATATCGTTATCGGGCGTGACCTGGCGGAGCCCACGATAAGACTCCAATTGGGGGCAGGCGATTCAGATCCATTCCTGGAGCGATGGGTTAAGGATAGCATGATCCCGAATCTCATGGAGACCCCGAGAGATAGTAGGATTAAAGACCTATGGAACTCTACCACAGACGAGTGGAACTGGAATAAAATTAGGGAATGGTTCGGTAACGAAACGACAGATAACATTCGATTGTACGGATTAAGTATCGGCCGCGAGGCCGACGCGCTGAGGTGGTCTCTCGAAGCCTCGGTGGAATTTTTGGTACGATCAGCGAGAATTGCAGTTCAGGGAACCTGGCGTATGCACCAGTCTGTTAGCCCAATGATTATATCATATTTTTGAATATGGCTAATCAATTTAGTTTAACATAATGACATCACTAATATTCATATAATCACTATCATGTTGCTACTTAAACTTAGCATTGTCCTCAATGTTTACTATATCAAATATTGTTGACCTACATAAGCTTGTATCATATTGTTTTGTTTGTCTAACATGTACTTGTAGACATGCAGTAAGCATGATAAAGCTTTGTCAAACCAGGACATATGCACTGGAGAATTATTAATGGGCCAAAGACGACATTATATAAGAAGATTTCTCTGAACCGCCTAACGACCTATCTGGAGCCTCGTATCGGGGGTTCTGCTGCCCGGTCAGCAGACAGGGGTCGAGGGGGCAGCGCCCCCCGTCAGGGATTCGGGGGTGAAGCCCCCGAAAGGTATTCAGATTTCTAGATCTATTTATCTTTGGACGACCGTTGTAAAGGAAAAAGGCATCTTCAAGTCTGCTCAAATATTTGAAGAAAGGCGTCATCAATGGGCTATTGGTTTTCCTATTTCATCAATGTATTTTTCATATTTATTGAGTCTTGGAATACGATGTAAACTGCATCGTACTGGCAAATAGGCTATCCAAGAAACGTTTTAAAAATACCGTTTCATTTTGAAAACAAGCCCACTTACAAAGCCCAAACTACTTCCTATCTCTTTGACTTTTCAAAAAGCCCAAAAACCAATTTATAAAAACCCTGACAGAACTCCAACAGAACTCGACCAGAGTTCGGCCAGAATTCGGACAGAATTCGGTTAGTAAACGTTGCTTTTTGAACTTGGTCTTCCTACAGTTACGGATCCCAACGAGATTTTCTCATAGAGTTCTGCCCGAATTCTGCCCAAATTCTGTCAGAATTCTGCCTTTGGAAAAACTATAAATAGAGAAAGATTTCGATCATTTCAATTCACTCATACACCAATTCACTTTCATATCTCTTCTCTATAAGCTTACTACTTCTTCTAAAGTGTTCTGAGCTATTCATTTTCAGATCCCAAGCCAGTTACAATCCTCTAGTCGATTTGCCCGTACGGTATGGTCTAGAAGTTTCAGAGTGATTGTAATCAGAGGCTTGATTGAAGGTAGACACTTCACAATTGAAGTTGGTCGAGTACTTCGGATCAAAGCTCGTGTTGTAGAAGTTGCAAGAACTTCGGATGAAAACTTGTGGTAATTTTTCATAGTGGATTCAACTGGAAGCTAGAGTTCTTCCGACTGGACTAGTCCTCACAAGAGGAAAATCAGTATACATCCTTGTGTTTGTGTTTGCTCTCTACTCTCTACTTTTTATTTACATATCTGTGATATATTATCTGTGATCTTGTTACTAACATTTTTAAATAGTTAATTTCTGCTGCCTACTCTATTCACCCCCCTCTAGAGTATTGTGCTTTACAACTCGTTCCTACAATCGGTCCTACAATTGGTATCAGAGCCAGTACTGCAACTAGAGGTAATATATTCTGATCCCAATTGTTTCTACAATTGGTATCAAAGCGGGTGCTTGGTATATACATATTGCTGCTCATACAAATTGCTCCTATAATTGGTATCCTAGCAAGGACTATATTTTTTGGCTTAGCATCCTTGGAGCAGATCCTCATTATCAGAGCGGGTTATACAGGTAAAGCAAGGTAACATTGCTATTATATTCTTATTTATTATAACTGTTGTTACATAGATCACAGTATCACATATGGCAAGTATGTACTTCACAACTGAAGAGCAATCCTCAAATAGACTCCCATTATTTGATGGAACAAACTATAGTTTTTGGAAGACACGAATGAGCTTCTACCTGAAGTCTCTAGATTTTGACATATGGTCAATTGTTGTCAATGGCTACAAAAAGCCTAATATCACTTCTATTCTCACATCCTCTATAATCAACAAGCCTTATTATAGTTACACTAGCCTTGATGCAAAAGCTATGCATATTTTTTATCATGCCGTAGACACAAATGTATTTCATCTTATTAATACTTGCATAACATCTCATAAAATTTGGAAAGTTCTTGAAGCTACTTATGAGTGCAGGCATGAAAGCAAAGCTAGCAACTCCAGAAAGAAGTATAGTCTTCATAATGATACAAATGTATGCATGATGGAATTAGGATTTAAGGTACAACATAATCCCCTATACGAAGAAGAGCTTGTATGTGACAACTATAAGAAGATAGACCACATCCAAGAAGATTGTACTACTACTAGAATGGAGAGTCACTACGAACAATCAAATAAAGGAAGATCATCGTCTCATAAGTACACTAGTACGAGCATATGGTGTGAAATCAAAGCAAGAGATTTTGAAGAAGAAGAAGAAGAAGTAGAAGAAGAAGAGAGACCTCATCAGGCTACAAATTTATGCTCAATGGCATTATCTGACGAGGTACAAAATAATTCTTTTTCTAAAGAGAGTGAATTTTCTTATGATGAGTTATTTGATGCTTTCAGTGATCTGTTAGAAGAACACAAAAAAGTATTAGATAAGTATAAGCAAGCTAGAAAGGATATTCTATCCTACAAGCGTAAGAATGAAAAGCTTACTTGCTTATTGAATGATGCTAGAAATACTTCTCATTCTGATAATTCTACTGATATTTCCACACTTGAGTTTAGATTGCATGAGGCACTTGATTGCATTGAGAAAAGCACTCAAGAAAATGCTAAACTTCAGGAGGAACTAGAATCAGAAAAGAAGAAGTATTCTATTGCTTCATGTAGAATTGATGCTCTTTCTGCTAAGTATGATGAGATCTGTGCTAACTCTAAAAAGTTAGAGATTAGTCTGGGAAAGCAGGTAGTACAACCTATGACTCAGTCTAACACATGACACTTAGCACATGACAAAATCATACTCGACAGATCATCTAGAAAGGAAGCAAGCAAAGCTGAAGCTTCACATAACCATGCTTTCTATTACAAGTATCCACGCACATCATATCACACTACTGCACGTTCTCATACTGTAGCACATAGTACTAATATGAATTCTTTCTGTCATTATTGTGGTATGAATGGACACGTTTCTAATTGTTGTCAGATTAGAAAACTTGTTGATATAAACTTGTGCAAATGGGTTCCCAAAGCTAACAAATGTGGATCCAAGTATTGGATACCAACACTACGCCAAAATGGACAATTTGGGGCACTGTGTGTTGTCCAACAATGACGGAGTAAAGCCGTCGTTGATGATTTGACGGATTAAAACTGTCGTTTAACATCATATCTCTTCCACTTAAGAAATAAATTTGGCTTTGACGGAATGAAACCATTATTTGATATTAAAAATTATGTTAAAAAATTGGCTCCTAAATTTTTTGATCCCTACTCATTTTCCAAAACCGCAAAACTTCCCTCCCAAAGCCCGTGCCCACGAAAACTTTTCCTCCCCTCTCATAACTTTTCTTCTCCCCTCTTCCCTCTCCCCACTACTCTCCTCTCCCCCTCTCACCCCTCAAAACCCTATCACCCCTCAAAACCCTAAATCATCAGGAGCTGGAAATCCCCTCCCAAACCAGATGCTGGAAATCCCCTCCCAAACCTATGGTTGAACTGCCGCCGAACCCTCCGAAATCATCAGGTGTTCCTCTCGTTTAATTTCTACCGTTTGTTTTCCAGGGTTTATTTGCTATGGACAGTTCTAGTTTTATTATGTAGGGTTTATTTGCTTTATGTAGCAAATCCTCTAATTTTTGGATTTGCTAGGGTTTAACCTTTTTGTAAAGATTTGTAGTTTTTTAATCCTATGTTACCTCTGAAATTAGCCAACATTTTCTGAGTCTCTTTCTCTCTAGGGTTTAATCTTTTTGTAAAGAATTATTTTTTTCTCAATCCTCTGTTACCTCTCCAATTATTCACCATTACCTCTGTAATTATTAAAGAAATTGATACGTTATGAACATAATGTCTTGATCTCGTCGATGCACATGTCAAGTGTTCAATCTTTTTGTAAAGATTAGCTGGTTCTTTTTCTCAAATATGAGACATTTTAAATTGTTTGACAACATTATTGCTAGTATAATTGTGCACTGTTATACTTGAAAGATAATGTCAGGTGCAAACTTCTATCATGATATATGTCAACATTGAATTAGAACTTTCAAAATGGCAAAAACCTGCATGTCAATTTTAGACGACTCCCAAAGAATGAATATGCATGTTAATTTTACATGACTCCCAAACCAACCAGTTCAGCATGAGGGAAGAAATACCTCAGTATGTGTGTGTAGAAAATTAGAAAGGAATTCCTGTGCAGCAGCAGGTGCATCTTGCTGCACCACCATCAACAGCAGATTTGGTCAGCAAGCAGAAGCTTGCTCTGCTGCTAACACACACATACTGCAGCAGACCTATTTGCATGTGAGTGTTGTGTGCGTGTGTAACATCATGCAGGCAGTGGGAGATTCTAGTGTGTGTGTGTATTGATTGTAACGTGTCTTGATACCAGTTGAAGGAGTGAAGATCTGTTAGTAAAAGGGAAGAGGGAACCTGTGCAGTGCACAGGTCTGTGTGTACACAGGTAATCTGTACACAGACTTGTACCCCTGTTTAACAGGAATTTTGGTGCTTGTGTGAGTGTGTAGATACATACACATATGTATGTGTTCAGTTTTTGAGGGTGTCTAAACTAGTATGTGTAGGCCATTTCTGTGTGCAAGGATGTAAGTTCAGTTCACCTGGAATCATCATTACTACTTGTTTTTATGGAAGCTACTAACTAGTCATGCAATGGATCTGTGCATGGTTATCTGGTGTAGGTTATTTTAGGTACAATAGTCTTGATGATTGAGGACTCCGATAGTGTAGTCAGCAGTTCATTCTTACTGGATGATGATTCCAGGTGAACATTTTAGAAACTTATTTAAGATAATTAGCAGGTCTTTTTGATGTATTATATACAGACACTTTCATATCATCTCCTTTTTCCAATGTAGCATACCATTCTCAATGGATGACGTATCCAAATTAATGGCACAGATAGACGTGTCAGATGTTGATCCATCACCATTGCTTTGTGAAAATTCAGGATTTCGTTCTTGCTTCAACCTGGCAGACTAATTATCTAAAGCTTATGTTGGGTACTACCATCCAACTCAATTGAAACCTAGGAATAAGTCTCACCACCTTCTATTTGTTAATTCCATTCTACTGTGGCAAAAAGAGCCAGTTAGTTCCTTTTTAAATCTCTCTTTCATTTTTTTTGTTGATTGATTTTATTATTTTAGAGTGTGCTGTTTAAAACACACAGGAGGTCCCCTTGTACCGATGTTAAGTGGGACTGGTGGTCCGAAACCCGCCTTAGGACTGGCCCGATCAAACTTGGGTTGAGCCGATCTGGTCCGGTCCACATGAATTTCGGGTCAGGTTGTAGGAAAGAATATATGAATGTAAATCATTAGTAGTGTGTGTACACTTAGTAACGTATTAGTATAAGTGTACAGGTTTAGAATTTGTATGTTAGTGTGTGAGTGACAACTTGGGGGTAGATGTAGCAGTAGTTGCACAGATAACTGCAGTACAGTTTAGGATACATCCCCTATATGTGTGGGGATGTAGGAAGGGATATGTGAATGTAAATCATTAGGATACATGCCCTATATTCTAATTTTATTTTTTTGCTCTAGGATCATGGAATATATATTAGTCTAGTTATAGTGCGGTTGTCACATTTTCATGTTTTCCTCTTCTTTGTAATTCATCATTGTGATAGGAATGTTGATTTATACAAGATTTATGACAAGTTGATATGTGGTTATACCCACACTTTTATGAAACAAATTATCGGTAGTGGTAGGTATTGGATCGGGGACATGCAAATCTTATCGGTGATATATGGGATTCTAATTAATTTCCATTTTTGTTTATAATTTCTTACAATTTTATATTATATAATACTCTCTCTTCTTCTGAAAATTATTTAGGTATTGGGACATGATTGTAAAGGTTTTATACATGGAATGGGTCAAGGCATTTCAAAGACGGAGATTTGTGCTTCAGCTGCAATAGGGAGACTGCTCGTAGAGGAAAAAAATGATGCTTTGCTAAATCAGTTGGAGAATCTTAAACAAATAGTAGATTTCCTGCATGCTACAGAATGTAACACTCATAGATCGAGTCAATCTTTATCAAAGTTTCACACTCAGGTGAGTAGAGCTAAATTGTCGAATTCTAATATCTTGTTATATTCCTAAATATTATTCATCATTGTGATAGGCATTTTGCTTTATGCAATATTTATGACAAGGTGATACATGGTTACACCTTGACACTTTTATGAAAACAAATTATTGGTTGCAGTAAGTATTGGATCGGGATATGCCAAACCGTATCGATATCGGTCGTTGGATCGGTATCAGCCAATACTATAAACTATGATTCTGGGTCCCATGTATCTTAATACCTTTAGGTAGTGTTTCATAGAGTATTCAAATTGAATGAACGAATTATTTTCTCAATCGGTCTATCGGATCGGTATCGGACGATACTGCAAACTATGAAGTTTGTGATTTATATGCGAATTGTCGTGAATAGTTTGCCCAAGATCAAAACTGTTCGGTAGTAAATTACTCGTATATATGCAGAGAGTTTCCAATCCATTAATAAATTGTGATGTTTTTGAAATAACTGTGAATAATTTGACTTTGGTTAGGACAGACTAGTACTGTTGTTTAACTAGTCTTTATTTAAGCCTTCTTGCATGTAGTCCTATTAAAATTTGCATCCATAATTCTACTTATGATTAGGTATCATCATTAAGGTGTACAGTAGTAAGTATTACAGTAGTTGCTTCCCGGAACAAGCAAGTATTAGTAGTAGTTGCTTTCCAAGGTATGATGATAACTAAAAGTCTCAATATAATATTGACCACATACGAAGCATCGGCAGTACAACTGTTATATACTTATCATCTGTTCTCGTCTGAACCCATTTAACTCTATAGTATAATTTCTTTACCTCTACTTAATTTCACTATGTATACCATTTCTGTAAATATTTTTGGCTTCCACTCTTTCAACACACAGAAATTATACAGAAGAAAACTAAAGAGAAGTTTTATTGGCTCTCTATTGATTTTTAGCAGTAGAAAAAGTAGCTATTATTACTCGTATTAAAATTTTTGTTTTGGTTCATACATTCAACTAGCTAGAGAATCAAACAAAGCATCTTGTGAGCTCAAGCTCGACTCTATAACACCTAGCTAGTCTCGGCTTCATTGAGAAGCCAAGCTTGGCATGTAAATGAGCTCAATATTGTGAACAAGCACAACTTGATATGAGATGCCCGGCTTGATAGCTCATGAGATTCGGATTCTTCCGTTTACTGGAGAGTAGGGGAGAGAACTCTGCTGCTCACGATCCTTTGAAGCAGCAAGGATTGTTGGGATTTGATCATATGAGGGGCATGTACTAATGAGTGTAGAAGAGATAAAAATAAATTCAATTAGAATATTGTAACATGGAATCTTGCACCAATATTTTAACAGTTTCTTGTAGGGGCATGTAATAAGTAATTTTCTTCCTTGGTTGCTTTTTTTATGGTACCAAGCGAACTAGAAAACATGGATGCTTCAAAGTATCATGCTTGTTCATGCTAGTACATATGCAATTGTAATTGTATGCTCTAGCATTTCCTTATCTTTATATTTTGTTTGCATATTTTGAGATCAAGAGATTATGCATACTAGTAAAGAAAAAAAAAAAAGAATAGGGAACTTGTCAAACTGATGTTGGATCTTTGTTTCCTTGTCTCTCTTTTGTCTATTGAAGTATTCATCATATTTGATTTGATTTTTGTTAGAAATGGGGTTGATATTATTTTTCAGAAAAACTATGGTTGATACTCTTGATCTGTTAATTGCTGAAGAGTATATGAAAATGACAGATTTATCTGGAATTCCTGATCAAGTGCTCGACATATTGAAGGGTTTGTGCGATATTGAAGTAGTTCCACATTCAATAATCCTTGGATATTCCTATTGGGGTGCAGGTTAGTTGAGAGAGATGCTTATTTGTTGTACTTGGCCCAAATTGTGTAATTTTTTATCTTTTTCTTATTTGACCAAGTCCACAGAAGTTACATAAATACATTATAACATCCCAGTATATATCATATCCGTGCAACGATGTAGTGATTAGAAATTACAAGATCTAAATATGGATTTTCCTTTTCTAAGACTAAACTGGGTAGATAACAACCAGGAAGTACCTGGCTATTATCCAACTAAAATTTATTAGTAATACTAAGGCTGCGTTTGGTTGCTTGTTATAAAGCATATTTTTTACTTTATACGTCAGCAACAATCAAAAGACTATTTGGCTGTCATTCACTCTGAAAAAGCTTTCAGAATTTTTTTTTTGAAACTCGATGTTTTAACTCTGTTTTCGGAGAGTCTCCAAAACTTTTCTGGGAAAGCACTTTTTATTTTTTTTCTTAAGTAACCAAAGAAGAGGTTTGAAGTACAATTTCTAACTTATTGCTCAGTTTGAATCATGGCACACTCTATCATAGGTAGAGAAGCCTACAACAGATACTCTAATGTGAGTTCATTTTAAGTGGACAAGGCAAAAACTCTCGAGAAGAATCATGGTTTGATGGAACTTCTACTATCTTGTAGTTAGAAGATATTTGAGCTGCTGTTCCATTTTGACTTCAATTTGCTTCTAAATATTGTGTGTTTTCAGTCTGATTTTTGATACAAACCACTGGAGGATTATGCATAACTTTTTTGTCGACTCAAATTTCCTTGAATGCGACTCAAATTACCTTTTAAATGTGGAAAATTTGTACAAGGGTTCTAGTGGGCCCACAACTGTATTCTGGATCACATGTAGGAGCATAAGAAGGTATTCTTGAAGAAATACCCCCACATGGGAGTTTGGGCTTTAGAGTTTCAAAATACTGCTGGCCTTTTGTACAAGAAGGCACTGCTCCACTTTATAGAATGGGTTTGTCTGGTTTCAGATCTTTTTCACTCTTATTTAGTTTCCATTTGTTCAGGGTACGTTAATTTGAAATCCATGTTTAGTAGTGGATGAGCGTATTTTATTTCTGATTTTTGCATAAGAGATGTTTTAGAACTAGGCAATTAATTTTCAGTTCAACTTCGATAAGAGTTTACGGGAATAAACAAGGCCCAGTACAAAACTAATCGAGTTTGGACCCTTTCTTTGATGCACTTTTTCCATCTTGAAAGTATTTTGGAGTAACTAAGGAAAAAGAACCAAAATGAATACCACTTGATCAGCCCCCAGTCAGGTGTGATGCATCAACTGACCCCTACTATTGATTGGTGTAAACCATTATAAAGATGTCCTGACAATTGTCCTGCCATCATGACCCATGCATCTCCTTAACGGTAACCACCGTCATAGAGAGTAATTGCCCGTATATATGGCAAAGAACTATTGCAACTGTACTAGCTACAATCAATGCCAAATGGTGTCTCCTTCCTCTCCTTGTTTGTTAACTTTCTTCTGTTGTGTATTAGAAACTTGTACTAAAGAGAAGTGACTAATGGTAACAGCTGCTATAGTGGAAGCAATTTGGAACTAGGAAATAGTGTGTGGTTTGTCACCAACCAATTCTTCAGTTAGGAGTAGGTTCCCAGAATCCCAGCAGGTTAATATAGGAATTCAAAAAATTATGGTAGAACTGCAAAGGAACATTGGCATGAGAAAAGTAGCAGCAACAAAAAGCAGTGTCATTTAACAAGTAATTTCATTATAAAACATTGTAGTAACATTTTGGGTTTCAACATGATTCTCTAAATGATGAAAATTTGTCCATGTCCAAGTGAAGTTGTTGTCATAGTTACTCTGATAGAGAAATTTGTTGTTCTTTCTTCAAAAAAAATTCATATGGAATATTTTGATTTCTTTTTCCTAATAAGAAAACTTCCAATGTTTCTTGGTGTGCATGGTCTGTGATCTGCTTCTTAATTGTTCTTTCAATTGTTTCATGGACTGTGGGAGATCCCAAGTTTGGTAACCAAGTTTGCTGATTACTTAAATTGTGTTGTATTGGTTTTGGATATTGAGATTATCTTAAGTATCAATTTTTGTCTTTTTGTTCATCAATATCCAAATGAGGTTGTATCATAGTTTCTCCTTGTACAGGATTGTGTTTTTGTCCTCTTCCTTTTTCTTTTCTTGGAGAAGCTTTTATATGGGATGTATTTATTTTTGGCCATCTCAAAGTCTGTTACCCTATACAGGCACGGTGTCATGGATACAAAGCTGATTATTTTGGAGGCTATGTGCAGTGTCTTATGGGTATCCAATCGGTTGTATCTGTGCTGCTTACTCAAAGGTGAAGGCATTTCTACTTCTTTTTTAATATGAATGTTGGGCAAGGACTGGTTCCATTTTAAATTCCAAAATTTACTGGCAGCAATCAAGTTTGTATTTTGCTTCCTGGCTATAACAGTTCTTACTGTGCAGTTTGTTAGGTGTCCTGCTAAAGGTATAATATGCATATTCATTCTTTTTGCTAATTACGCATGATAATTTATTATGATTCAGAATGGCTCTATGGAAGCATGGGTTTAATGGGATACTTATGGCATGATTTCTTGTAATGCTTTTATCTTCTTCTTTTTGCACGTGACTGGAAATTTGATTCACCAGCCATTGTTTGTCGGTATGATATCTCAGAGGAGAAATAGACTATTGATTTTTTTTTTTCCAGAGTCATGCAACTCATTTTTTTTTTAGATTTTGCTATTGTTATTTTGGTTAAATTTTGAGAGAATAAATTTGTAGTGATAGATTAGTAGACAACACACTTTGTTTTAGTTTCACCACCGACCCCTTACTAGCAAAGATGTTATCACCCCCTTTCTCCAGTAAAGTTGGCCTGTGCTATCGCCAACCTATGATGGGAGGACTGGATCTACTTTGTTTTGTTTTTGATGGAGCATTAGCATTAAACCAAAGAGAACAAGGATTCTTTTTGTTTGTACAGTAGACAGCTATTGTAACATGTTGAAGTGGAAAGTAAATCTAACTGTTAGTCTAATAATATTTCGTGCAAGTTGGTCTTCTCATTACTATTCTGTTGATAGAATGATAGCTGAAATATGGAAGCATTGTCAGTACTCAGTAGTAGTTTTTTAATTACTAGTTTATTGATATCTTATCTCTTTATCCTTTTCTGTAGTTTATTGATATCTTATTGTTCATCCTTTTCTTTCTTATATTTACAGTTTAGAGCTGTACAAGAGCCGCGATTCAATCTGCTACCCAATTTAGTTAGATTTATGCTTATCCTGAACAATTTTTAACTACCATCATTCTTTTTGATGTGGCAGAACAAGGATGTTACAGAAGCTCTTCAGAAAGTGGCTGCTGCACATGGTTGCAAGATTATGGAAGGGGTTCTCAGTCATCAGCTTAAGCAGTTTGTGATTGATGGAAACAAGGTCATACTTAGTGTAGCAAATCCTGATACCAGAGTTGATGATGCTGAATTTGAAGAAAATGAAGTATATGCGGTAGATGTTGTCACCAGTACCGGTGAAGGCAAGGTAGCGTGACTTTTTTTGGTCATCATAGACAAAAATAGCATCACATATTTTACATAATTTTTTTCCTTCTTAACTTTGATTCTTGATACTGAATAATTATAAATTCTAGCCAAAATTGTTCGATGAGGCAAACAACGATATTAAAAGAGCCGTGGACAAGAATTATGACCTGAAAATGAAGTCATTAAGGTTCATCTTTAGTGAGATAAGTCAAAATTTCCAATCATGCCTTTCTCTGCCAGGTTTCACTTCTTATCCTGTTCCTTTGTCTTTTTATGTGTGTTTCTACTGAACTTATTTGTCATTTTACCAGAGCTTTGGAGGAAAGCGGACTCGGCTTGGATTACTAGAATGTGTGAACCATGATCTCTTGCAACCATATCCTGTTCTCTTTGAAACCTGGTAACATCTACTCTCTTATGTCCATGTTCTAGATTGCCTACCGTGAATAATGCTTGCAGTAAGACTTTTAAGTCTTTGATACATATTCGTTTTCATTTTTTTAAAGATGGGACTCTTCGATTTTCTTTTCTTTTGTTTCTTTCCCTTAGTGAACTTAGCTTAAGTTTTTTTTAAAAGTTTAGTTCTTCCTTCAAGGATTGTCAAGTTTCATAAATTCCTACAAGATATTCACTTATATCTTATGAAATGCTTGTAAAGTTCTTATGCCCTATGTAGGTATACTTGCCTTGATCATCTTCATATTCAACATATTTTACATATAGGACTAGTATATTTTGTTTTTTTGTTTGGTCGTGTTATAATTATTGTTTTATGTCATTAGTTTTACTATTGGTGATTGGAGAGATGGGGGATTTGGATCTCCTTTGTTCTATGGATGCAGTGTTTGTACTTGAGTTGTACTTTACCAAATTAAAATATATTTCCTATATCCTTTCAAATTTTGGGTAGTCATCTTTTCTTCCTTTCAAAATTTGGGTAGTCAATCTTTTCTTTCTACTGCAATGCAAAATTGTCTGTAGCCAAATCAGCTATAAAATGTGTGTACGGATTGTGTAACCTTTAGATTTGTTGGAGACCCTTGTAGAATTTAATGTGATTAAAAATTTTGAACTCGGTTTCAATTTTGTTTCTATATAACGATTTACTAGCAGCTGGGGTGTGCTAACTTGTTCTCTTATATTATCGCAGGTGATCTTGTTGCCCATATCAAGTTCACTGTACTCTTGATGCCAAATGGATCGGACATGATTACTTCTCACACTTTGTAATAGTTGTAGCCTACCAATTCTATAGATGATCCTGAAATCAAGGCATGGTTAGCTTCGGGGACAAAGACGAAGAAGAAAGGCGGTGGGAAGAAGAAGTGTCAGTACATTTTACTTGTATGTCTACAGTTTTGTTTTCTAATAAATATATGATTAAAGTCTTACAAATGAAAAACTAGTTTATTGAATTTCTTATTCTTCGTCGCACTATTATCTTAAGTATGCATTTTTTTTCATATTCTTTGTCAGGTATATACCCTTGCTACGAGAAACATTCACATTTCCTCAGAGCTTCGGATCTTGGGTGGCAAACCTAGTGCCTCAACTTACATGGTTGGAGTGCAAGAACACATTCTTTCTTTTTTGTTCAACATGAGAACTAAGTCATTGTAAGCTAGCAATATTGGGGTTTCATTTTGATTTTGATGGAATATATATGTAAAGTCTATACATTTATTAGTTAATACAATATTAAGTTTCTTTTATTGTTGATGGTTGTTGATGTTTATATAAAATTCTATTTTTAGATGTATTTCAGTTTTATATAGAGGATGAACATGCCTCTATAACTTTAATATGGATCAATTGAGTTTTTTTTTTGAATTTTGTTTCCAGAAAAACAACAGACCTTAACTATTGGAAAGAAAAAGAAATTGGCTAACCAATTCACAGATTATTTAACAGTTTTAGACTATTGTTTTTATTTGACATATAATAACTGTCATTTTTTTCAACTAGGAAACGACAGTCCAAAACTGTCGTTTATATTTTGGGACGCGCTATTAACGACGGATGCTCTAACGGATAAAAACTGTCGTTTATCGTGATTTACGACGGTTTTGGTCTGTCGAGAAATGTCAGTTTTAGCGTAGTGCAAAGTCTTCACCTAATATTGCAGGTGAATATTTTCATATCAAATAGAACCATGGAACATGTTGGTGATTGCAAAGCTACAAAGGTCATCTTTCATGCAATTGTACCAACAGAAGTGTGGTCACTAGAACCACTTCGGTAACATGCTTCCTAAATAGTTTTTAATATCTAGCATGTTCTGACTGATGTCTTGCTATTAGCTTTCATTGATATATTTTTAAATTTTTTATTATTTGAATTAATGTGAGATATAATCCTAGCATGACTAATCGTCCAACTCAAATGTTTAGTTCACACTATATAATTTTATTTTTTTAGTGTGACACATTTGTCTATGTATGCTCTTTACTTTTAATCTTTATTCTTGAAGCATGCATAGGAGCTGTTTTTTTTTGAATTAATATGCTTTTGACTCTTTGCCTTTAATATTTTTTAAAATGGCCACTTCTTACCGATTGTCTTTAACATGTCACATTTACTTTGATTGGTATTTTGTAAGTATGTATGTTTAGCACAAGTCTCCTATTTATTTGAAAAGTATGTACATATACTTTTATGTTAACCTTATGCTTGCATAATATATTCACTATTGATTCTAATATTTTATTTTTATTAACTTCTTATGAATCAATTAAATCTTTGTCTGACAAAGCATGTTTTTTATCTTGTGATATTTTTTTATGCTTATTAAGGATACATAATTCATTTTCATTTATATATTGGTCATATGTTTCTTATATTTTTATAAATATCTTTATGGGGATATATGAGTTAAGTTCAAGTTCTATATCATTTTAAAAAGTAGTTTCAAACTTGTGCTTATCTCATACTTAAGCTTTTTTTTAACAAATTCATGTACTTCTCTTTATTAGCTTCTTCCTCAAAGCCTCTTTTAATGATGTAGTTTTTCTTGGCTTTTTGGTTGACATTTGAGATACATGACTCTTATTGAAATATTATTTTTTTAATATCTTGATCTTGATAAACCATTCCTTGGGTATTTACTTTTAGGGATTCTGGATTTCGACGATGTTCGATGATACTGCATTTATTCCTTTAAATCTAAGTTCTTAAGAGTAAAAATCATTTTGGGAACAAGCCGAAAGGGTCCTTCTGTCATACAGGTGTAAATAGCCTGAAGCGACACGGTGCACTAGTCTTCGGACTACCGCTAGCTGGGAACCAGTCCCTACAGCTAACCCGAAGTGATCAATACTTTATAGACTTAAGATTTATTAAGGTGTACTTACAACTATCGTCTAGTTCTGAATCCAAGGTACTGAACCCAGTCCCCTAGGTTCCAGAATACATCAACGTATCTAGGTCCTATATTTTGATTTATAATGTTTTATATTTTATTGTTACCCAATAATTTTGTAGCACATATGGATTAATGTAATTGATACATCTTATACTGTATGCTACATTGTTCTAAGATTTTTTAAAATTTATAGAATATAATTTTTTCATATTGCACTATTTTTTCTTAAATCCTCGGTTATTAAAGAAGAGATTGTTTTTGGGTACAAGCCTACAAAGGATCTGTCTGTCACCACGACTACGGTCGAAGCGAAGCGATACTTAAGTGTTCCCCGGTGAACCTCCGTTAGCTGGGACAGTACCCCTATAGCTAACCCAAGATTGATCAACGCTTTATAAACTAAAGATTTATTGAGATCTAGTTGCAATTGTTATCTGATGGATTTTGAATTTAGATTTGATGGATAATATTATTTAATGATTTAATTTTACAAAAGACATATATTGATCTTCATAGGTTAATGTTTGTCATCTTTTGATATATTTGTTTTTTTCACTCTATTCTATACTTAAACTTGATTTGATATTGTGACTACTCATTGAATATTATGGTCTTGTGATTTCGTCATTAACTTGCGTAATATTCATGATTTTAAGCTTTTATATTATCTTCTTATTCAAGTTACTTACTGTCTACAACAGTAACTCTTTTCATGGGAGAAAGTCATGCATATTGAATGCTCTCTCTCAAAGCGTTTCTTTTCTTTAAACCTTCCGGTTGTCAGGTGGACACCGTGCTAAGGCTTTAAAAGGGAAGAAATGAACTTTGATAAGAAGACCTAATATTTTTGAATTAGTTTCCTACTTCCGAAAATATGTCTCTGAAATTTTTAATTTTTGTCAATACTATTATTTTGGGATATAGCCATGTAAAGGTGGTGCAGTTAATTGTTTCAAGTCAATTAGACCCTTGACATGCCATATATTTAGAATAGATTTTTCTTTGGACATTTATCTGGTTATATTTCAAAATGGATTTATTTATGATTTATGGATTCTTTTATTGAAATTGTTTTCGTGATTCGAATCGCCAGCTTTCAGTCTGAGGACTAAAATGGACGCATTCGAACATTTATTAAGACAGTTTTTCGTAATAAATTTCATATTTTGAAAAGCCTTTTTGATTTCTTTTGATTTATTGAATCTGTCCGGTACTCGAATGTTATTATTAAAGACAGCTTTCAAAAATCTTTTACTTACATGAAATGATTTGTGTTATATTTTTTTATTGAAGACATATTTTCTTCATCTTTAAGCGTTTATTTATTGGATATTTTTTTGCCTAAAGATGATGTTGTAAGTTTGGGATTTTGTATGCATTTGATCAAAGGGAAGAAAGATGCATATCTTGGATATCCCTTAGATCTTGTGATTATTTATTTTATCTATTTTGCATATAAATTAATTGTTTCAATTCTTATATGCCCTTAATATGTGGTATAACTAGTTCATCATGGACATATATTCTTTTACGTTAAATATCTTGATGAGTTGTTCATGATTTTTGGATTTGTATTAGATGAGAGAATATATGATTTTAATATTTATTTTTAATTCTCTTATTTTTGAGTTTCTAAAAGTTATCTTGCCAAATATATATTTAACTATCCTTATTTGATTGAGTTTAAAATTACTTTTGGCATTTCGTATTGAGATTTTATCTCAAAGTTCATGATTATCTATATTTAGACTGATCATACTTTACGGGAGAGCATTCAAGTCGACTGAATTTTTCCTTCTCTAGTATTTTGTCTTCATTACCTTCATGTTTATCTACTAGATATTCATATATCATGCTAAGCTAATTGAATTCAAATGCATGAACTTTAGTATAGATTTTACATAGATTCTAGTATACTTATTTTGATCTCTTTTCGATGATTATACTCTTTATGGAATTGATTCACTAATTTGTATGGGCAAATTATGAATCTTATTTTTTGGTGATCATTGTTAAAAGTCTCATTATATTCTTGAATTTTTTTAATATACTAGATCTGCGAATTTCTATTCCTCATGATTTATTTATGACCAATGATTGATTCCTACTATTGATATATTATTTTTGGTCTATTTTAAAACACAATATGATGAACAAAATGTGTTTTGAATGTCATTTTTGGATTTCTAGTTGGTAAACTATCTATTGCTTGATTTCAATGTTCTTTGTTTAAGTTCAACCAACTATGTTATATTTTGATAAGTTTTTTATACTTTAGTTATGTAATTTTCTAAACTTGTCGTTACACTGTTCTCCTAATCTTTGTTCATGATTATTTTTACCTTCCTCCTTTACTTATGCTTGAGTTCATTTTAGTTCTAATTACGGGGGAGCTTATTTTTTTTAATCATGTCAAAGGGGGAGAAATAATTTTAAGTCAGCATACAATATTCTAGTATTATGTGTTATTAGTGATACATGCATCTATTGTATATATATTAAACTTAAATGATTTGCCATAATCAAAAAGGGGCGATTGTTAGCCCAATGATTATATCATGTTTTTGAATATGGCTAATCAATTTAGTTTAACATAATGACATCACTAATATCATATAATCACTATCATGTTGCTACTTAAACTTAGCATTGTCCTCAATGTTTACTATATCAAATATTGTTGAGCTACATAAGCTTGTATCATATTGTTTTGTTTGTCTAACATGTACTTGTAAACAAGCAGTAAGCATGATCAAGCTTTGTCAAACCAGGACATATGTACTGGAGAATTATATGATGGGCCAAAGACAGGGTTATACAAGAAGATTTCTCTGAACCGCCTAATGACCTATCCGGGGCCTCGCATCGGGGGTTCCGCTGCCGGTCAGCGGACATGGATCGAGGGAGCAGCGCCCCCCGTCAGGGTTCGGGGGCAAAGCCCCGAAAGGTATTTAGATTTCTAGATCTGTTTATCTTTGGACGTCCGTCGTAAAGGAAAAGGGCGTCTTCAAGTCTGCTCAAATATTTGAAGAAAGGCGTCATCAAAGGGCTATCAATTTTCCTATTTCATCAATATATTTTTCATATTTATTGAGTCGAGGAATACGATGTAAACTGCATCATACTGGCAAATAGGGTACCCAAGAAACATTTTCAAAATACCCTTTCATTTTGAAAACAAGCCCACTTACAAAAGCCCAAACTACTTCCTAACTGTTTGACTTTTCAAAAAGCCCAAAAACCAATTTATAAAAATCCTAACAGAACTCCAACAGAATTCGGCCAGAGTTCGGTTAGTGAACGTTGCTTTTTGAACTTGGTCTTATAGTTACGGATTCCAACGAGATTTTTCATAGAGTTCTGCCGAATTCTGCCCGAATTCTGTCAGAATTCTGCCTTTGGAAAAACTATAATAGAGAAGGATTCGATCATTTCAATTCACTCATACACCAATTCACTTTCATATCTCTTCTCTATAACCTTACTACTTCTTCCAAAGTGTTCTGAGCTATTCATTTTAAAATCCCAAGCCAGTTACAATCCTCTAGTCGATTTGCCAGTACGGTACGGTCTAGAAGTTTCAGAGTGATTGTAATCAGAGGCTTGATTGAAGGTAGACACTTCACAATTGAAGTTGGTCGAGTACTTCGGATCAAAGCTCGCGTTGTAGAAGTTGCAAGAACTTCGGATGAAAACTTGTGGTGATTTTCCATAGTGGATTCAACTGGAAGCTAGAGTTCTTTCGACTGGACTAGTCATCACAAGAGGGAAACCATATACATCCTTGTGTTTGCGTTTGCTCTCTACTCTCTACTTTTCATTTACATATCTGTGATATATTATCTGTGATCTTGTTACTAACATTTTTAAATAGTTAATTTCCGCTGCCTACTCTATTCACCCCCCTTTAGAGTATTGTACTTTATAACTCGTTCCTACAATCGGTCATACACAGTACACAGCGCACTATTGGCCTATCCCGAAGAAGTGGTTTTCCTGATTTGGAGAGTCTCAGACATAAATTGCCTACTGACGATATCGTCAACACCATTGGAATCAGCTTAGCTTCAGCCTGCACGTGCTGTTCAGAACGTCAGATTGAGACTATAGACCACATCTTTTGCCAGGGAAGCCTGTCTGACAGCATCTGGAGGACCCTTAACCATCTTCAGCATTGAGCCGAGTGGGGGACGCTTCCACGATCTCGCGTCTCCTGGGGTTTATCTCCCATGGCCACCAGATCGTCACAGCGGCCGCCACGTGGCGATTTGGAAGAATCGCAACAAGACGAGATACGAAGGGCACCAATACTCAGCCGACCAGCTCATCCGGGAAGTCTTTCGCCAATGCTGCAAACGAGCACCGGGTGCTCCCACAGTACAAGAGCATTCTGGTCAAAGCTCGACCTCTGACTCTTGGTGGATGAGTCGTCTCTCCCCCTCTTTTTCCTTTTGGTAGTATACTTGTATAGGGTTTGGCTTTTTGTACCTTGTACTCGTGTTCAGGCTTCGGCATTTGAGCCTTCTTTTAATAAAATGAGGGTTAATATTTATATATATATATATATATATATATATAGTAATAAAAGAGAAAAAATGCCTAATATCTCGCGAGATGTGGAACATCTCGCGAGATACTTAATCCCAATATAACCCGACCAAAGCCAAAACCGACAACACCTATAAATAGAAACGAGAAAGAATTCTTGCATCCCTAACTCTATCGAGCGAGGCTACCCCCTGGAAACTTAGACCCCGCGTACGCGCCACCCTGACCTTGCGCGGCCGCCTGGTGGCCGCCATCCGGCGACAGAATGGCCGCACGCGCCCCACAGACCAGTAGGCACTATAGCAGTAGCAGCTTATGGTCATGTTCGCAAGGAGATTTCTCCACCATTATTCGACCGTTTCGAACCAATCTATAGCATCCGGAGTCGTTTGCAGGAGTTAGAATTTTGGTGACTCATTGATTGGTTAGTTATTGTGGTTCTACGTGCTACACCAGGCAAGTACACCTTGCCAAACATTATAGTACTTATATGTCACGACCGCATCCATTTTCGGGATGCGAGCGCGTGAGCAAGCTAGCTAAGTATCAAGCGGACTCCAGCCTAACTCGAATACGTAAACGCTGTCTGGACTATGGTAATGTGCCTAATCATGGCAAGGCAAACTATATTTCAATCCACATAAGAATATAAAACATGAATGAACACTATGGGTCGTGGTCTGCAACCCACTAGCATATATGTACGATTAGAATCCACAGAAAGACAAGAGTCTATAAACTAAACTAACAAGTAGAGTATATCATGATAAGGAACAAAAGGCATGAGAGGATAACAAAATTGTCACGACCCGCACCCTAGAGTAAGGGCACGAGATATGGGTACGTCCAGCCTATGCCGCAGTGTCGGCGGTAGAACGCTGTCCTAGGTCAACATCTAATAATATAAAGGTACATGTACAGTATATACACTCCGAATGGAGGTGACGTAGCAATACAGTCTCAATCACATCTAAGGTAGAGCTTGATAAAAGATAGATAATAGATAAGAACAGAATATATCCACAGAGAATACAATCCAGATAAGTCTAAGTGTCTAAATAAATACATATCCCAAAATACAACTCAGAATCTCAATACAGTAATCCAGAAAGATAAAGTGAAAGACATCCTAATCTAGGGGAGTGTCATCCACTGCTAGTGGGTCCTGCTGCTGGTCCAGGTCACAGCAATCCTCTAGGGTCGCACCATAATAAGTAGGGTAGAACGCCTCAGCCTCGTCCTCTGTAATATTTTCAACAGGTCCAGTCAGGACAGGAGCGAGCACAGTACATCTCAACAATCATAACAGGTTAGAAAATATAAACATGCTAGAGAGTAAGATACAGGAAACTGAAGGAATAATATGATGAAAAAGGAAGACTGTAAATAAATAGATACAATATATAAAGAACTATCAGTGACTAGATTCAGAGCACAAGATGGTTATGTAAACGGCACGATGTTGCACACGAGTAATCTAAAGAGGTTGCACACGAGTAATCTACTGGATTGATTACATAACCACTTCTACTCCCCCGCCCCAATCAATACACAAGGATCTAGCCAAGTTATGTTATTGCATACGAAGTATAGTCGCACACGAAGATCATGTGAGCACATGAGTATACACGATTTCATACGATTTATACACGAAAAGCACGAACACAAGGAGTACACGATGCTCATGATAAAGTACAAGAACACGAAATACCCGATGTATCCGCTAAGGAGATAACATCGTACGACAAGATCCATATAGTACTAATCCGTGTTTCCAACGTGTCAGCATCATGTAAAGTAATCTAAAGCCGAAAAATATACTTCTAAGCAGGATATGAAATGATCAGAGAATGTACTCGCCTGTATCCTGAGTATCTGAAGAGTATCTACTGTCCGAGGAGTGGTGTCTGTCTCCTATAGAACAGTACAAGTCACTATAAGTCTAAAATGAGACTGCTACAATGCATCTACAAGAAGTTTAGGGTCAAACTGGACTAAAGTCAACTCTTGGTCAACTCTAGTCAACTAGACTAGTCAAACTAGGTCAACTAGGTCAAACCTGAGCCAGACAAGTCTCACTAGGCCTAACCAGTCTATTCTAGCATGCACAGTTTAACTCCACTTCCCGGTTTTTAAGGAAAATAAATTTGATTGCTAATAATTAAATTGTTATTATTAAGTTTTAATAAATTAGTTTTTTTATAAACTTGGTAATTTAGTTTTGAGGGAATTAAATTTGGACTACTTTTCAAATTTGAAAAGTTGTTGTAACAACTTTGGGCCCACCATGTGAATTACCAACTGATTTTTAAAACAATCCTGAAATTATGAAAATGGGGAGGGTGATTTTGAATAAAAATCATAGCCGGAGGGACTTATAAAATAATGTGCTGGAGCGGAGGGGTAAAGTAAAAATTTCACATTTTATTTATTTGAGTGTTGAGAAGAGAGTTCTCATTCTCTCTCTCTCATTCCAGAATTTTCTCTGTGGGTTTTCTTTCTTTCCCGAAGTAGTCGACAACGACACCGACGATCTCGCCGACGACGACGACCACGTCGAGTTCGAAGATGACAACAACGACGACTAGTTCCCCGGCGGTTGACGTGTGAAGATCAAAGTATCTCGATCTCTCTCTAGCAAGTTCGATTCTCCGATCTTCTTCCGGCGGTGACGAAGACGAGAAGGAGGTTCGTTCAGATCTTGGCTTCCTCGGACGAACTTCCCAGGGATTCGTCGTTCTTGTTTACTTCCGATTCATAAGTATTTCGATTTCAAGGAGACTTTCGTTCTTTTTCGAAGCTCGCTCGATCTTGATTTTTACGCTATTTCTGTTGAATTGCGATCCCAGATCTGGAGCAATCCGCTTAGATCGATCCTCTCCGTCGAAGGACTGTTCCTCTCGATCGAATTGGTGAGTTTCGACTCCTTGATTTAGTTGATCAAGCAATTTTGCATATATGTGGGATTCTTATCGAATTGCTCTGTTCTGGATTTGAGAGGAATTTAGGGGAATTGCTGGTCTGAATTGATCGAGTGGTGTGGATTAGTTGTTACTCTTTCGATTTGAGCTGTAAGTTTTGATCTATTATATTTTGATTTTCCTTCCGTCTCTAAGACTTGTGAATTCAAAACACTCTTGATAGCTGGTTTAGATTTTGATGCATTGCCACTGTGTTGATTCAATATTCTCGCAGAAGCTTGAATTTCCTGTTCGAACTCAGGGACTCGTGTTCGATCTCACTGAATAATCACTTGTTGATTTCAACCTTCTCTTTCAAGTATTAGCGCTATTCCTATTCGTATGTGGTTTATTTATAGCAGTAGTTGATTGTTAATATCAATCTTGGTCAGATTTGGGTCAGGACACGGGATGCAGTTTCTGTTTGTGTTGTGTGGATGTGTGCGTGTTTTCTATTTCAATCTGGGGGTACTGTTGTCCGTGCGTAGCCGCTCGTAGTAGCTGTACCCAACTGAGGGACGTGTTCGTGTATGTCTAGACTTAACCATGTGCTGATTGGCGTGGGCGTGGATTGGGAACCTGTACTCAAGACTTGGGGTCTACTAGCTGGTTGCTTCCTGTGAACTTCAAAAGATTGCTTAGCAATTGGCTCAGTTCGTGTCATGTCCAGAAGTTGTGCTCGTGTCCGACCTTGAAGTGGCATAGCCTAGGATCGATTAATACTGGGAAGGCTGCAGTGTAGTACCTGATGAATCGATGAGTTTGTATGCTTGGCGCGAGTTGGGAGTTAATTTAAGTTGAAGTTTGATGGTTTAATTTTAGTGTTTGAAATTCAGATTTTCTAATTTTCTCTATATTTTCCTTGTTGATTAGTTTTGCATTATTTGTTTTAGTTGGAGTCAGTTGTGTATTGGTTCTGTTTCTAATTCAATTTGAAATTGTGGGATGCAACTGATTAGTTGCATTTTTAGCAACAGTTTTGATTCTGCCTTCCTCTCCAAATTGAATTTGTGAACATTGAAATAATATGCCAGTCTTATATTCAATTTAGCTGTTGAATATTTTCTTCATTGTGTGGAGTTGTAGTATTCCTTGAGTTGACATTTGCTTATGATATTGAGCTTTAGAGAGGAATGCAACCGTTGGTTGTAACAGTATCTGGTGTGGACATTGGACTGTGTGTGGGGAATTCAAATAATTAGTTGTAACTTTGTATATACTTAGTTGGTAATAATTTATTGGGTTGAATGGCAGGTTTTCGATTGTGGGTTGGGGTTATTTTGGCTTGAGATGTTGTTGTAGTAGTTGTACTACCATTAATTTCTTAATGTTTTGGTTTTAGCCAAAACCCCCTGTCAACCTAGTTAAATAAATTTATATTGCTAAATAATAGTTGGGAAGTATTTTCCTAAATGAATTGTTGTATATAGCAAGTACCATTTAAACTCTTTTCTTTTATATGTATAATCCTGTATCATTAGTATACTTCTGACCAGTAAATTTCTTTAAAGATAGTGTGTAGTCTTCTGCCAACTACTAGAATTAGAGAATTCAGTAAACATGTGGGTTTTAGTAGTATTCTTTAAATGTCAAAGTTTAGAAGATTAATCAACTTGTACCAATATAAAATACAAGAGGATATCTAGCTCTATTGCCTACTTGTACTTTCCTGGAGCAAGGCAAGTACACTCTACGGTCTTGTGCATTTTATTATATCCTGTGCTTTCTTGATTGACACATTACAACACGTCATGTACTTTCTGGTGCTCATGTTCCTTGTTCTTATTACTTGTACCTGGGGTGAGGAAATATACTATCTATGTGACCAAACCCAAGAAACAACTCAGGTGTGTTTAGCTTAGACCCCGCATCGTGCACGCGGGTCCTAAGCCGTACCATTCATGTGCTTTCAGGTGCTTTCATGTGCTTACCCCTAGCCGGTCACATATTTAGTTATATTTCAAATATTGTACACACATGTTCAGGAGATATACCTTGTACTTATTTCCTGTGATTCCATGATACCATGTTCTTTCCTCTGCTTACATATCATGTTCTTTCATGTTCTTACATACCATATTCTCCTCATGTACTTTACACATTCTGTTCTTTCATGTACTTATTCACATGTTCTTTCCTGTACTTTCCATGTTTCCTTGTACTTTCATATTATGATGTCTTGTTCACTACCTAGAATTGTACTTGCTCCGCTCCTGAATAGGATATGTTGCAGGTGAGTTGGAGGCCCTGTGCGACACTTAATATGGTCAGGATACTGCTTTCCTTGCTGAGCCAGCTGGAGCTGCTTGTGACCTAGAGGCTGCAGAAGCCTAGAGCTTCTCTTAGTTTTTCCCTATTATTTCCATGTATTGAGACTAGCAGACTTCTTTCATTTGTTGGAATGTAATAATACTGAGTTGTACTTTACTCTGGTTGGGACACATTTATATAGATGCTGTGATTTCATACTTGTTCATATTTATCTGGTTAGTTTCCGTAGATTGGTACAGCTTACTTTGTTGTGTCTAACGACAAAGGCTGGGCGTGTCCGACTCGTGTCCGATTATTCGGGAGTGGGTCGTGACACACACACCATTTCTAGACTATACAAGCCAACTACACATGTTAACTGGCATTCAAGCCACACTCATAGGCAATGACCATAGGCTGTAGGCCCATAGGCAATATCATGCCTATACCAAACCACATATTCAAATATCACAATATTAATCTAATTTGTATAGTTTATACACACATTTCTCACATATACATATATATCTAATTTAGCATAGATAATCTCATATACATATATAGGCTTCATGATAATATATCACATAAATAGATATATATATATATATATATATATATATATATATATATATATATATATATATATATATATATATATATATATATACATTCATATATATGTAAATAGAGAAAGTGAAGTTAGCATGTAAGGGGGTCTAAGTGTGTGAACATGGTGGTGAATAGGAAGGACATAGGCTAAGCTGTCTATATCCTATTTGCATAACATGCATGTTAACACAATTGTACATTTATGCATAACTTACATATCAATATATAAGTCACTTACTTTACATTACATTAGCCTATACAAACATATATAAAGGAGTGAGTGAGCGTGTTCCATAGAGAAAACAGTGTGATACAAGGAATTAAAGTGTGGTGTAATACAATGGTGGTGTCCATGTAGAAAACAGTATGACAAAACCTGGGAAAAACAGTGAGTGACACATAGTGTGAACTAAGGGAATCAATGTCAATGCTATATGTGAAATTAACTAGACAGTTAACCAATGAAACTAGTTGACAGGGAAAACATGAATGAAGAGGGTGTGGCAAAGTGTAATATGGAAAATCAGTTAACAGGGTAGTGTGTGTAGACAGTAAAGAAAAACATGGCATTTAAGCACTTAACCAACTAACCTGTTCTCAGGTTTAAGAACCCATGTGACAGTTCTAATATAACAACTAGTGAATTGATTTCGAGTTCAACATCCCATCATTCAACAATTTTAGGAAAGGAATGGAAATCAATTCTCAGGTTGAACTCATGTGACAGGTTATAGGAATGAAGTCCATTTGATAGTTTGATATTAAACTATTTGACAGTTCATATTACACAGTGAATCAATTGACAGTGTATAATCTGCAAAACAGTGAATCAAACACAAAACAGTGAATCAATCATGGCTAATATCATTCAATTTAGTTTAAGGAAGGGAATGGAAATCAATTTGACAGTGAGCAATAAACCAATCCCAATTCGAATTTAGTTTGGACATAGGAAACTAACATTGGATTTCAAAATCTGTTTTAAAGGAAAGGAATCAATATCAGTTTAAGGAAAGCAAATGGAAATAAAATCTCAGGTTTGAAAGATCCAGGAAAGACTAATTGACAGCTTATAGGAATATGAATCATATCAACTATGTGAGTATCAGTCACATTCATTCGAAACCATGCATCCCCATTGTCCAATTTTCTATTCTCTGACATAAAGCCTAATCTATCATGTGAAATCGAACTAACAGAGATTAATACACATGTCCAGGATCAATCATGATACTTAAACATCAATTTACATAGTAAAAAAATGGAATGAACATCAGGAATAATCGGGACTGAAAACAATGTATCAGTCCATATCAAAACAGTCCAACTCACATGTCGACATCCATTCCATGAACATAAAACCTATTCTAACTTGTAAAATCAAACTATCATAAAATAATACACATGTCCAGGAATTAAAATAACAATTTATTCATCAATTAAACAATTAAACTGGAATGAACACAGTGAATTAACAGAACTGGACAGTGGAATAGAGTATCTCGTGCACGTGTTCATTGGGCTCGTGCACCCCACACGACAAGACACAAACCCTGTGCTTGTGTCCCAGTGTCTAGGGGGTCTAGGTCTAGGATGTGGACACCCTGAATTGGGTCCACGACACGTGTGTCAGTGATACGACACGTGTATCACTAGCCAAAATCGGCTGAACCGATACAGTGAAATATCAGTGCACACACGAATACGTGTCAGATACGACACGAGGACTCGTACCACTTGGAGAGCCTCATGTCAGTGTCCGGCCTAACGTGTGTGTCAAAAATCTCGTATCCAAGTGGCGTGTCCAAGGAGGAATTACCCCCGAGTAGCAGCGGACTGCTGCTGCGTGCGGAAACCGCGTGTTCGCGTATCCAATCTGACACGACACGATGCAATAATTACCTCAGACAACCAAAAATCAATAAGCAATACCAAACCCTAATTTTCTATTCAAACCAATACTGAAAATATGAACGAAATGCCCACTGTGGCATTTCGTCGAACACCTTGGTATGCACATTGATACGTGTCCAATACGGGCACGTATTGGACACGAAACCTAGCAAAACCTATACCAACAGTTAGAGGACTCCTAGGGCTTCCTATTCATGCGTAGAAACTAAAATTTTATGGAGGGAATGAGAAGTTACCTAGGTGTGTCAAATTGCTCAAAAAGCTCCAAAGAGGGGTGTTCTTCTTGCTATCCAAACTTCACCAAATTGTTCCTCTACTGAAATTTCTCACCATGGACAGAAAATACACAGGGATTAGATCCTAATGCAAGAAGTGTGAAGGAAAAAGGAGTTGAAATGGAAAAGATATGGATTGGGGAAGATTGGGATTTACCTCTCTTTTTCCAACTTGCTAATTTCCTAAAGGAGGCTAGCCCTAGATGGAAGAGGCATTAAATAGGGGTGTGGAACCCTAGGTGGCTGGCCATAAATGCTAGGGTTAGGGTTTTGGGGTGATCAATGGCTATAAATCAATCTAACTAATTCAATGGTTCACAAGCCTAGGTTTCACACTAGTCAAGTTGTGACCTAGTTGTTCCATCTAGTCATGACTTAACCAAGGCTAACAAATTCTAACTAACACTAACTAACACTAACTATGGTTAGCTAAGACTAGCTATGACTAATCTAGGTTAGGTCAAATCTAGTCTAGGGCTAAACACACTACAAGGCAATAAATTAAATCATATTTAAATCACACCATTCAAATAATCATATTAAATTCCAATTAAATATATATTAATTCAATAAATTCAAAATGACAAGAATACCCTCAAACTAGAAATAATTATTAAATCATCCTAATGACATGGTTAGGCTCTAGGTCATGCAGTCTCTAGGGTTTCACTAGCAGCACATCAAAATCATAAGTCATGACTTAGAGCAGTTTTTAAATAGTTTAAAATGATTAAAAAATTACCATAAATCATAATATGAAATAAATATCAATAAATAATAATTATAATTACAAAATTTCAAAATTACTCTCATCTGGAAAACTGGGTGTTACAAAAATGAATATCACTAAAGATACCTGAATCATGCAGACGTGATCAACTACCAACATGATCCGCTAACTACTCCGTGCAATCCACTACCTGAAGAGATTATCAGGTCCTCAGGGGACTAGCAAGATACATAAAATATGCCTATCTAACAGTTTATCATGTATGAGAAAATAAGCAGAAACGAGACATAAACTGACAAGTGACTACTGACAAGTGACTACGAACATGGACACGAGAACAACTATGCATAAATAAACTGTTGGAAGTAACAAGTGAACAAGAGATCAACGGATACCAAACCCTCGCCCCGAGTGGACTCGCAGGTTTGAACTAATTACTAACCCCCGCACCGAATGTGGACTCGCAGGTTAGTTCATGACAAACACCCTCGCCCCGAGTATGGACTCGTAGGTGCAAATAGATCAAGACAAACACCCTCGCCCCGAGTGTGGACTCGCAGGTGCAAACGGTCAACCCTCGCCCCGATTGTGGACTCGCAGGTTGAGAAAATAAAACAGGAATTGGCAGTTCAGTTGCACACACTCACTCCACGATACGATACGACTCATTCAAGGTACATGTGACAACCCAGTACAACTCAGTCAAGATACATGTAAGGACAACTCTCATATAGTCTATAATGTCAAACTCTGGACAATGACGGTATATAAACGAGACTAACTAATATACATGATATTAAGAAAAGCATACCAATCAAATCAATCCAACTAACTGATGACATATAACTACAAGATAAAGAAATAAGCATGCAATAAAGCTGTAGAGGAAGGCAAAGCATACTTGCCTCGTGGTAGCACGCGGAACCAACCATATACCGTCAACTAGTAAGCCATAAAGTCCAAATCTCACAACTGTCTCCGAAAGCTAAAATAGATGTTACCAAAGTTTTCAGAATAGTCAAATTAGCTAGGATAGCCTACCCATAAGTCCAATTCTAGACCCTGGGGCAAAATGGTCATTTTGGGCCAAAACGATGTCCGCCGTTGGATCCGCTTTGTACCAAAAAGCATGTCAGAGTCAATGGTCTCTAAAGTCATCAAACTACATGTCTACGGATTCATTTTGATGATACAAACCCAATGGTATGTCCAATTTTGGATTCCGGTGGGCTGTGCATGAAATTGTCCGTTGAGTCAGATCGTAGGGCCCACAAAATGGCAATCCGATCAATTATCTCAGAATCAGACCAAACTTGGCCTACAGGACTAAAAAAATGATACGGTCCTGTTGGCACAAGTTTCGTCTCGATCTGACGAACGTGCACAAAGTAATTGAGTAATTTGCAAAGAGGCATATATGGTGAATTTTGATGGATACACACCAAATTCGTCGCACACACGCAACCAATTTGAATTTCATCAATGCCCATACATCTACGATATTTATACGCACCTTTTGATGCTTTCAATTTATGACCACGTCGCCCCGGTTTGGCCGGACGCACGTTGTATCGGAGGTTTTCTAAAGTTTTTCAAAACAGTTTTCCTCGTTTTTTTTCCTCAATTTCCTAATAATTTTTGTCAATGGATAGTTAGCTAGAATTAAAGCTAATAATGGGGTTTTGATCCCTGTTATATCATCTACAATTTTGTTCAAATACATTTCTAAAATTTCCTTTGGATCAACAAGAATCTACCTTCCAAAACAAATGATTGAATAGTTGGGTTCTATTTTGCTATCTACAAAGATCGGGTTTTTTTCGAGTTGTTGAACTCGATTCACTGTGCGTACATTGCTAAATAAATAAATCTGCTTGAAAGGAGACAATGAGGGTAGATTAGGGATGTACCGGAAGAAACGGTTTAACGAATGATCGATCGTGCGCGAAGAATTCTCGCGACGAAGTTGCACATCCGCTGTTCGTTACTGCAGCAGTTCTTCTCTGTTACAATGGCTATTATGCCATCCTTGGTCGGCCAACGGCTGACTGGGGTGGTGCACGGCGGTGCAGGGTGGCGCGCGCGGCCATGGTCACCAGGGGGGTCGTGAGTTTAGGGTTTTTGGAGTTCGACTAGGGTTTGTGTTATTTTTTGAAAAAAATTCTATCTTCTCGATTTATATAATGTACGGTACATACGGGGTGTTCGGCTCAGGTTTTATGCGTGGGGGGGGGGGGGGGGAAGGTTTGCATGGGTTGGGTTGGGCTTGGGGGTTCTTGTTGGGCTTTTTATTCTTCTCTTCTTTTTCTTTTATTTAATTTCTTTTTCTTTTGTTTTCTATTATATACATGTATCTATATACATAGCTATACACCCACATATATATATATATATATATATATATATATATATATATATATATATATATATATATATATATATATATATATATATAATATACATATGTAAATACATATATATAAATGATATATATACACCATAAATACAACTTTAAGCAATAAACTATTCTAAGTATATTCAATATTGCAATATAGAATCCTTAATGTATATATACAACATTTATATAAATAAAATAAAATAAAATAATATTGTTACATATATATATATATATATATATATATATATATATATATATATATATATATATATATATATATATATATAAAAAACCTAATTTTCATATACTATGAATATACTTCTATATATATACACATGTATATATATACACATGTATATATAATCTAGATAAATCCCAAAATCCAACATATTTGTTAAGGAAATTATTTACTATATTATCAATAAAATATTATTTAATATTAAGAACTTATTATATATATATATATATATATATATATATATGTATATATATATATATATATATATATATATATATATATATATATATATATATATATATATATACAACCACCTTTTGTATATATATATATATATATATATACAAAAAGGTACCACCTTTTGTATATATATATATATATATATATATATATATATATATATATATATATATATATATATATATATATATATATATATATATATATATATATATATACAAAGGTGGTTGTATATATATATATATATATATATATATATATATAATATATATATATTATATATATATATATATATATATACATATATATATATATATATATATATATATATATATATATATATATATATATATATATAATATACAAAAGGTGGTTGTATATATATATATATATATATATATATATATATATATATATATATATATATATATATTTATATATATATTTATATATATATATATATATATATATATATATATATATATATATAAATATATATATAAATATATATATATATATATATATATATATATAATATATATATATATATATATATATATATATATATATATATATATATATATATATACAACCACCTTTTGTGAAATCGGCTCCAGGTCACTAAATTAGAATAGTGATACAACATACGTCTACATGGACGCCTTTGGTCTCACTACGTGCCTATGCGGGTTTGGGTTGGGTTCGAGTTAGTTTGGTACAACCGGGTATTCTAAAAGTCAATAATCTAAATAATAAATAATTAAAACGTCTTTAGAGGTTAAGTTGCAACTTGGCCACGTTTTTCTAGTTTGGACACACTTATGGCTTGGACTTCCCTACCATACCTAAAACACTAGTCAAGGCACCTAACTACACTATCCGTGCCAAAATTCTTGGTTATCTTGTACTCCAAATCTTAACCATGACTAAAACCATCTATCGTATTAACTATTTAATTAAATATTCATAAATTTCCAAAAATCACCAGTTAATTCAATTAAATAATAAATAAATAAATACTTTAAAATTCCGAGAAGAGAAGTTACATTATATGCTTTCTATACTACCATTTTTTTATGTCTCACTTGGTACATATTTTCTCTCCTACTTTATATTATGGGTACTTCCTAGGTTTACGTGCACGTAGTTATTACTCTTTATTTTCTCATGTTACTAGCCATATTTTTTTATCGTGTTCATGTCTAGTGATAGTATTGCTTAGCCTCTGTCGTGTCCCTTTTACATGATTGAGCTGGACTTGACTTGTTGACTTGATTTGTCTTGACTTGACTCGTAGTTCTAGGCGAGGACCTTGTGATAGACGATGACTATACTTGACTACTCTCTGTTGTGAGCCCCTACTGAGCTGCGATAGAGACTTAATATAGGTTGTGAGCCCCCGCTGAGCTGTGATCTATAGGGCCATGAGCCCCCACTGAGTTGTGGTTTATCCCGATTTACTCTTAGTCATGTTTATCAGCACGATTCTCGATGACATTCCACTTCCTTAGATATTTCATTCTTATACTATCCTGCAGTCTTTACTTTTTATAATTTTATATCCTTCCTCGCATGTTATTTACTGTACAGTAGGCATGTATATTATGTGTCTTGCTAGTCCCCTGAGGATCTGGTTACCACTCCAAGTTATAGCCGAGCTGGTAGAATCGATGGATGGTTATGATTTGCGTCTACAGGATTCAGGTATCGTTGGTGCATGGTTTCATTTTATTATTCTCTTATGCTGTATATTCTTATCTTGATATATTCTGCTTATTAGCCTAGTTTATTAGATTTGTGTTTCCTTTCGAGTCTATTTGGACATGTATGCTAGTGGGCTGCAGACCACGAACCATATGGTTCATTCTTAATATTTTATTATTTTATGCGGATTGAGATTAGTTTTGACTTACCATGATTAGACCTAATGCCATAGTCCATACAGCTTATACGTATTCGAGATGGGCTGGAGTCCTCTCGATGCGTAGCTGGCATGTATACGTATCCTATTCCTAAGTATTTTGAGACTAGGGCGTTACATTTTTTTCTCCTATTTCAATTTCATGGCCCCTAAACTTTTCAAGAGGAAGAAAGAGATATTGCTTCATCCTCCACTTCGGAGTATGAACCAGTTAATATTTTCAATCTTGCTCATTCCGACGACAAACAGAATTTTGACACCAACCTATTTGTGTCATCCGAGAGATCAATCGCTTGGTTCGGTCAATTTCGTTTTCGGGAAATTTGTCCTAAAAAATTTATCAATTTCACTGTTCTCTCGGAATACACTGAAACTTTTGAAAACTTAGGGCTCGAAGACTTTTTAAAGACTATGAGCCAAATATATAAAAATTTTGTACGGATGTTTTATTGTAATTTGCAAAAAGCAGGCGACAACATTTATCTCTGTGTCAGTGGAAAAGAACTTGAATTCAACTCGGCATACCTGAGCGAATATTTTCATATGCCTGACAATGGCGACGCTCAAGTTGATATTAACAAAGTTCAACCCTCCTAACATGACTCTTGAGTCATTCAAGGTAGCGCTGTGTTATAATTATATTCCCCGGACAAGGCAGTTCACACGTCACTTGAACAAGCATTTCTATGATCTCCATCGCATTATTTTTTCTACCTTGCTACCTAAGACGGGATCTACTGACGAGATTACCTTCTTAGAGTTATCGGCCATGTACCACATCCACTTTGGGTCTCATTTTCTGTTCCCAAGCCATGATATCTGGTATGATCAGTTGTCAGAGGGCAGGGCACAACCTCCTTTACCCTATGCATTTGGCGGTGATCTTCCAGAAGTTCGACCTTGTTTTAGACCTCTGTCCTATCTCTGGATCGCCTTCTGAGCTATGTAGATCTAGGACTTGCCCTCACCCTCCACCTCCATCCGGTGGTGTTCTAACCCCTACACCTGATCCAGCCGCAGCTCCAGCAGATGCTCCAGCCCTGCCGCTTCAGGCCATCACTTCGACGACCTCTATCAGAGATTCGATGTGTTTGTCACACTCCAGGGGCAGCAGCATCAGACCTTTCTGACTCGTTTCACCGATGCTGAGTTTTGTCATATTTCTCAGGATCAGGTCTTGAGAAATGTTGTGGCTGATATTCAGTGGACTATTACACATCATCCTAATGCTCCAGCTCCTATCCTCCGTTATCTTGGCTTCGAAGGACTGAGATCGAAGATCATCCGACGTTTTGGCTTCTTCGATCCGACGACAACTTTCGTTGATGATGCTGATGCTTGAGTCAATTTTTGGCTTAGTATTTTGTGGACATGTTCTGGTGATGATGATCATTTGTAGTAACACTTTTTATTCTAATTTTGGACTATTTGTAGCATTTTTATGCAATGTTTCAGTTTTAGTAGTTTGTATTTTGGACTTCACTTGTAGTTGGTGTTATATGCTATCTTAGTTGGTTTTCATCTATTAATCATGTTTTGTTACTGCTACTGCAGATGTCATTTTACTTGAGATGTTGACTTGATTCATTCATATATTTTGTGGATCTTACATATTGTGAGGGAACTATATTTTGCGTACATGACAAAGGGGGAGAAAGAGTATACCAAATTTTTTTGATTCAGATCAAGTCAGTCAGGTATATATTTCAAAGTTATATATATTTTTGTTACATTTTGGTATAGACTCAAAGTTTGTCAATTATCAAAATAGGAAAGATTGTTGGCCCATTGGTTAATGATCATACATTATTTTGATAATCAACGTCAACTTTGGTCGATACGCAAAATATGTATATTGCTACAAAGTTTACAGTATTCAAATGAGAAGAACGTCTACATCTACGTCTTACTGCATCTACGTTCTACCGTTTCAAAGTACAGACATCACATCGTCATTAAGAACCAATCGCACTGGAATCTAGATCAAGTTTTTTATATTTTTTTCTGTATTTTATTTTATATTGGGTCTAGAAAATGTATGTGAGGTTGATTAGGATTGATATTGGCTCAGATTTTTATCAGTCCACTATCTAAGAAGCCTACCTATCCATACTTCCAAGTCCACTATCCAAAAAGCCCAAAACATAACACAAAAATTGGCCTAAACAAATTATTCTGACCCTGACAGAACTCAGGCAGAACTCGACCCGAGTTCGATCAAGGGTATTTCAAAATCTATTTGGTCTTCCACCATATTTGCCTACAACGTTCGAATGCGAGATTTCTGTATCCAAATACAGCCCGAACTCTGCGCAAATTCGGTCTGCAAAAATAATATAAAAATAGATGAATTTTTTACCATTTCAAATCACTCATTCATTCTCTTCTCTATCTATTCTAAAGTATTTTCTACAAGCAAAGCTTTCAGATCAAGCCTATTCCACTCTTAACCAAAGTCAGTACAGTTCTGTTCAATCTAAAGTTTTGGTACTGAAGAGTTGTATCCGAAGCTGAATTCAAAAAATGTTCCAGTTTTTAAAATCATTTTCTGGAGTCGGTCGTGCGCTTGACACCAAGTACAATGTTTGTAAGAGAATACAAGCTCTCAATTAGCTTGTGCCATAGTAATTTAACATCGAGCAAAAGTATTCGATACTGGACTAGTACTCTCAGAGGAAAATTAGTATACATCGATGTGTCACTGAGTTTGATTTTTTGACTGTTACTTTTGTCGTATTTTATTAATCATCTTTTATCTGCCATAATATATAGCTGCTTAATTTTTAATTGGTGGTAATTTTTGCTGTACATGTACACACTCTGTTCACCCCCTCTAGATGTGCTCAACGGTCCTATAAGTCTTAGGTCCAATCTTTTTCTTTTTGGGTTCATGAATTCCTTCTTTTGCTAGACATTCCCAAACTTTGAGATAATGGACCCTAGAAGTTCTGTTTTTCCATAATTCATAAGGAGCATTTATCCTTTGATTTACTGGAAATCCTATTTAAGATATAGCAAGTTGTCAATAAGGCTTCACCCTACAGATTATCAAGGGCACCTGAGCTGAAAAGCATGACATTCACCATGTCTAACAGACTGCGATTCTTTCTTTCAGCAACTTCGTTGGATTGTGGTGAATAAGCAGCAGTCACCTCATGAATTATTCCATATTCTTCATAGAAGTTAATCATTTTATTTGAGGTATACTCTCCGCTACGATCAAATCTAAGTATCTTAATCATTTTTCTCTAATTGATTCTCAGCTTCAGATTTGTAAACCTTGAATCTATCTAGAACTTCATCTTTGGTTTTGAAAAGATAGGCATAGCAATACTTTGAACAATCATCTATAAAAGTGACAAAGTATTTTCTACTGCCTCGGGTCATAATCCTATTAAAGTCATATACATTACTATGAACTAGTTCTAGAAGGACATAATTCCTTTCTATAGATTTGAAAGGTAGTCTAGAATGTTTGGCTTGAACACAAATCTCACATTTGTGTTTATCATCTACTGGAGACTTAGGAATAAGATGTAAGTTCATCATCCTTCTAAGAGAACCAAGATTTACATGACCTAATCTACTGTGCCAAACTTTGGAAGATTCTATATTGGAAATAACGAGAGAAGAATCTAACCTTTTATTAATGGTACTAAGAATAAAAAGACAATATTTTACAAATCCTTTCCTAATAAAAGATCCATTCTTAGAAAATACTACTTTATTGGCTTCCATTACAATCTTGTACCCATATGCTATAAGAAGGGATGCACTAATTAAATTCCTCATGACTGACGGCACATGAAGTACATCATGAAGAGGCAAAAAGTTTTCTGATGTCATCTTTAAATCTATTCTTCCTCTTCCAATAATTTGTGTCTTTGAACCATCTCTTAAGGTTATGCCTTCTCCACCTGATTCCTAATTGTTTGAAAAATATGAGCGATCAAATGAAACATGAACATTAGCTCCAGAATACAACCATCAATCATCAGAATGGTAAGAAATATTGATTAAATGTGATAAGTCACAGACCTGAAGGAACTAGAAGACCTATTCAGAATATTGTTAGCTTCTGGTTTGGCTCGGCCTTTCCCCTATAAGGAGTTTTGGTAGCTTCTTTCTTTCTGTGGAAGCAATCATAGGACAGATGGTTTGTTCTTCCATATACCGAACAAAATTTATTTTGATCCTGAGTCTGATTGAAATTTCTAGGTCTATGATTTTGCTGGTGTTTATGGTTCTGGTGGTGAGGCTGAAAGTTTTTCTTCTTCTTGAAGAAGTTCTTCTTGGGTTTGAGATGAGGATTAGACTTGGGTTTGCCTTAGAATTCTACAAGGTTTACCTTAGCCTTACACTCAGACTTAGGTTTAGATCTTAAGCTAATTTATTCTTCTGTTCTAATTCTCTTTAGGACTTGTGCAAATATAAGGTCTCCTTGTGTATGTATAACGTCTTTAGAAACATCAGTGAAGAAAGGAGCTTATTTATCAAGCAAGCAATCTTATGCTCATTGGAGAAGGTTGTTTCTTTAGCTTAAATATGCCTAAGGTATTCTTGGAATTCTTTGATTTGATCATTCATTGGCTTGTCGTCTACTATGAAATACCTATTAAATGTGGAGGAATTGAATATTTCAATTCCTGCTTCATCACAACCATATTCTTCTTCTAAAGCATTCTAAAGTTCTTTAGCACTCTTATATTCAAAGAATATATCATAAGAAGATTCAGGCAGAGCGCTAAGAATTCTATGGAGGCAGTGGTAGTCAATTTTCTTGGAAGTTTTAGGTTTTTAGAAGATAGAGGATTTGTACACTCCTACGTCAGATTCAGTGTCATTGGAGTCATTTGTGATGGGTGTGGATCCATCAATAGTAGAGATCAATCCTAAAGTGTGGAGCCAAAATTTCATCTGACTCTGCCACCTTTGAAGAATGTGCCATCAAATTTAGTGGGTTTAGCAGTATAAGTCTCTTCTTTGCCAGTCATTATTTCTACTGGAAATCATTAAAGATCTACAAAAAACTAATGTTCAGGAATAAATAGTTTGAATGTCTAGGTAACCAACCTTTAAAAACTTTAGTCTTTCAAGTTTTGATCAGCTTGGGTTAGCTGTAAGGGCCGATTTCCAGGTAGCAGAGGTCCACTGGGGACAGTTGAATAACGTGTTGCTTAGAGCTATTTACGTCCGGTTGATAAAAGGACCCTTTCGGCTTGTACCCAAACAAATCTCTACTTTTAGGACTTAGATTTAAAGGAACTTGCAAGGTCAATAAACTATTTGTTTACCTAAATAGTTTAAATAAACCAAAAGGAACATCTAGTACCACAAATTGGTAATAGTCTTGATATTGTTATGAAAACACTATTGTTACTAACAAGAATTAAGAAAGAATGTTCTTGTTCAACATATTTTGTTAACAAGACAATTTACAATGTATGAATTCCCCAAAGGCTGGTAACACTAAACTTTATTTAATTTTATTTACATGTTAACAAAAAAGGAATCTTTTGCTAATAATCTAAGAGTTGATTCGAGGTCTACGTGCAGACTGTTCTCGAATGCTGCTAGTGGTAGAACTCCCGTGCTATCGGCTTCTCGTCATCGTACACAACTCGAAGAGAATGACCCGAACATAGCCCTTGTCCATAGCATGAAGATGAATAACAATGTTTTTGAAGTTAACAAGAGAGAAGGTAGGAGAAATTTTTAGTAGAGAGTTTACACCATAAGTCAAGTAAAACAAAAAAGAATAGGACTCTATACATAGCAATGAACCCACCCAATTTCCAATCAATCAACCACATACAGATGGTACTCCAAAGTTAGTAAAGCCCGACATTAATGAAGCAAAATAACTGGGCAAAAGAAGTAAGACTTTGTTTTTGTTTTTTTGCCTAGTAAAACTATGCAACGCTCTCCATATATATAAGAGCAACGTTATATCTACTAGTCATGTTCACGTGCAATGCACGTACAAAAAAGAAAAAGAAAATTCTCTAATACCATTAGAAATTAGATAGAAATTTAAATTATATTAAAATAGTATAAATATAATTAAATTTGTTGTAGATATATTTTTAAATTTTGTATATATGTTTAGATAATACCATATAGTTAGTTTAAATATAATTTAAATATTAAATATAATTTAATTAGGATTTGTTATAGATACGTTTATAGGATTTTAGATATATGTTCAGATAGTTAGAAGGATTAAAAAAATTAATTACGTGAGGATATACATATGGCTTAGATGGCTCATTTTGAGCCGTTTTGAAGCCTCTTTATAATTTTGTATGTGTATATATTTTATTTTTGTTTAGCTTGTGTGTGCGTGTGTGTGTGTGTGTGTGTGTGTGTGTGTGTGTGTGTGTGTGTGTGTCTATATATATATATATATATACATACATATATATATATATATATATATATATTGATGGCTCCTTTTCTAGCTTCGCGCTCCGCAGGATCCCCCACCGGCCCCGCCTAGGCTGGCGGCTGACCGCCCCCTCCATTCCTCCCTCCCTCTCCCCCTCCCTCCGTGGATGGAGGCCCACCCCCGGGTCCGGCCATGCGAACCTCCCTCCGACCTCTTTGCCGTTCTCGGGCCGCCTCCCACTCCCCAGCCTGCCACTCCCCGTCTGGTTTCCCTTCCGGACCGCCTCTCTCCTCCTCCGCCCATCGCCATGCCCCCCCCGCGCCCCCTCGGTCACCCTGGCTCATCCCTCTCCACTCCCCGCCCCCTACTCCACCTCCGCCGGGGCGCAGCCCGTCTCTGGTTGGCTCCCGGACCTTGGGCGGCGCTCCTCCCCCCTCCTGGGCGAGGCTGCTGCTTTCGGCCAGCATTGTCCTCGGCCCACCTCGGGTCAAGAGGGCACGGGGCTCCTCCTCCCTTCAAATTTGAATTTCAAATCTTTCGCTCTGGGGATCGTGTTGCCATGCGCCTCGGTGCTTGTTGGCGTATATTGACGTCCTTCGCTCGTAGGCGCATACGGTGACCCCCATGTGGGCGTATCCCCCAGCCACCCCCTTCTGGCTCTTTCTGGTGCATATGGCCCTGCTATTGCGGGCGCATATGGCCCGGCCTCTCTGGGCGCATACAGCGACCCTCACACTGTTAGCGCTCCCCGCTCCTCATTCTCTCGAACGCATGTAGCCTTGCCCCTGCGGGCGCATATGGCCCGACCAGCGTGGGCCGCATGCGGTGTACCTTCCACCGTGACTGCCCACCCACCCCTCCCCCATGCGTCCCTCCTTTGGTCCGACGGGCGCATATGGTGACGCCCTTGCGGGCGCATATGGCCCCGCTCCAGCGGGCGTAAATGATCGTCTCTCTTCCGGGGGCGCATATGGCATCTCCCCTGCTGGCCCATCTTCTTTGCCTTACCCGGACTCCCACCCAACAGAGGTCGTTCTTAGTAGCCGGGCATTGCTCATCGACGCCCCTTTTGTGATGTCTTCCACCCCCTCTGCTCGCTCTTTTCCCGCCGACCTCATTGCTCTCATCCCCAGCTCCGAGCGAGTCCCCCGGTCGGCTGTCTCCCAACCCTCCCTCCCCCAGCTATGAGAGCCCTTCCTTGCGTAGCCCAGGGACCCTCTCCTTCGTCGAGCAACCCGGTGACTTTATTTGCCGACAAGCTTCATCCGGACAGGGTGGCCAAGCAGGGCCTCCTGTTCCTTGACATCCCTCTCCCTGTTGTTGAGTATTCGAGGGCATCCCCTGTGCCTACAGTTCCATTTTTCGAGCAGGAACTGACCTCTCTGGCCACCTTCTTTCCCTACTCATTCGTCGTTAAATTTTCCTCAGGCTACCCCAAACTCTTCCGAGTTCAGGAGGTTATTGCCAGTTGGAGACTCACTACAGAATATAAGGTGGCCTCCCTCGACCCCAGGCATATCCTGCTCCATCTCTCCTCCGATCTTGACCACAGGACAGTGTGGTCCAAAGGGACCAGTAGGGTAGAATCCTATCATATGAAGATCATCAAATGGTCATCGAGCTTCAACACTAAGGAAGACTCATCGACGGTGGCCGTCTGGGTGACCCTCTCCAACCTTTCCCTCATTTGTTTCGTGCCAGTGGCTCTTAGGCGTATAGCCAACTCCTTTGGAACTTATGTGGCCACCGCAGCAAAAACCAGCAACCTGACCAAAGCCCACTATGCGAAGATTTGTGTGGAACTCGACCTCACTTCCGAGCCCCCGAATCATATCCTCATTGAACTGGGTAACAAGTCCCACACCCAGCAAATCATCTACAATAATCACATTATCTTCTGCTCTCACTGCCATATGCGTGGTCATCTTTCGAAGCACTACTTCCGTCTTCATCCAGAGCTCAAGAAGAAACCTACCAGGCAAGAATCCCTCACTAAAGAGGGTAAGCAACAATCACTGACCCGATCTCCCTGCTTCCATTTCTGAACTCCTACACCAGATTTCACTCCAGTGAAGGCAAAACAGGCAATGGCACATCCGTGGACAGAACTGTGATCCCCTACTGCCCTCATACCCTGATCCTCTCCAATCAGTTTAACGTCCTCGTCGCCGAAGCGACTGAACCCACCCTTGAGATAGCTTCCCTTGGAGCCCCTTCAGTGGCCCCCGAGCCGAAATCAGAGGACGTCAGCGACCCTTCTTCAGAGGATGCTGAGGAGAACCTCCAAGAACTTCTAAATACCAAAGACAGCTGCCCCCACGTGGTTCATCCATCCCATAAAGTCGATGTTGTAGAAGCCCTTTCTATTCTAAGGCAAGAACAAGCTTAAAGAGGACTACAGGTTATCGCCACAGGATTCCCCCTCCAATCGGAAGGAGAACAGATTGGCTACACAGACAACACCATCCTTATCCCCCCTGAGGAATCTACGACGGACTCTGCAGGAGAATTGCTCGCATTCTCCGAAGTAATTCTCATCAACCCTCTCGAGGATTCCATCCTCAGCATATCTACCTCAAAGGCGGGCGAGACTTCGACCACAATCAAGAAATCAGAACAGAAAGGAACCGGAGAGTCCCCGACGATCCGTACCAGGTCTGCAGCTAAGCGGACTAACAAACCCCCCCAAAGGCTCCATTAATGCTGAACATCCTCTCCTGGAATGTGTGCAGTCTGGCGAACAAACCTACCAAGAGGAGAATCACCAGCCTTAATAAAACTCACAAGATTGACATTTTGCTCATCATTGAACCCAAAATTCCCAACAAGAGGCTCAAATCCATTCAGCTGCAGTTAGGCTTTCCTAAGGCCATAGCTGGCAGACATGACATTTGGATCCTCTGCTCGAAGGACGTCAATATTGGAGTCATTTAGGACTCCAGGCGGGCCCTATCTTGCTGGATGAAACATTCGTTGATACCCAAGCACGCCATCCTGTCAGCGGTTCATGGCAACTGTGACATCACGGAACGCAAATAACTATGGAACAATCTCCTGGATATTCCCCTCTACCACAATAACCTCCCTTGGCTTTGCATTGGGGATTTTAATGCTATCACCTGCAGAGAAGAGAAGACTGGCGGCCGCCCTCCCCCTCTTTCGGCCGTGGAGGATTTCAACAACTTCATATTCAACTCCCACCTCTTCCCCTTTCCGTTCACCGGCAATGACTTCACCTGGTGAAACATGCAGGAAGGCGACCGCCGTCAATATTCCCACCTTGACAGGGCTCTAAAAAATATAAAATGGCATGGCAAGGGGACCACCTCTACGCTTTCCCACCTGAACGCCACCGAATCCGACCACGCCCCCTGCTTGTTGGCATTACTCGCACCTCAGGCCAGCACAAAAAGAGTTTATGTTTCCTGGATTTCTGGAGCGAACACCTCCAGTTCTTGGGCATTGTCTCGGAAGATTGGAACAGCACGGACTCCTCCAAACCCCTCATTCGGGTGGCCTACAAACTCAAGGCTACGAGAAAAGTCCTGGCGGTTTGGAGCAAACAGGCCTATTGGGACATTTTTTAGGCCGTTTGTGAGGCTGAGGACGACGTCAATCATACAGAAATCAGATTCATAACTGACAGATCGCCAGCAGCTAGGATCGCCCTTAACCTCACCAAAGCTATACTCAAATTTCGTATGAAAGTCGAAACTTATTTTTGGAAACAGAAAGTGAAGCTTAAATGGGACAGCGAGGAAGACAAAAACTCGAGCTATTTCCACGCTTGCATCAATGGACGCATACAAACACTCACTCTTCACCATATAGCCGATGAAACCAGGAACATTATCAACGATCAAAGGGGTATCCAAGCGGCGGCCGCGAAGTTCTTCTCCTAACTTTTCTCCAAGGAGACGGTTCTCAGGGACCCTACCTTTCTGGAGGAAATTCCCCACCTTATCAGCGATATCGACAACATCCAGCTTGAGCTTCCTCCATCCAAGCAAGAGGTGAAAGACGCCATCTGGGCCCTTGACCAGCATAGTGCTCCCGGACCAGACGGATTCTCGGGGGTCTTTTTTCGTACATGCTGGGACATCATCATACTGGATATCCTCGAAGCGGTCTCCGCCTTCTTCCAAGGAGCCATGTACCCCAGTGCTATCTCGAGCACCAACCTAATCCTTATTTCGAAGAAGGAGAACCCGAAGACATTCCCCGATTTCCGTCCCATCAGTCTTTGCACCTTCACCAACAAGATCATATCCAAGATCGTAGCTTCCCGCATGTCTAGTCTCCTTCCCAAGATCATCTCTGAGGAGCAGAGTGGAATTGTCCACGGTAGAAATATCTAAGATAATATTATGTTAGCTCAAGAGTTAATCACCTGCATGAAGCTCCCAACAAGAGGGGGTAATATTGCTATCAATCTGGACATGTAGAAAGCGTACGACAGGCTGGATTGGTAGTTCATGATCTGGGTTTTCAGAGCTTTCGAATTCTCTAAAATTTGGACCAACAGTAACTCCTGGTTTTCTACGGTCATCAACGGTCAGGCCGACGGGTTCTTCAAATCGAGTCACGGGATTACGCAAGGAGATCCGCTTTCCTCCACCATCTTCATCATTACGGCAGATGCCTTGAGCAGGAACCTTAATAAGTTGGCTTGCTCCATTAACTTCCATCACTATCATACGATCAGTGGCTGCCCGATTATGACCCACCTGGCATTCGCTGACGATATCCTCATATTCTCCGCCGGGGATGTTGAGTCGGTGGATGTCGTCCACAACACTCTCCAGATATACGTCAGGTGCTCGGGCCAGAGGGTCAACCCGGATAAAAGTGTCATCTACGTCCACCATAATATTAAGAGAGAGCACGCGGCCGTTCTCTCCAACACCACCTCCTTCCCCATCAAGCATCCTCCGTTCCATTATCTAGGTTGTCCCCTCCTGTACGGGAGATCCAATGCTGGCATCTTTGAGGACCTAATCTACCATATCAGGAAAAAGCTTGAAGGATGGCACAATGCTACTTTGTCCCCAGGGGGCAAGATGATCCTCATCAAGCACGTCCTCACTTCCATACCAATCTACACCCTTGCGGCTTGCTCCCCCCAAGAAAGTGCTTTCTTCGATCGAGAGCATCTTTAGCAACTTATTTTAGGGGCACAGTAACGGCCACGACAAGCACCATTGGGCTAGCTGGGACACCATGGCGCGTCCTACCGAGGAAGGGAGCCTGGGATTCACCAAACTCTCCCATATTGTTAAAGCATTCTCAATAAAACTGTGGTGGAAGCTCCGCATAGCTCAGAACTTATGGACCAGGTTCATGAAGGCCAGATACTTCAAGCACATCCACCCGTCGACGGCCATCTCTAACAGCAGATCCTCTACGGCGTGGCGACGCATGCTTGTCGGGTATTCTCTAGCCGAACTTGTGATGCGTCTCCAGGTGGGAGAAGGGGACTCATCGGTATTTCACGAACGGTGGGTTGGAGACACCTTGCTTCCCAACCTCTCAGAAGCCCACAGGAACTACAAGATCAAGGACATGTGGGACCCCATTGATAACACATAGAATTGGTTCAAAGTCCGAGATTGGTCCGGGCCTGAGGCTGTAGAGAGCATCCGTCATTGCAGATCGACGATCGGATCCGACGTCGACGAGCTCCGCTGGTCGGTCGAAGCCTCGGGCTCCTTCTCGGTTGAAGCCTCGGGCTCCTTCTCGGTCCAAGGTACTGCGGTGCCCCCTCCTAGCATTGCATCCTTCTGGTAGACATACATCCCCAAGAAGTGGTCCTTCATCATTTGGAGAGCCCTTCGCAAGATCCTACCAACCGATGACTCGCTCAATATTATTGGGTTTATCCTTATGTCAGTGTGCACATGCTGCACGGATCGTCAACCAAAAATGGGGGACCACATCTTCTACGTGGGTAATTTGGAAGAATCGCAACAAGGCGAGATATGAAGGACATCAGTACACCGCAGTCCAGCTTATTGGGGAGACCATTAGGCAATACAGCAAGAGGAGAACCCTCTGTCTGCACGGCCAGGCGACCTTCTGGAACTCTCTTCTATCCCTAGTGTAGCCGTTTTGGGTTCCCATCCTTCCCGGCTTTTGTTAGTATACATGCATAGGCTTCAGCATTTTGCGCCTTCTGGTATACTTGTACAGGTTTTGGCTTTTCGGCTTGATGGAATAAAATGGGGAGTGTTTTGGTTAAATTTTTTTTAAAAAAAAGATATAAATAAATATATATATATATATATATATATATATATATATATATATATATATATATATATATATATATATATATACAGACTCCTAGCCCGAAGATCCGTACCTGCATCGCACCTGTATCACACCGTATCGGCACCCGCAACTTGCCTGCCCTAACATTAATTACTCTACAAGAAATTAAATTTGCTTTTTTCGTTGCTCGAACCTGCAACCTCAGGAGGGATATGCCTCACCTTATATATATACACACTACAAAATATAGCTAATTAGCGACAAAAATATCCGTCGCTAAACCTAATATTTCCATCGCTATTTTGTCTTACCGTCGGAATATTGACAAAAAAGAGGCGTCGTTAGATTAAATGTCGCTAAGAAAATTCCATCGGTAAGTGTTCGCTGCAGCGACATATTAATGACTAAATTTGCGACAAATCCTCACCGATGGATTAACAACGTTATTTTTTTGTCGGTGACACGTGCAACAGTGTTGCGATGGATTACTGAAGAATTTTGTGAGACCAAATTTGCAAATTTTTTAGAAGGTTACCAATGGAAATTTTCGTTGGTAAGATGTCTAATACATTTATTGGTATCAGACAACACGTTACTGACAAAATTTTTCGTCGGTAGTATGTCGGTGGCCTACAGAAATCCGTCGATATTCAGTCGTTAGTCAGTCGCTGCTCTTAGCATTATTGCAAAAATAATTGGTTCCTGCAATGCTCATAACTGTCAATATATATATATATATATATATATATATATATATAAATAAAATAAATATATATATATATATATCAAAACCAAGAAAAACAAGAAAAGATCAAAACTTAGATCTACAAAAAACCATCCATCAAACCCGAAAATGCCAAGTTCTAAAGAGGCTTAACAATAAGTGGAGAAGAGAATAGAAAAATAAAATGGGAGATCCATCATGAAGCAAGTTCTACTTGCCTAGGGTTTCTTTGGTGGGTGGGAGGAGTAATGGAGAAGAAGAAGAAGAAGAAGAAGAAGAAGAAGAAATAAATAAAGAAGAGTTATAGAGGAGAGAGAGGGAATAGTTGACTTATTGTAACGCCCCAGAACCAGAATACTGAAGAGCGGGGGCGTACATAGCCAGCTACGTATATTGAAATGGAATCCACCTCGCTATACGGTCACGGCTGTCTAGATATATGAGGGTTTACTACAAGCCAACAGTCTCTTAAGGTCAAACCTTTTGTCTCAATCTCAATGCAAGTAATAATAGTTACAAGATGTCAGAGCACCAAATATATAATAGCAAGGCGTCCCATACATTACATATTGGATGATCATGAAGCTAGTCGTACAAAATGTCAAGACTAGCAAGAGTTCAGTCATACATGATCAACCCTAGGATTTGTTAATCATGTTACAGCCCGTAGGCAGACAGTAAGTAAATATGCATCGAGCTAACAGGTGCTCGTCGGCTAAACGCCTCAAAAGAATAATTATACAATATAGTGAGCGAAACAAAATGGAAAACCCACTCGTAGTCCGGGTTCCTTCTAGTCGCCACCATTGGGCTGGAGGTTCGGTAGATCCTCGGGTGCTGCTCCGAAATCTGGCCACACAAAACCAGCTGGGTCAAACCCCAGAAAGAGCAAGTGCCACAAGGAGGCCATGAAATAAGAACAAAAGCCAGCATATCAGAACATAAGGAATAGAAGAAAAGTACAAGTAATAAAGAGTTCAACAGGACAATAAACGACTAGGGACGTAGAACCATTCCGGGAGCCAGGTTACAACCCTTAAACCAAACAAGGACCGGGGTTGTAACCCTTCGCCTGAATAGCGCTTTGTCTCTACCCATTTATTGTTAAAGATAAGTAAAACAATCATGTTCAGGAATACCAGGTACTGGGATTAGGCGAGACTTAGACAAGGCTGGACACCATCCATTCATAAGCGGCCAAGCAAATACTACGGCTTACTACTTAACTAACTAGGGTTATCACAAGCCTAATTACTAACAAGATGCAAATGAGAAATTCCCAGTCCCAAGCCCTGCAGACTATCCAGTTATCCTTCCGCGGGTTGAGAGTATGGTTGGGTACATCGCCCAGGAGACGATATACCCCTAGGTGACTTAGAGGGTGCAACACATGACAGTGTGCTGGAATGTGCCCTACTCGTCGGCAGGCTACAAGTCCATTAAAGCGCCCAGATAACGAGATCGCCTGTGACTGGAAATTCTCCATGAACTATAGTTCGATCTAGTCATTAGCCTAATCCATATTCAGTGTGAATTCCTGACCGTGGTAACCAGGGAGTCACGTCCTAGACATGATGCAAGACAAGACAAGTGGATTGTACGAAGCAACAAGAATGAACACCCACGGAGTCAGAGTTGATTATATGAATCAAGTTAGCCATCGCAACAGCATCAAGTCAAGTCAAGTTACAAGTCAGGAGTGCGCCGCCACGGGTCACTATCAAGTTATCCAGTACCAAGATTAATTATGAATCACCGGTTACAAGTTAAGAGCGCACCCCATCGGGTCACTATTAAGAAGATCAGAAAGTACTAGGATCATAAATCACAGAAATCACGAAGACCGTACTAGTCATAAGCAAAACACCGAAAACCGTGCCAGGTCGTGTTGGGTCAAGACAGTCGTATTGTGTGGAACAAGATCTCAAAACTCCAATCCACAAAAGAAAAGCCAAGTCCAAGGAAATAAAACCAAACCACCATGGGCAAATTGGTTGCGCTGGGGCTCCTGGGGACGGGTTGCGCTAGGGTCTGATTACGTTAGGGGAATGAACTGCGCTGGGGGAATGAACTACGCTGGGGGAGTGAACTGCGACGAGGTCGGGTTGCGCTAGGGTCAGTGAGCTGCGCTGGGACTAGGCTGCGCTAGGGTCAAGCTACGCTGGAGGTGAGCTGCGCTGGGAATGAGCTGCACAGGTGGTGAGCTGCGCTGGAAATGAGCTGCGCAGGGGGTGAGCTGCGCTGGAAATGAGCTGCGCAGGGGGTCGGGTTGCGCTAAGGAGAGCTGCGCTGGAACTGAAGAGCGCCAGCGAAGGAGAGGGGGCACGGTTCTCCAAGGGGCACCGAGCGCGGGTCAGCCCAGCGCTAAAGAGCGCTGGCCGAGGAAGGGTTGTACGGTTCAGCCCAGCGCTAAAGAGCGCTGGCCGAAGATCATCTTCTCCAGCAAGCTGAGAGAAAAACCTACGAACACCCAAAATTTCCAATTCTCATAACTTAGCCAAATCAAAACGAAATTTAGATTTTCAAAGTTCTATCTTGGGTAAAATTGAATTCTCTTCCACATGGAAGCCTCAAAACAAGCAAAAATCTAAGTTTAATAGATCAAAACCAAGAAAATCCGAAAATGGTTAAAACTTAGATCTAGAAAAATGGAGACTCCAAATCATAAAATGCCAAGTTCTAATGTGAGTCACCATGGCCTATTCTAGCTAATGGAAAATTAAAATAGGGTTCTTATTTGGTGGCAATGTGCACTTGCCTATGGAGGTTGGGTGTTGTGTGGAGGAAGAAAGAAGAAGAAGATGAAGAAAATTAATGGAAGAGTAATGAGGAGAGAGAAAGTTATGTGGGGTTTTAATGAGGGTTGGTGTGTTGTGTTGAGGGTGGAGGTTAAGTAAGATAGTCCAATGCAAACCAAACCAAACCAAACCAAACCAAATTCTTCTCCACAAAGAATAAAACCAGGCCAGGTCAAAAACCTAATTTACGAGAAAACCAAAATCCGCAAGTCGAGCCAAAATACAATTACAAGCCAGAATCCGAAAAATAAAAATAAAATAAAATACAGGTCCAAAATACATATAAGTCTAATTAAAATACGTATTCCAAAATACGGGCATTACAACTTTACCCACCTTAAAAGAATTTCGTCCTCGGAATTTAAATCAAGATGCTAAGAGATGTAAGAGCCAACTATGCTATCCACAAATAAGCTACACTAAGCAAACAATCAAACAATCACACATGCAAGCAAGGGATTGAAAGCATAAGGCATAAGGAAGACATTATACCTTACGAGTCAAACAAGTCGGGATATCGCGATCGGATGTCGTCCTCACGCTCCCACGTTGACTCATCTAGAGAGTGATGACCCTAAGAAACACGGACTAAGCTAATAGTCTTGTTCTTGAGTATCTTTTCTCTCCGATCCAATATAGACACGGGTCTCTCCTCATACGAAAGGTTAGTACCGACAACCAGTTCCGAATGGTCCAGGATATGGCTCGGGTCCGGGATGTACCATCGTAATTGGGACACATGGAATACATCATGCACCTCTTTTAGCGACGACGGAAGAGCGAGACGATAGGATACATCTTCTACTCGCTCCAAGATATCGAACGGCCCTATATACCTAGGACTAAGCTTTTCCCGTACGCTAAAACGAATGACGTCGCGGTTAGGCAAGATCCTAAGGAATACATGGTCGCCGATAGCAAACTCTAAGGGACGCCGATGAGCATCGGCCCAATGGCGTTGGCGATCTTGGGCCACTCGAAGGCGATCTCTGACTTTCCTGACCACCTCGACAGCCTGGGTAATTATCTCTGGGCCAAGCATCTGCCTCTCTCCGATGTCGTCCCATGCTAGCGGGGATCTACACTTTCTACCATACAGTGCCTCGAACGGAGCCATCTGAATACTAGCCTGGAAACTATTGTTGTAGGAGAATTCTACCAGGTGCAGGTGATCCTCCCATGAACCACCGAAGTCAAGGGTACAAGATCTCAACATATCTTTAAGAGTCTAGATTGTGCGTTCCGACAGGCTATCTGTTTGTGGGTGATAAGCTGAGCTAAACTGAAGGTGAGTTCCCAAATAATCTTGCAGGCTATGCCAAAAGTGTGATGTGAATCTTGAATTCCTGTCCGAGGTAATACTGACGGGCACACCGTGAAGCCTGAAAATCTGCCTGAGGTACATTTCTGCTAGCTGAGCCGTCGACTGACCAACTCTGAACGGGAGAAAGTAAGGCACTTTCATGAGCCTGTCAACTATAACCCAAATAGCATCTCGACCAGCTGGGGATCTAGGCAATACAGTCACAAAATCCATGGTCACATGCTCCCATTTCCATTCTAGAATCGGCAAGGGCTGAAGAAGTCCAGCTGGCCTCTGATGTTCAGCCTTGACTTGTCGACAAACCAAACACCGAGAGACAAACCGGGCTATCTCCCTCTTCATGCCATTCCACCAAAAATGCTGACGAATGTCTCTATACATCTTCGTGCCACCCGAATGAATAGAATACTGTAAACTTTGAGCTTCTGCCATGACCTCCTGTCTGATATCTCTACTGGGTACACAAAGACGAGTGCTGTGCCGAAGTGTACCATCTTCATGAATGCACAACTCTGGCCTTCTTCCCGCCTCATACTCTGCTCCGAGTCGCTGAATCTTGGAATCCGTAGACTGGGCCATCCGGATCCTCTCAATTATGCTGGACTGAACCTGTAGACTGGCCATCAATGCCACGTTGGTAGGAAGAACCACTTCAATTCTCATCTTCTGAAGATCTGCCAATAACTCTGGTTGTACTGTTAGAAAGTAAACTCCGGCTCTCCTGCTCAACGCATCTGCTACAATGTTGGCCTTCCCTGGGTGATACTACAAATCTATATCGTAGTCCACCAGTAGCTCGAGCCATCTTCTCTGCCGCATGTTAAGGTCCTTCTGGATGAAAACATACTTCAGGCTCTTGTGATCAGTGAAGATCTCTACCCTATCTCCGTACAAGTAGTACCGCCAAAGCTTAAGTGCAAACACTACTGCTGCCAGTTCCAAGTCGTGGGTCGAGTAATTTCTCTCATGATCATGAAGTTGTCGGGACGTATAAGCTATTACCTTCCCATGCTGCATCAGAACACATCCTAAACCTCTGCCCGAAGCATCACAATACACTGAGAATCCTCTGGTCCCATCGGGAAGCGTGAGAATAGGAGCCGTTATCAAACCTCACTTCAACTTCTCAAATGATTCCTGACACTCTACTGTCCAAGCAAACTGCACATCCTTGCGGGTCAACTGGGTCATCGGCGCCGAAATCCTGGCAAAATTGAAAACAAATCGCCGGTAGTAGCCGGCCAATCCAAGGAAGCTGCGAACCTCTGCCACTGAGTAGGTACTGGCCACGTCTCGATAGCTATAATCTTCTGGGGATCCACTTCCACTCCTTCTCGGGTAATGATGTGACCAAAGTACGAAATGCGATTGAGCCAGAACTCGCATTTACTGAACTTGACGTACAACTGATGCTCTCTAAGCGTCTGAAGGACGATTCTGAGATGCTACTCGTGCTCTGCTACGCTCTTACTGTAGACCAGGATGTCATCTAGGAACACGATCACGAACTGATCCAAGTAAGGCATAAAGATACGATTCATGAGGTCCATGAATATGGCCGGCGCATTGGTCGCTCCAAAGGGCATAACAAGGAACTCCCAATGTCCATATCTAGATCGAAAAGCTGTCTTCGGGATGTCCTGCTCTCTGACTCTGATCTAGTGGTATCCTGACCGCAAGACTATCTTCGAGAATACTGAAGCCCCTTTGAGTTGATCAAACAAGTCATCAATCCTCGGGAGAGGGTATCTGTTCTTGATTGTCACTGAGTTCAAGGTACGATAATCTACACATAATCTGGACGTACCATCCTTCTTCTTCATAAGAAGCATCGGGGCTCCCCAAGGCGATCCACTTCCACGAATGAATCACTTGGTCCTGAGTTCTTCAACCATCTTGTACAAAATCTCCAACTCTGAAGGTGCCATCCTGTAGACTCGCTCTGATACTGGTGCTGTCCCGGGGATCAAGTCTATAGTGAAATCGATCTCCCTTTCTGGCGGCATTCCTGGAAGTTCCTCTGGGAAGACATCTGGAAACTCTTCAACTATCCGGGGTAACTGTACTGCTGCTACTGCCATCCGCAATACTGGAAAAGATGATTCCACTGCGCCTCTAGAAAATAAAAACTCTGGCTCGCCTGGAATACTAAAGACAACTCTGCCAACATGGCAGTCTATCCTAGCATACTGGTTCCTCAACCAATCCGTGCCTAAGACTACATCATAGTCTGCCATAGAAAACTCTATAAATCTAGCGGGGAACTCTCTACCGCAAACTACGATCCGACACGAGAAAAATACTCGATCTACTCCCACAAGACCATTACCAGTAAGTATATTGAGCCTCACTGATAATGACTCGGGCTCCAATCCTATCCGTATCGCGAATCGTGCAGACATGAATGAATGCAATGCATCAGAATCAAATAATATCGATGCTGGAGAGGAGTTGACGAGAATAGTACCTGCCACTACCTCACCTGGTGCAACCTCTTCTTCCATAGTCATCATCATTGCCTGACCTTGTCCTCTGGCTGTGGGTCCCCTCTGCTGAAAACCTCTCTGCCTGCTCTGCACTTGAGTCTGGGTGTAATGCTGCTGGTTCTGCTGCTGAAAAGCCTGGGCCTGAGGCAACAATGGCCTCGGGTACTGCTGTTGCTGTATAGGTACTGGTCCCCTAACCGATGGACTGTTTAGGTTGGAAGAGGACGAACTACCCCTATTCGAGCAGGCTCCTATCTTATGATCTGCCGCTCCACAAGCCAGGCACAATCCCTGCGCCCTGCGATAATCTGCTACCACGTGCCCTGGCTTCCCGCAGTGAGAATATCCCATCTCGTAAGTCTGCTTCTGCTTCTACTGCTGCGGGTATATCGGGGTTAAATGCTCAACCGACGTTACTGAGGTCGCCCGTCTCGGAGTTCCAATGGTCAAACCCCTAGCTGCCGGGGCTAGAGCTGATAATTAGTGCATCTGATTGTGGGACCGCTTCCTACCTCCGGTCCTATCTATGATCCTCTGGGAGGTGTACTCGTGCCTCCTAGCTGCCCTCAATACTGTATCGAACGTCTGGTGCTTGAACTGCTCAACTGCCAACAAGATCTCCAAATGCAGCCCCTGCTGGAACCGTTGGGCCCTATCAAACTCGGTTGCCACCAAGGTGGGGGCAAACCTACTGAGTCTAGAAAACTCAGATGCATAACCGTCGACCGTCCTGCCTCCTTGCTTCAAGTTGGTAAACCTCGTCTGCAGGTCGTACCGAGCTACAACATCGAAATACTTCGTCTAAAATCTTTCTCTAAATACCGCCCAATTAACCGGTACCGCTAATCCCACGGCCTGCGCCGCCCACCAACTGTAAGCTAAGTCTAGCAACTGTAGGCGTACCACCGCCACCTTCTCATTCTTAGGTATCCTAACTGCTTCCAGAACTACCTCGGTATCCTGAAGCCAAGCGTCCGCGGCAATCGCATCCTCGCTGCCGTCAAAGAATGGAGGATTCAAGCGCTTGAAGCTGTTGGCCGTGCTATTACCCTGATGACCTCCTCTGGTCAAAGCGTCTGCTACCGCCTGGTGCAAGGCATCTCCGCGACGATCCTGGAAAGCTAATAGGGACCTGATGAGACCCACCAAAGTGCCATCATCAGGCTCTGCAGGCTGGATGGGCTGAATTAGTGGTTCTCCTCCGGTAGGCACGAATCTGGAGGCCACTCCTGAATGCTGGACTTGATCTCCAGGTTGCAGCTGGTCCACGAAAGGTGCTCCGTCTTGCTGATCGGCAGGTCCAGGAACAATGCCGCTGAAGAAGACGACATAGGAAACAATAAGGAAGGACCAGGACAGATCAACGATACAAGCATGTGATCAGGTCAAGATTCTCAGGGATTTGAAGATACGAGCAGAGATCAAGGGCGAATACTTATTGAGACATCTATTTGGTAAACCCTCACATTCTTGAATGCCAAAACCTGCATGGGCCACCACTTAAACTATGTAACGCCCCAGAACCAGAATACTGAAGAACGGGGGCGTACATAGCCAGCTACGTATATTGAAATGGAATCCACCTCGCTATACGGTCACGACTGTCTAGATATATGAGGGTTTACTACAAGCCAACAGTCTCTTAAGGTCAAACCTATTGTCTCAATCTCAATGCAAGTAATAATAGTTACAAGATGTCAGAGCACCAAATATATAATAGCAAGGCGTCCCATACATTATATATTGGATGATCATGAAGCTAGTCGTACAAAATGTCAAGACAAGCAAGAGTTCAGTCATACATGATCAATCCTAGGATTTGTTAATCATGTTACAGCCCGTAGGCAGACAGTAAGTAAATATGCATCGAGCTAACAGGTGCTCGTCGGCTAAACGCCTCAAAAGAATAATTATACAATGTAGTGAGCGAAACAAAATGGAAAACCCACTCGTAGCCCGGGTTCCTTCTAGTCGCCACCATTGGGCTGGAGGTTCGGTAGATCCTCGGGTGCTGCTCCAAAATCTGGCCACACAAAACCAGCTGGGTCAAACCCCAGAAAGAGCAAGTGCCACAAGGAGGCCACGAAATAAGAACAAAAGCCAGCATATCAGAACATAAGGAATAGAAGAAAAGTACAAGTAATAAAGAGTTCAACAGGACAATAAACGACTAGGGACGTGGAACCATTCCGGGAGCCAGGTTATAACCCTTAAACCAAACAAGGACCGGGGTTGTAACCCTTCGCCTGAATAGCACTTTGTCTCTACCCATTTATTGTTAAAGATAAGTAAAACAATCATGTTCAGGAATACCAGGTACTGGGATTAGGCGAGACTTAGACAAGGCTGGACACCATCTATTCACAAGCGGCCAAGCAAATACTACGGCTTACTACTTAACTAACTAGGGTTATCACAAGCCTAATTACTAACAAGATGCAAATAAGAAATTTCCAGTCCCAAGCCCTGCAGACTATCCAGTTATCCTTCCGCGGGTTGAGAGTATGGTTGGGTACATCGCCCAGGAGACGATATACCCTTAGGTGACTTAGAGGGTACGACACATAACAGTGTGCTGGAATGTGCCCTACTCGTCGGCAGGCTACAAGTCCATTAAAGCGCCCAGATAACGAGATCGTCTGTGACTGAAAATTCTCCATGAACTATAGTTCGATCTAGTCATTAGCCTAATCCATATTCAGTGTGAATCCCTGACCATGGTAACCAGGGAGTCACGTCCTAGACATGATGCAAGACAAGACAAGTGAATTGCACGAAGCAACAAGAATGAACACCCACGGAGTCAGAGTTGATTATATGAATCAAGTTAGCCATCGCAACAACATCAAGTCAAGTCAGGAGTGCGCCGCCACGGGCCACTATCAAGTTATCCAGTACCAAGATTAATTATGAATCACCGGTTACAAGTTAAGAGCGCACCCCATCGGGTCACTATTAAGAAGATCAGAAAGTACTAGGATCATAAATCACAGAAATCACGAAGACCGTACTAGTCATAAGCAAAACATTAAAAACCATGCCAGGTCGTGTTGGGTCAAGACAGTCGTGTTGTGTGGAACACGATCTTAAAACTCTAATCCACAAAAGAGAAGCCAAGTCCAAGGAAATAAAACCAAACCACCATGGGGAAATAGGTTGCACTGGGGCTCCTTGGGTCGGGTTGCGATAGGGTCTGATTGCGCTAGAGGAATGAACTGCGCTGGGGGAATAAACTGCACTGGGGAAGTGAACTGCGCTGAGGTCGGGTTGCGCTAGGGTCAGTGAGCTGCGCTGGGACCAAGCTACGCTAGGGTCAAGCTGTGCTGGGGGTGAGCTGCACTGGGAATGAGCTGTACAGGGGGTGAGTTGCGCTGGAAATGAGCTGCACAGGGGGTGAGCTGCGCTGGAAATGAGCTGTGCAGGGGGTCGGGTTGCGCTAAGGAGAGAGCTGCACTGGAACTGAAGAGCGCCAACGAAGGAGAGGGGGTATAGTTCGCCAAGGGGCACCGAACGCGGGTCAGCCCAGCGCTAAAGAGCGCTAGCCGAGGAAGGGTTGCACGGTTCAGCCCAGCGCTAAAGAGCGCTGGCCGAAGATCATCTTCTCCAGCATGCTGAGAGAAAAACCCAAGAACACCCAAAATTTCCAATTCTCATAACTTAGCCAAATCAAAACAAAATTTAGATTTTCCAAGTTCTATCTTATATAAAATTGAATTCTCTTCCACATGGAAGCCTCAAAACAAGTAAAAATCTAAGTTTAATAGATCAAAACCAAGAAAATCCGAAAATGGTTAAAACTTAGATCTAAAAAAATGGAGACTCCAAAGCACAAAATGCCAAGTTCTAATGTGATTCACCATGGCCTATTCTAGCTAATAGAAAATTAAAATATGGTTCTTATTTGGTGGCAAGGTGCACTTGCCTATGGAGGTTGGGTGTTGTGTGGAGGAAGGAAGAAGAAGAAGATAGAGAAAATTAATAGAAGAGTAATGAGGAGAGAGAAAGTTAGGTAGGGTTTTAATGAGGGATGGTGTGTTGTGTTGAGGGTGGAGGTTAACTAAGGTAGTCCAATGCAAACCAAACCAAACCAAACCAAACCAAATCCTTCTCCACAAAGAATAAAACCAGGGCAGGTCAAAAACCCAATTTACGAAAAAACCAAAATTCGCAAGTCGAGCCAAAATACAATTACAGGCCAGAATCCAAAAAATAAAAAAAATAAAATACAGGTCCGAAATACATATAAGCCTAATTAAAATACGTATTCCGAAATATGGGCATTACACTTATATATCAACTCTTCTCATGATGAACCAAACCCAAATAAGCCAAGCCAAGACAGGCCGGACCAAAATAAATCCAGGACAACTAAACCAAAGTTAGGCTAAACAAGACAAGTCTAACTATGGATCACCTAAAAATTGTCAGAAATCCGTATACGTATCCTGAAAAATACGTATAACGGGAAACGGGAGTGACAACTCTGCCCACCTTAAAAGAATTCTGTCCTCGGGGCAAACTATACTAATACTGGCAGTCTATGACTAGCAGTCAATCAAGCAATCATTCATGCAAGCAAGAAAGTAAAAGCATAAGGCATAAGGAAGACATTATACCTTATGAGTCAAACATGTGGGAATGGGAATATCACGATCAGATATCATCCTTAAGTTCCCAGGTTAACTCACCCAAAGAGTGATGACCCCAAGCAATACGGACTAAACTAATAGTCTTGTTCTTGAGTACCATCTCTCTTCGATCCAATATGGATACGGGCCTTTTCTCATATGAAAGGTTGGTACCAACAACCAATTCTGAATGATTAAGGATATGGCTCGAATCCAGAATGTACCATCGCAATTGGGATACATAGAATACGTCATGTACCTCACGTAATGACGGCAGAAGAGCGAGACGATATGATATATCGCCTACTCACTCGAAAATATCAAACGGCCCTATATACCTAGGACAAAGTTTCTCCTGCACGCCGAATCGAATGACGCCACGGGTAGGCGAGATCCTAAGGAATTCGTGGTCGCTGATAGAAAACTCAAACGGACGCCGATGAGAATTGGACCAATGACACTGGCGATCTTGCACAACTCGAAGATGATCTCTAACTTGTCTGACCACCTCGATAGTCCGAGTAACCATTTCTGGACCAAGCATCTGTCTCTCGCCTACATCATCCCAGGCTAAAGATAATCTGCACTTTCTGCCATACAGTGCTTCGAATGGTGCCATCTAGATACTGGCCTGGAAACTGTTATTATAAGAGAACTCCACTAGGTACAGGTGATCTTCCTATGAACCACCGAAGTCAAGTGTATATGATTGAAACATATCTTCAAGAGTTTAAATCGTGTGCTCTGACTGGCCATCTGTCTGCGGATGATAGGCTGAACTAAACTTGAGACGAGTTCCCAAACTCTCTTGAAGACTCCGCCAAAAGTATGATATAAACCTTGAATCTCTATTGGACACAATACTGACTAGAACTCCATACAATCTGACTACCCATCTGAGGTACATCTCTATAAGCTGATCCGTCGACTGACCAATTCTGAAAGAGAGAAAATGAGCTACCTTCGTGAGTCGGTCAACTATAACCCATATAGCATCGCTCCCAGCTGGGGATTTAGGTAATCTAGTTACAAATCTATAGTAATGTGCTCCCATTTCCATTCTGGGATTGGTAAAGGTTGAAGAAGTCCGGCTGGTCTCTGATGTTCAGCTTTCACTTGTTGGCAAACTAAACAACGAGAGACAAACTGGGCTATCTTCCTCTTCATGCTATTCCACCAGAAATGTTGGCGAATATCACGATACCTCTTCGTGCCACCGGGATAAATTGAATACTGCGAACTGTGAGTGTAACGCCCGTGGTTCGTATAACGTATTTCGGTATATATATACGAAATCTCGACCCATAATTAGACTTGTCTTGCTTAGCTTGATCCTGGTTTAATCTTGCCTTAGTTTATTTTGGGTTCATCCTGGTTTGACTTGTCTTGACTAGCTACTCTTGGGTTTTGTATTGGCATGGGTTAGTTAGCATTTCCTAGTTCATGTGGTTTATCCTGGCCTTGGCATGCATTGGGTTCGGTTGGATTCAGCTTGGTTGGGCTCGGTTTGGGTTGATATGTAAACCCCTACCTACCACCATCCCTCATTTATTAACCCAACTACCATTCTCTCTCTTCATTCATTACTCATTTACTCCTTTTCTCTTCTTCTTCCTCATCTTCTTCTCTACCCACACCACCGTAGGCAAGTGCAACTTGCTATCACAAGAGAACACCATGCTTTTATGGATCATTTAGCTTCCTTGTCTGATTTTAAACTACCTTAGAACTTAGCTTTTCTCATTTTGATGCATGGATTTTTGTAGATCTAGGTTTTAGCATTCTTTTATTTTTATGGTTTTGATCTACTAAACTGGCTTGTTTTTGAAAACTAAGAGTTCTATGTAGAAGGCATTATGATGTTTCGCAAGTTTGGTTTTGGAATGGTTAGATTTCATCAAGTCTTGACCGAGATGAGGCCTTCATGAGCACTTGAGCTTTTACGCCTGCTTGTACCGGCCATGGGGAGAAGATGAAGTCCTATGCACACGTTCTTATGTGTTAGTGTAGCTTTTAGTTTTATGCCCACGTTTTACATGCCAGCGTGTCATTTACCCCCCTTTTTTATGCCTACGTTCTACGTGCCCGCGTATTATTTACCCCTTTACGCACACGTATTTGCGTACGAGTGTAATCGCTTCTACGCCGAGATCATTTCGAACTCTACACAGGGGCTACTCCGCTTGGGTGGAGTGCCTACCCGCGTAGAGCTCCGCTCGCGTAGAGTGTTTGCCCATGTAGAGTGTTTGCTCGCGTAGAATCCTGCTTGCATGCACTCTTGCTCGCGTAGAGCTGCCTATCCTTAGGTGTTGCCCACGTAGAGCTGTTTTATGCTTAGGGTCTATTTGGCCTAGCATACTCTTGCTCGCGTAGAGACTTTGAGTCCCTATGGCGTACCCCGTTTCCCTTTTATATTCTTACGCCTTTTGTAATGAACTTGATAATCACGAATTGATTGACATGACTAGACTGATAATTGTATGTGGCATGATATAACAAGTAAATTGACATGACATGACATGACATGACTTGACAAGACATGACAAGCAAGCCTGATGGGAACTATTGAATGCTGTTGCGACGACTAGCATGACATGACAAGAATGAATGACCTGGACACCGTGGACGATTGTGTTTGTACAAGTGAACCAGTATTGTCTTGCATCTTGTCTAGGGCAGGGACCCCTTAGTACCACGGTCAGGGGTTCCTACTAAAATTGACTAAGGCTAATAACTAGAATAACCCAGTAGTCATAAAGAGATTTCCCAGCTACAGACAATCCCGTTATCTGGGCGCGCAAATGGACTTGTAGCCTGCCGACGAATAGGGCATATTTCCAGCACATTGCCATGTGTTGCACCCTTCATGAACGGATATTCGACCTGGATAACCTGGATGTCTGCAGGGCTTGTGGCTGTTAGAATAATCTCATTGCTAGTAACTAGGCCTGTGATAACCCTAGTTAGTTAAAGTATCAAGCCGTACTCATTGCTTGGCCGTGATCGATTGGATGGAGTTTGACCCAGTCTAGTCTTGCCCTGATCCTGTACAAGATTGTAACATAACCTGATTGCTTGTGCTTTACTTTATCGATAAATGGTGGGAAACCAAGTTTCGTTCAGACGAAGGGTTACAACCCCGGTCCTTGTTTGGTTTACGGGTTATAACTTGGTTATCTGAACAGTCCCATGGTTATTTTATCGTATATCATCATGATTTTCCACATTTCCATTCTTTTATTATAAAGTTATGTTTTGTGCTAATTGCTGGTTTTAGTTCTTAAGTGAAGCCTCCTTTGTGGCACTTGCTCTTTCTGGGATCTGATCCAGCTGGTTTTGTATGGCCAGATACTGGAGTAGCTCCAGAGGATCTCCCTACCTTTCAGCCAGATGGTGACCACCACGCTTAACCAAGGCAACGAGTGGGTTTCACTTTTTTTTCCACTTTATTATAAAAATACTATTTTGAGGCGTTTAGCAGACGAGCACGTGTTAGCTCATATTGCACTTTACCTACTGTCTGCCTACGGGCTGTAACATGATTGATGAATCCTAGGGTTAATCATGTATGACTAAACTCTTGTTAGTCTTCATATTTTGTACGACTAGCTTCATGATCATCCAAATATGTAATATGGGATGCCTTACTATTGTATATTTGATGCTCTAACGTCTTGTGACTGGTATTTCTTGTACGAGATTCAGACAATAGGCTTGTTCATGACCACAAGAGACTGATGGCTTATAGTTAAACCCTCATGTATCTAGACAGCCATGATCGTATAGCGAGGTGGATTCTATTTCAATATACGTAGCTGGCTATGTATGCCCCCGCTCTCTAATATTCTGGTTCTGGGGCTTTACATGGTTTAAGTGGTAGCCCATGCAGGTCTTACAAATCAAGATATGTGAGGATTTACCGAATAGATGTCTCAATCAGCACTCTCCTTTGATCTCTGCTTTTATCCTCTAGATCCTTGAAAATCTTGACCTGGTCACATGCTTGTATCTTTGATCTGTTCTGGTCCTTTCTTATAGTTCCCTCTGTCATCTTCTTCAGCGACATTATTCTTGGTCCTACCGATCGGCAAGGCGGAGCACCTCCTGTGGGCCAGCAGCAACCTGGAGATCAAGCCCAGCATTCAGGAGTAGCCTCTAGAGTCATGCCTACTGAGGGTCAAGAGATGCCAGTTCAGCCAGTCTAGCCTACAGAGTCCGATGATGGCACCTTAGTGGGTCTCATCAGGACATTGCTAGCATCTCAAGATCGTCGGGGCGACACCCTGCACTAGGCAGTACAAGATGTTTTGAGCAGAAGCAGTCTTCTGCAATGGATTATACTCATTATGGGAAGCCAGGACATGTGGTGGCAGAATGTCACAGAGCATAGGGATTGTGCTTGGTTTATGGAGCACCGGACCACAGGGTTGGAAACTGCCCAAACAGGAGGAGTTCCTCTTCTTTGACCTTTTTTAGTCCTTCGGTGAGACGACCAGCACCAGTCCAGCAGAAGCAACAGTTTCCGAGGCCCTTGCCGCCTCATTCCCAAGCATTTTAGCAGCAAAACCCCCAGTAGTATGCCCAAGCCTAAGCCCTGATTCAGAGCAGACAAAGAGGTTTTCAGCAGAGGGGACCCGTACCCAGAGGACATGGTCAGGCGATGGCGATGACCGTAGAAGATGGATTGGCGCCGGGTGAGGTAGTGGCAGGTACTATTCTCATCAACTCACTTTCCAGCATCAGTATTATTTGATTCTGGTGCATCGCATTCATTCATGTCTGTACGATTCACGATACGGATAGGACTGAAGTCCGAGTTATTATCAGTAAGGCTCAATATACTTACTGGTAACGGTCTTGTGGGAGTAGATAGAGTATTTTCCTCGTGTCGGATCGTAATTAGCGGTAGAGAGTTCCCCGCTAGATTGATAGAGTTTTCGATGGCCGATTATGATGTGGTCTTAGGGATGGATTGGTTAAGGAACCAGTATGCTAGGATAGACTGCCATGTTAGCAGGGTTATTTTTAGCATTCCAGGCGAGCTAGAGTTTTTCTTTTCCCGAGACGAAGTTGAACCTTCTCCTCCAGTATTGTGGATGACAGTAGCAGCAGTACAGTTACCCCGGATAGTCGAGGAGTTTCCAGATGTTTTTCTAGAGGAGCTTCCAGAAATGCCGCCAGAGAGAGAGATCGAGTTTACTATCGACTTGATCCCAGGGACAGCCCCAGTGTCGAAGAGAGTCTACCAGATGGCGCCGTCAGAGTTAGAGATATTGTACAAGATGATTGAAGAACTCTGGACCAAAGGGATTCATTCGTGCCAGTGGATCGCCTTGGGGAGCCCTGATGCTTTTTGTAAAAAAGAAGGATGGTACGACCAGATTATGTGTAGATTATCGTACCTTAAACTCAGTGACAATTACGAACAGATACCCTCTCCCGAGGATAGATGACTTATTTGATCAACTTAAGGGGGCAACAGTATTTTTGAAGATTGACTTGCGGTCAGGATACTATCAGATCAGAGTCAGAGAGCAGGACATCCCGAAGACAGCTTTTAGATCTAGATATGGGCATTGGGAGTTCTTTGTTATGCCATTTGGAGCAACCAATGTTCCAGCTGTATTCATGGACCTCATGAATCGTATCTTCATGCCTTACTTGGATCAGTTCGTGATTGTGTTTATAGATGATATCCTGGTCTACATCAAGAGTGAAGCGGAGCATGAGTAGCATCTCAGAATTGTCCTCCAGATTCTCAGAGAGCATCAGTTATATGTTAAGTTCAGTAAATGCGAGTTCTGGCTCGATCGTATTTTGTACTTGGATCATATTATTACCAGAGAAGGAGTAGAGGTGGATCCCCAGAAGATAGTGGCCATTGAGACATGGCCAGTACCCAGCACAGTGGCAGAAGTTCGCAGCTTTCTTGGCTTGACGGCTACTACCGGCGATTTATTTCAGACTTTGCTCGGATATCAGTACCTATGACCCAGTTGACGCTCAAGGATGTGTAGTTGCTTGGACAATAGAATGTCAGGAATCTTTTGAGAAGTTAAAGCGAGGCTTGATGACGGCACCCATTCTCACGCTTCCAGATGGGACCGGAGGATTTTCAGTATATTGTGATACTTCAGGCAGAGGTTTAGGATGTATTTTGATGCAGCATGGGAAGGTAATAGCTTATGCGTCACGTCAACTTCGTGATCATGAAAGGAATTACCCGCCACGACTTGGAGTTGGCAGCAGTAGTGTTTGCACTTAAGCTTTGGAGACACTACTTGTATGGAGATAGGATGGAGATTTTCACCGACCACAAGAGCCTGAAGTATGTTTTTACCCAGAAGGATCTCAATATGCGTCAGAGAAGGTGGCTAGAGCTACTTTTGGATTATAACATCAACCTGCAGTATCATCTTGGGAAGGCCAACGTTGTTGCAGATGTATTGAGCAGGAGAGCTGGAGTTTATTTTCTAACAGCGCAACCAGAGTTATTAGCAGATCTTCAGAAGATGGGTATAGAAGTTGTTCTTCCTACCAATGTGGTATTAATGGCCAGTATGCAAGTTCAGTCCCCTATAGTCGAGAGGATCCAGATGGCTCAGTCAGCAGATTCTAAGCTTCAGCGGCTTAGGGCAGAATGTATAGTAGGACGAAGACCAGAGTTATGTATCCATGAGGACGGTACACTTCGACATGGGAGGCATCTTTATGTACCTAATAGAGATATCATACAAGAAATCCTGGCAGAAGCTCACAGTTCTCAGTATTCCATTCATCCCGGTGGCACGAAGATGTACTGAAATATCCGTCAACACTTTTGGTGGAATGGCATGAAGAGAAAAATAGCCCGATTTGTCTCTCGGTGTTTGGTTTGCCAACAAGTTAAAGCTGAGCATCAGAGACTGGCTAGATTTTTTCAGCCCTTGTCGATTCCAGAATAAAAGTGGGAGCATATCACCATAGAATTCGTGACTGGATTACCTAGGTCCCCGGCCGGTAGAGATGCTATTTGGGTTATTATAGACAGGCTCACGAAGGTGGCTCACTTTCTCCCGTTCAGAGTTGGTCAGTCGACGGCTCAGCTAGCAGAGATGTACTTCAGGGAGATTGTCAGATTTTACGGTGTTCAAGTCAGTATTACCTCAGACAGAGATTCAAGATTTACTTTACACTTTTGGCGCAGCCTGCAAGAGAGTTTCGGAATTCACCTCCAGTTCAGCTCAGCTTATCATCCGCAGACAGATGGTCAGTCTGAACGTACCATACGAACCTTGGAAGATATGTTGAGATCTTGTACACTCGACTTCGGTGGTTCGTGGGAGGATCACCTGCACCTGGTAGAGTTTTCGTACAACAACAGTTTCTAAGCCAGATGGCACCGTTCGAGGCAGTGTATGGTAGGAAGTGCAGATCTCCTTTAGCTTGGGATGATATCGGCGAGAGGAAAATACTTGGTCCCGAGATGGTAACCCGGACTATTGAGGTGGTCAGACAAGTCAGAGATCATCTTTGAGTTGCATAAGATCGCCAGCGCCATTGGGCCGATTTTCATCGGCGCCCCCTTGAATTTTTCGTCGGCGACCATGTATTCCTTAGGATCTCGCCTAACCGTGGCGTCATTCGTTTTGGCGTACGGGGAAAGCTTAGTCCTAGGTATATAGGGCCTTTCGATATCCTCGAGTGAGTAGGAGACGTGTCATATCGTCTCACTCTCCCGCCGTCGTTGTGTGAGGTGCATGATGTCTTCCATGTATCCCAATTACGACGGTATATCCCGGATCTGAGTCATGTCCTTGATCATTCGAAATTGGTTGTTGGTACCAACCTTTCGTATAAGGAGAGACCCGTATCCATATTGGACCGGAGAGAGAAGATACTCAAGAACAAGACTATCAAGTTAGTCCGTGTTGCTTGGGGTCATCCCTCTTTGGGTGAGTCAACGTGGGAGCGTGAGGATGACATCCGATCGCGATATCTCGACCTATTTGACTCGTGAGGTATAATATCTTCCTTATGCCTCATGCCTTCGATTCCTTGCTTGCATGATTGATTGTCTGATTGATTGCTTAGATATAACTTGCTTGTGATTAATATAGCTCGCCCTTGCCTCTCTAGCCTCTTAATTAAAATCCGAGGACAGAATTCTTTTAAGGTGGGTTGAGTTGTAACGCCCGTGGTTCGTATTACGTATTTTGGTATACGTATACGGAATCCCGACCCGTAATTAGACTTGTCTTGCTTAGCTTGATCCTGGTTTAATCTTGCCTTGGTTTATTTTGGGTTCATCCTGGTTCGACTTGTCTTGACTAGCTAGTCTTGGGTTTTGCATTGGCATGGGTTAGCTAGCATTTCCTGGTTCATGTGGTTTATCCTGGCCTTGGCATGCATTGGGTTCGGTTGGGTTTGGCTTGGTTGGGCTCGGTTTGGGTTGATATGTAAACCCCTACCTACCACCATCCCTCATTTATTAACCCAACCACCATTCTCTCTCTTCATTTATTACTCATTTACTCCTCTTCTATTCTTCTTCCTCATCCCATTCTCCACCCACACCACCGTAGGCAAGTGCAACTTGCTATCACAAGAGAATACCATGCTTTTATGGATCATTTAGCTTCCTTGCCTGATTTTAAACTACCTTAGAACTTGGCTTTTCTTATTTTGATGCATGGATTTTTGTAGATCTAGGTTTTAGCATTATTTTATTTTCATAGTTTTGATCTACTAAACTGGCTTGTTTTTGAAAACTAAGAGTTCTATGTAGAAGGCATTCTGATGTTTCGCAAGTTTGGTTTTGGAATGGTTGGATTTCATCGAGTCTTGATCGAGATGAGGCCTTCTTGAGCACTTGAGCTTTTATGCCTGCTTGTACAGGCCTTGGAGAGAAGATGAAGTCCTACGCACACGTTCTTACGTGTTAGCGTAGCTTTTAGTTTTACGCCCACGTTTTACGTGCCAGCGTGTCATTTACCCCCCTTTTTACGCCCACGTTCTATGTGCCTGCATATTATTTACCCCTTTATGCACACACATTTGTGTGCCAGCGTAATCGCTTCTACGCCGAGTTCATTTTGAACTCTACGCAGGGGCTACTCCGCTTGGGTGGAGTGCCTACCCGCGTAGAGCTCCGCTCACGTAGAGCATTTGCTCGCGTAGAGCATTTGCTTGCATAGAGCACTTGCTCACGTAGAATCCTGCTTGCATGCACTCTTGCTCGCGTAGAGCAGCCTATCCTTAGGTCTTGCCCGCGTAGAGCTATTTTATGCTTGGGGTCTATTTGGCCTAGCGTACTCTTGCTCGCGTAGAGACTTTGAGTCCCTATGGCGTACCCCGTTGCCCTTTTATATTCTTACGCCTTTTGTCATGAACTTGATAATCACGAATTAATTGACATGACTGGACTGATAATTGTACATGGTACGATATAACAAGTGAATTGACATGACTTGACATGACATAACTTGACATGACATGACTTGACAAGACATGACAAGTAAGCCTGATGGGAACTATTGAATGTTGTTGCGACGGCTAGCATAACATGACAAAAATGAATGGCATGGACACCATGGACGATTGTGTTTGTACAAGTGAACTAATACTGTCTTGTATCATGTCTAGGGCAGGGACCCCTGAGTACCACGATCAGGGGTACCTACTAAATTGACTAAGGCTAATAACTAGAATAACCCAGTAGTCATAAAGAGATTTCCCAGCTACAGACAATCCCGTTATCTGGGCGCGCAAGTGGACTTGTAGCCTGCCGACGAGTAGGGCACATTTCCAGCACACTGTCATGTGTTGCACCCTTCATGAACGGATATTCGACCTGGATAACCTGGATGGTCTGCAGGGCTTGTGGCTATTGGAATAATCTCATTGGTAGTAACTAGGCCTGTGATAACCCTAGTTAGTTAAAGTATCAAGTCGTACTCATTGCTTGGCCGTGATCGATTAGATGGAGTCTGACCCAGTCTAGTCTTTCCCTGATCTTGTACAAGATTGTAACATGACCTGATTGTTTGTGCTTTACTTTATCGATAAATGGTGGAAAACCAAGTTTCGTTCAGATGAAGGGTTACAACTCCGGTCCTTGTTTGGTTTAAGGGTTGTAACTTGGTTATCTGAACAGTCCCATGGTTATCTTATCGTATATCATCATGATTTTCCATATTTCCAGTCTTTTATTCTAAAGTTATATTTTGTGCTAATTGCTGGTTTTAGTTCTTAAGTGAAGCCTCCTTTGTGGCACTTGCTCTTTCTGGGATCTGACCCAGCTGGTTTTGTATAGCCAGATACCGGAGTAGCTCTAGAGGATCTCCTTATCTTCCAGCCAGATGGTGACCACCAGGCATAACCAAGGCAACGAGTGGGTTTCCTTTTGTTCTCCCACTTTATTCTAAAAATACTCTTTTGAGGCGTTTAGCCGGTGAGCACGTGTTAGCTCGTATTGTACTTTACTTACTGTCTGCCTACGGGCTGTAACATAATTGACGAATCCTAGGGTTGATCATGTATGACTAAACTCTTGCTAGTCTTCACATTTTGTACGACTAGCTTCATGATCATCCAAATATGTAATGTATGGGACGCCTTACTATTGTATATTTGATGCTCTAACATCTTGTAACTGCTATTTCTTGCACGAGATTGAGACAATAGGCTTGTTCATGACCAAAAGAGACTGATGGCTTGTAGTTAAACCCTCATGTATCTAGATAGCCATGACCGTATAGCGAGGTGGATTCTATTTCAATATACATAGCTGGCTATGTATGCCCCCGCTCTCCAGTATTCTGGTTCTCGGGCGTTACAGTGAGCCTCTGCCATAATCTTCTGTCTGATATCACCGTTGGGCACACAAAGACGTATTCCATGCCAGAGAGTACCGTCTCCGTGAATACATAACTCTGCTCTCCTTCCTGCTTTACATTCTTCCCTAAGCCGCTGGAGCTTAGAATCCGTGGACTGGGCTACCTTGGTCCTCTCAACTATACTAGACTAAACTTGTATACTGGCCATCAATGCTACACTGGTAGGGAGAACTACCTCGATACCCATCTTCTGAAGATCTGCTAATAACTCGGGTTGTGCTGTTAGAAAATAAGCTACTAGTCTTCTACTCAATGCATCTGCAACTACGTTGGCCTTCCCAGGATAATACTGTAGGTTGATGTCATAATCCACCAATAGCTCTAGCCATCTTCTCTGACGCATGTTAAGTTCCTTCTGGGTAAACACATCTTAAGGCTCTTGTGGTTGGTGAAAATCTCCACCCTATCTCCATAAAAATAATACCTCCAAAGCTTAAGTGCGAAAACTATCGCTGCTAACTCCAAGTCATGGGTTGGGTAATTCCTCTGATGGTCACAAAGCTGACGTGATGCATAAGCTACTACCTTACCATGCTGCATTAGGACACATCCTAATCCCTTACCAGAAGCATTACAATACACTGAAAATCCTCCAGTCCCATCCGGAAGCGTGAGAATGGGTGCTGTCATCAATCCTCGCTTCAACTTCTCGAATGAACTCTGATACTTTGTTGTCCAAGCAAACTGTACATCCTTGCGGGGCAACTGCGTCAACAGCGCTGAAATCCGAGCAAAGTCTGACACAAATCGTCGGCGGTAACAACCCGCCAATCCTAGGAAACTGTGAACCTCTGCTACGGTGCAAGGTACTGGCCATGTCTGTATAGCTAATATCTTCTGGTGTCCACTTCTACTCCACCTCTGGTGATGATGTAACCTAAGTACGAAATGCGATCAAGCCAAAACTCATATTCGCATACAACTAATGCTCTCTGAGAATCTGAAGAACTACTCGGAGATGTTGCTCATGCTCTGCTTCATTCTTGCTATAGACTAAAATGTCTCTATAAACACTATCACAAACTGATCCAAATATGGTATGAAAATACGATTCATGAGATCCATGAATGCCGCTGGCGCATTGGTCGCTCCAAATGGCATAACGAGGAACTCCCAATGTCCATACCTCGATCTGAATACTGTCTTCGGGATATCTTGCTCTCTAACTCTGATCTGATGGTATCCTGACCGCAAGTCAATCTTCGAGAATACTTCTGCCCCACTGAGTTGATCGAATAAATTATCTATCCTTGGTAGGGGATATCTGTTCTTGATTGTTACAGAATTCAAGGTACGATAATCAACGCATAATCTTGACGTACCATCATTCTTCTTCACAAGAAGCATCGGGGCTCCCAAAGGCGATCCACTAGGACGAATGAATCCCTTGGTCCTAAGTTCTTCAATCATCTTGTACAGGATTTCCAACTCTGATGGTGTCATTCTGTAGACTCTCTCAGATACTGTTGCCGTCCCTGGAAGAAAATCAATGCTGAACTCTATCTCTCTCTCTGGGGGCATACCTAGAAGCTCTTCGGGAAATATGTTAGGAAACTCTGCTACTACTCTGGGAAACTGAACTACTACCGCCATCCGCAAGACTGGTGGAGAAGGTTCTACTTCACCTATGGAAAATGAAAACTCTTTTTCGCCGGGAATACCAAAAATAATCCTGCCGATATGGCAGTCTATTCTTGCGTATTGATCCTTCAACCAGTCCATTCCTAGGACCACATCATAATCGGCCATTGGAAATTCTATCAGTCTAGCGGAAAACTCTCTACCGCTAACTACGATTCGACATGAGGAATAGACTCTATCTACTCCCACAAGACCGTGACCAGTAAGAATATTAAGCCTTACTGATAATGACTCGAGCTGTAGTCCTAACCGTGTCACGAATCGTGTAGACATAAATGAGTACGATGCACCCGAATCAAATAATACTGATGCTGGAAAAGAGTTGACGAGAATGGTACTTGCCACCACCTCACCTAATGCCAATTCTTCTTCTACCGACAAGGCCATAGCCTGAACTTATCCTTTTGGTGCTGGTCCCCTCTGCTGGTGACCTCTCTGCCTGTTCTGAACCTGGACCTGAGCATACTGTTGAGGCTTCTACTGCTGGAATGCCTGAGACTGAGGCGGCAAGGGCCTCGGAGGCTGGTACTGCTGCTGCACTAGTGCTGGTCCCCTAACCGATGGACTAGTTAAGTTTGACGACGTTCAACTTGCTCTATGCGGACATGACCCAATTTTGTGATCCGGTGCCCCACAAGCCAAGCACAACCCTAGTTCCCTGCGACACTCTGAAACCAAGTGTTCAGGCTTCCCACAATGAGAGCAGCCCATTGCGAAAGAATACTTCTGCTTCTGTTGCTGAGGGTACGTCGATGTCGAGTGTTGAACCGACAAAACTGTGGTCGTCCTCCTAGACACACCAATAGTCAAAGCCCTAACTGCCAGGGCTAGTGCTGATGACTGGGATAACTGACCATGAGACCTCTTTTGACCCCCTACTCAGTCTACTATCCTCTGGGAGGTGTACTCATGCCTCCTAGCTGCTAACAAAATAGCATCAAAGGTCTGATGCTCAAACTGCTCCACAGCTAGAATGATCTATAGGTAGAGCCCCTGCTGGAACCGCTAGGCTCGGTCCAATTCGGTCGCCACCAAGGTAGGAGCAAACCGACTAAGCCTTGAAAACTCGACCATATATTCATCGACCGTCCTTTCCGTCTACTTGAGATTACTGAATCTGGTCTGTAGATCATACCGAGCTACTACATCAAAATACTTCGTCTGGAACTTGTCGCTGAATACCGCCCATAAGACAGGCGTCACCAACCCAACTACTTGTATCGCCCACCAGCTGCGGGCTAAGTCCAATAACTGCAGGCGCGCTACATCCACCTTCTCATCCTCTGGGATTCTAGCCGCCTCCAGAATAACCTCTATATCCTAAAGCCAAGCATTAGCAGCAATCGCATCTTCACTGCCGTCAAAGAAAGGAGGGTTCAGGCGCTTGAAGCTGTTGGCCACGTTGTTCCCTTGATAACCAACTCTACCCATAGCATCTTATACTGTCTGGTGTAGGGCATCGCCTCGTTGATCTTTAGGATGCAAGCAATTCCCGGATGAGTCCAATTAAGGTTCCCTGGTCATGCTCTGTAGGCTGGACTGGCTGAACCGGTGGCTCTTGACCCCCGAAAGGCATAACTCTAGAGGCTACCCCTGAGTGCTGGACTTGGTCCCCAGGTTGTTGCTGGTTCACTGGAGGTGCTCCCCCGTGCTGATCGGCAGGACCAGGAACAATACCACTGGAGAAATGACATGAGGAACAATAAGGAAGGACCAAGATAGATTGGGGATATAAACATGTAATCAGGTCAAGATTCAGGAAGATTAGAAGGCACGAGTAGAGATCAAGGACGAGTGCTGATTGAGACAACTATTCGGTAAAACACCCACACATCTTGATTTACAAGACCTACATGGGCCACCACTTAAACCGTGTCACACCCCAAAACCAGAATACTAGAGAGCAGGGGACAGACACAGCCAGCTACGTACATTAAAGTACAACCAACCTCGCAATACGGTCACGATTGTCTAGATACATGAGGGTTTATCTACAAGCCATCAGTCTCTTATGGTCAAGAACAAGCCTAGTGTCTCAATCTCAAGCAAGCAAGTACATGTACAAGATATTATATCATCAGACATACAAGGTAAGGCATCCCAAACATTACATATTCAGATGCTCATTAAGCTAGTCATACAAAATATGAAGACTAGCAAGAGTTTAAGTCATACATGATCAACCCTAGGATTTGTCAATCATGTAACAGCCCGTAGGCAGACAGAAATTAAAGTTTCAACATGAGCTAACACTTGCTCGACGACTAAATGGCTCAAAAGAATAATTTACAATAAAGCGGGAGAGCAAAATAAGAAACCCATTCGTTGCCAGAATTACGTCTAGTATTCACCATCTGGCTGGAAGACAGGTAGATCCTCGGGAGCTACTCTAAAATATGGCCATACAAAACCAGTTGGGTCAGACCCCAAAAAGAGCAAGTGCCACAAGGGAGGCTTCACTTAAGAACTAAAACCAGCATATTAGCACATGAGACATAAATGATGACGAAAGACATGAGTTAGAGAAAAATAGGGTGATAAACGATAAGATAACTAAAGGACTATTCCGGTAACCAAGTTACAACCCGTAAACCAAACAAGGACCGGGGTTGTAACCCTTCACCTGTGTAGCTTCCCTTTCCAAAAATTTTGAAATATTTTATTATTATTTGTTTTATTGGAATAGTAATTTTTAGGTTTTTATAAATAATTAATTAGTCAATTATTACGATAGATGATTTTAGCCATGGTTAGAAATCGGAGTACAAGGTGACTAGAAGTCGTGGCACGGATAGCGTAGTGGTGTGCTTTGACTAGTGTATTAGCCATGCCAGGGAAGGCCGAGCCATAGTGATGTCCTAACTAGGAAAACCAAGCTAAGTTATGACATGACCATTATAAATAGTTTAATTATTTATTATTATTTTTATTTGACGTTTAAGTGACCCGGTTGTACCAAACTAGTCCAGACTTGACCCAAATCAAGCCCAAGCCTATGTAGACATACTTTTAGGTATGTACAAATAGTTCCTAGCTTTTGGGTGGAATTAATGATATTTTCTAAATATTTGGTTATTTATACAAAATGGGTATTATTAATATTTAAATAGAGTTTTAGAATATTGGTACAATTTTCTAGGGCCAGATATATATATATATATATATATATATATATATATATATATATATATAAAAATATATATATATATATATATATATATATATATATATATATATATATATGTGTGTGTGTGTGTGTGTGTGTGTGTGTGTGTGTGTGTGTATGTATGTATAATATATATATATATATATATATATATATATATATATATATATATATATATATATATATATATATATATATATATATATAAATATAATATTGATCATATTGGCAAGTAATTATGTTTATAATTTATTAATATATGTACATATATATATATATATATATATATATATATATATATATATATATATATATATATATATATATATATATATATATATATATATATATATATATATATGTTACGTATATATACATATGTGTGTATGTGTATGTATATATAAATATATATGTTATATATTATACATGGGTGGATGTATACAAGTATATAAATATATGTGTGTATGTATGTATAAATGTATATAAATATAGGTATATAGGTGTGTATATATATATATATATATATATATATATATATATATATATACATTAGCCAGAAGGCTAATGTATATACAAAAAAAAAAAAAAAAAAAAAAAAAAAAAAAAAAAAAAAAAAAAATATATATATATATATATATATATACACATTAGCCAGAAGGCTGGGCCCTATTCTTTCTAAGTTAATATCGCCTGAACAAAGCGGATTTGTGCAAGGTCGGGAAATTGTTGATAATATATTGCTCGCACAAGAGTTGATCAGCTTAATGCCTAGAAAGAATAGAGGTAGAAATATAGCTATTAAACTAGACATGACCAAGGCTTATGATCGATTAGACTGGAGCTTCTTAATGGCAGTTATGCGGCGATTTGGCTTTGATGAGTGCTGGATTAGCATGGTTTTCTGACTGATTAATAATGTCTGGTATTCTACCATTATCAATGGCGTGACTTCTGGTTTTTTCAAAGCTTTCAGAGGAGTTCGCCAAGGTGATCCGCTTTCCCCTGCTCTTTTTATCATAGCTGCTGAGGTGTTATCACGGAACTTGAACAATTTGGTGCACAATACTTCTTTTTCTCATTATTATTCTCCAAGTGGTTGCCCGGCAATTAGTCATCTGGCTTTTGCCGATGACATACTTATATTTTCAGCTGGAGATGTTCGTTCCGTCCATTTGATATCTGATTTGCTGCGGAGATATGAACATGTTTCGGGTCAACAAGTGAATGCATCTAAATCTTCTATTTATGTCTATCCTCCATTCGATAGACAAGATGAGCTTCACAATATTACAGGATTTGCTATTAAGGCTTTGCCTTTTACTTATCTTGGTTGTCCTATGGCGGTTGGGATGAGAAATACATCTCTCTATGAGGAGCTGATCCAAAAAGTGCGTAGGCGCTTGGAGGGGTGGCAGCAGAAGACTCTTTCGTATGGGGGTAAATTAATATTGATCAAATCAGTCCTTACTTCCATTCCTATGTATACGCTAGCTGCGTGTAACCCTCCCCAGGCGGTTCTCAACCGATTGGAGGACATGTTTGTACGGTTTTTTTGGGGAACTACAGCGGAAGATCAGAAGTATATATGGTCGAGCTGGAAAACAATGGCAAGACCGACTGAAGAAGCTGGGCTTGGAATGAGGTCCCTGCAGGATACTATGGATGCATTCACTGTTAAGTTGTGGTAGAAACTCAAAACTAGAGATGGACTGTGGCAGCAATATATTAAAGCTCGGTATTGCAAATTTTCATCTTTGGATAATGTAGGTGCTCCTCAAAAATGTTCACAGGTGTGGAGGCGTTTACTTAAAGGTAGAGAGTTGTCTAACCACTTGATCATTGAGGCCAATGGCGAATGGATTTGGTCGTCGACTTCATCGAGCAAGTTTTCTGTTTCGGCAGCATGGCAGGTGGTTCGTGTTTCATCTCCACGACAACCGCATTTCCTTCATATTTGGAGTTCATGTGTGCCTGTGAAATGGTCTGTTCTCTTATGGAGGGTTTTACATCATAAGCTTCCTACTGATGATCAGGTTCGTAGTATGGGTTACAATTTACCATCACAATGTCATTGCTGTATTGAGCCGAATGAGGAGACATTGGAACATATATTTCATGATGGAGACATTCTATTAGCACTTTGGCAAGCTTTCCGATATGAGCTACAGGTTAATGCTCAACCAAGTAATCTACTGCATCAGTTTTACTCTTGGTGGTCACCGCCTAATTTATATTTCAAGGAGATAGTAGTTGGTGCTATTATTTGGGTTATGTGGAAGAACAGGAATAAATGGCGATATGAGGAGTTTAAGTTTCCAGTGGAGTTACTCAAGAAGGAGGTTCGAAGACAAGTTATGAAGGCCCTGACAAGATGCAACCACAAGAAGACTATTCCTGTTGCTTTCTTATGATACTGATGATGTATTAAAGACTCTTTTATTATCAGTCAATCAATAAAAGGTTTTTGCTGAAAAAAAATATATACATTAGTTATTGCTAATAGAAAATAGAAAAAGAAAAAGAAAAAGAAAGAACCAAACAAATAGCAGAGAGCCCACAAACCCAGCCCGAACAACCAGCCAGGCCGAGCCCAGGCATACCCCAACCCATCCCGAGCGGATAAACCCCCCACAGCCAACTCGGCTAACCCCTGGAACCCGAGCAATAACATAATTAGTATCGAGAGCAGGGAGCGAAAGGAAGTTCTCATAGAAACCCTAGCCGTGCGACCACCCAGCGTCGCCCCAGCCGTCCAGAGGGTGCTGGGCGGACACCTGTCGCCGGCACCACCGCCGCACGCGGTCGAAGCTGCAGGGGCAGCGCGCGCGCGCACGAGGACAGAGGAACGGCAGCGGCAGGCTGGGGTCGATCTCAATTTCGTGGTCAAAATTCATCCTCGTTCCTCGATCATTTTATGAGCTATCTTTTCAGGTAAAATCTCGATATATACACCTTCGATTCCCAGCAATTAGTCTGATTTTAGGAAATCTACGTTGCCCAGAAAATTGACCCAAAGTCGATCGAAAAACTTGTTTAAAACAGGACAGGAACCCGTCCCAAAGACTCAACTTGGAGGGTATTTTATGACATGGATGTTAGGAATCATAGAAAACCAATTAAAGGCAGTTATAGACAACATGTAGGGCTCCACAACCCAATTCGCAGAAGTCGATTTCATCGGCTACGTGCCGAGAAATCGGATCCTGAAGTTCATAAAAAACCTGTTTTAAAAACAATAAAATTCTTCGATACGACGTGCGTCCCGCCAATCCAGGCGACGTGGTCGTGAATCGAAAGCATCAAAAGGTGCATATTGGCTTCGTGGACGTATGGGCTTTGACGAAATTCAAATTGGTCGCGTATGCGCGACGAATTTGATGCGTATCCGTCAAAATTCACCGTATCGGCCCTTTTGCAAATTTTCTAATTATTTTGTGCACGTTCGTCAGATCGAGACAAAACTTGCGCCAACATGACCATATCGTTTTTCTGGTCCTGTATGCCATGTTTGGTCCAATTCTGAGACAGTTGATCGGATCACCGTTTTACGGGCCCTACGGTCCGATTCAACGGGTTATTCTGTGCACGGCCTACCGAAATCCAACTTTGGACATACGGTTGGGTTCGTATCAGAAAACCGGACCTGTTGACATATAGTTTGACGACTTTAGAGACCGTTGACTCTGGCACGCTTTTTGGTGTAAAGCGGGTCCAATGGCGGACACCGTTTTGACCCAAAATTACCGTTTTACCCCTGTGTCCAGAATTGGACTTAGGGACAGGCAATCCTAGCTAAATTGACTATTCTGAGAATGTTGGTAATGTTTATTTCAGCATCCGAAGACTTTTTGCATGTTTTGACTCTAGTGACTCATCTGATGTGGTTGTATTATCGGTTTTCTCCAGCTAAGGACCTCAGGCAAGTCCACTTTCTGATTGCTTTCGATTCATAGTAGTCTTTTTATTTCATGTTTATACATATATCTTGTTGCTTGTTGACATGCTCGTCACACGGAGTAGTCGGGAGGGGAAATATCTTAGTAGACATGTGGACTACCCAGAACTATCCCAATATGTCTAGTCTTGACTGATACAGCTGCACACGACACGTGCATGGTGCCGTATTTACCCCCTAGCCGTTCACATATCGAAAAGGATATTTCAAACCACATAGATAGTTGTCTTTTATTTATTTTCCTTGTCTTCCTCACAACTTGTCATGTCATCAGTACTTTCTAGTTTTCATCTCTCATATGTTATTTTCATGTCTTGTTAATTCTATTGTGTTTTCCATTATCATCGGTTTGTGTACTTATTCCATTCCTGATTGGAAACCAACATTTTTCAGGTTAGCTGTGGCTTATCTTAGCTTTGGGAGATACGGGTGTACTTGTAGACAGAAACCTAGAAATAGATAACAGTTGTATCATTTTCATTAATTGTGAGAACTTTATATTTTTCTTTAAATATAAATGTTGTAAATGTTGTAATAAATTAGAAATGTGAATGAGCAGCAAATGTTATATTTTTGTGATTTTGAGCATCTTGACCGTGACAGCGTTCTACTGTCGACTCTGCGGCGTAGGCTGGCTTGGACACGTCTCGTATCCGAAAAAGCTGGTGCGGGTCATGACAAGTTTTTGTGGTGGCCCATGCAGGACAGTTTTCGCAAAAGATTGCGAACTCGTGATGGTACGTTAGTCGTACTATTGCGAGCCTGCGACTAGGAAATGCTCATTCACAACTTAAGGTTAAATTGATTTAAGAGAATGACTAGGACTAAGAGTCCCTTGTTCAAATTGACCGTGGGGTAGTTAAGGTTGTCAAATAGGCCATTTAGATAAGGAATTATTGAATTTAGATAGCTTGCCAGATCTTTATAGATACATTATTACTTTTGATATGACAATATGATCCAACGTGGGTATTCTACTCACTTGGTTAGTTAGACTTTCCCAAAATTAAGGCGTTAATCTTGATAAACTGTTCAATTTTTCTTTTGCTCTATTTAGATATAAATCTTATATCATAAATTAGAATTGCCTATTTTAAATTCTATTTTGCTGTAAGGAACTGGTTTATAATTTCTGATTCTGCTATTCATATACAAACCTCGAGTTAGATTTGATTCAAAGTCTTCCCTCAGCCATTTGAAATGCATATGAAATAAAAATTAAGATGTTCTTGTTTTCCTTGTCTTCAGTTATTTCCTCCCCGATCAATCTTCTACTCTGAGGATTGAGACTTATAGGCAGATGTTTACGCTTCCTATCATAGTCAACTAGTTTGAATCCCTAGCAGCTCCTTGAAGTTCTTAGAAATATAGTTAGAGTAGTTTAACGACTGCGATGGCTAGACAGCAGGCACTATCGCCGATTGCTTGAGAAGGGAGAGTGTGGGTTCAGTGCAGCCAGCAGCGCACTGGCGAGGCACGACCCATAGAGTTAAAATCATTTTAAGGAATCGTAGGTTATGGAACATTGCTGAAACTATATCTTCGTTGACCTCCTTAGATCTTGTGTCAATATAAGGTAGAGTACCTAATAGCTTATCACATCTGAATCACGAAACCAAGGGTTTGGCACAGCCAGAGTATACAGACGAGGCATAATTCTCGGTGAAATGACTTCAGACGTGATTACAAGTTTAGGATACTATAGAGGATAAAAAATGCTTGTTTGTCCCATAAGATCCAAAGCCAAAACTCGTGGAAGTTCTGTAAGTTTGGTAGCACGACCCCCAACCTAGCATTCCGTGGTCCTTGTGATCTGTTAACGAGGTAATTGACTAATACTAATCAGTTTACCAAGAATATAGAATTTAGAGGTCCATAACCCATTAGTCGACCAAGGCCTTACGGATAAGAAGAGAGTAGGATGACTGTATAAGCAAGAACACCAGGTAAGGTTTCGATTTTCTCAAAACTCGAATTACTTATTCCTCCTTTCAAAAATCTTACATGCTTATATTTTGACTATCTTGACCAACGCTGCTATTACAGCCTAGTTTTGCAAGCTTACTCTTTTATCGAGCTTGATTCAAGACATATGTTTATTGGGGACGCCTACTAACATATTGTCTAATTAGAATCAATGTATTACGGTCTGATCAACCGTGATGCATTTGGTTCGCTCTCCCTCAGATTAACCTACATGGATTGAGATGTAGATGCCTCTAGGATCTCATTCGCGACTGCTTTGACAATTCCTCTTGAATTAAACATTCGCCTTTGAATCACATAATTGTATTCAGTAACATCTCTCTTGAACTCTTTATTGTTTTTGTCTTTCACTTATTGGAAAGACGAAAGCTCGTAATTGATAGATAGATACAGAGTGTCCCCATGGCTATGATAGTTGTATACGCAAGTGTAGCTACCATCGGCTAGCCCTGTGACTGGAACCTTTCCTTGAGTTACTTGTCCTCTCTTCGACCCTAAATCTACTATCATGATCTTCTAGTCATTGGAGTCCGAGAATGATTAGGATCTTTCCCTTGACCGAATGCCAAACCTAGGAGACTATCTATTCTCAAGAGACCAATTGTTGTGAGCCTCTAATTATTTGTTTGAAGCTTGCTTTAACTAGAACCCTTGTGACAATAGTCTGGCAGGCTTGATACAAATAGAATTTCGTGACTCAGTTGTTAAAAATCTTATCATAAGATGTGCCTTAGAATTGGTTACCCCGTCGATAACTCATGTATACTATGGACGAGTAGATCCTTCTATTTTATCGACCATGTGTCATTGTACACACTCATTTTTCCATTTATTGAGAAACGATCCTTGACTTGACTTATATCTACCGTATCCCGATACGCCGTGCCTTATTCTTTATTAACAAGAGTCGAGGTACTATATTCGGACATTGAAAATCTTCTAACCTCATTATTCCTAAAAACCCTATCCTAGCTTCTAAGGTGGGTAGACTGTAAGCCTTCTAAATTTTAGAAAATACGAGGATTACCGATTGATTAGAATATTTTCCATTAGAATTATAATTAGTGCCCCATGGAATCCCACTTTCCATTTAAATCATTTTGTGTTCCCGGCCGTGTCATTAATATTCGGAGCACGAGACCAGCTGTTACGTTCCAACAAATTTCATATGCAAGATCTAGATGAGTCCACTTTCATCTAGGTATATCATGTCCCACTCAAACCCGTCCCCTTGTACCCTATTTTTATGGTACGAATTTCAGGTCAAAAGGACTAGCTATAACCCTTACCATAATACTGGTATACTTCCCGACTTCCACTAGAGCCTCAACCTTGACTTAATTCATTCGACCCAATATTTGGTTGTGATCTACTCGAAGCCTACTACGCACATGCCACTAGTGTGCCAACCAATGGAGGCCTCATGTGCTACTTAAACACAAAAGTCACTAAAGGCGCATTTTTGGGCCTTAGGAACCTAGCTAACCAACCTGACTGACAACTAGCTCAACCACTTGGGTGGAAACCTATTCCAGGTCACCCTAACCTAGTAGAAATAGTTTTGTCATTAGGATCTTGCCCCGTCAATATAGATTGAAATTCAAGGTTCATCCAACCAATGAGTGATGTCCAGATAGGGAACCCATTAAGACCCAGTAAAACCCATCTAGGCATACCACTATATTTAGACTACAAACTGAACTGTTTGAAATAGGTCCCTATATCTATTATGTAGTCTCCACCTCTTAGAATGTGAAGTCATTCGTAACCCTTACTCCATCTGCCTGGAAGTTGCGATACGATCTCGTATTACATTTATACCCCTTGCTCGTGTGTTTAAATAACCACAGAAAGGATCACGATCTTGTTTTCTCAAATTTCGTTCTATTATGGAACTTTATTTAGATTAATTTCGAGAACGGGACTTCTGTATTGCACGGATTGCAAGCCCCTCTAAGAAGTGAAGGGTTCTTCGATGTAGCAAGTGACTGGACTAGAGTAGCCCAAACTAGCAAATTAGTCAATGGTTCCTAAACTTTCTCTCTATCTGCATCATTGGAAACTCTCTACCGTTCTAAAACTTCATGTTTGCTCTCGATTATTCTTTCTTATCTTCCTGTCCTTCCTATTTCAGAGCGGCGAATGGCCATGCTTACTAGAATTTATCAATATTTCCTAGCTACTTGTGTAAATTTGTTGCTTGTTAAATTTTGGGTGCTTGATAGATAGAAGAGGATTATAGATGCCATATATAACGCCCCAGTCCCAAAATACGTAGGACCAAGTACGTAAACATGCCAGCTGTATACATACGAAGTACAGGGGCCTTGTATGTATACATAAGCTGTAAAATACAGTAATCCAAGACAAACTAAATCTCATCCACAATGAAAAGAATAATAATATAAATATCAACTCGAATATTTATGATACAATCGTTGGGGGGAGACAAAGTCCACTACCAACTATCACAATGAATGAAAGGTAAAAGAATCGATCCATAAAATGGCAAGATGAACCAAGCGCAATCGTCTTCGAAAGAATGGAGAAGACCACGGCCTTGGCTAGGATACCTGCAGAAGACATGAACATACACCTGGAGAATAACTAGGTCCTCAGACGGACGTAGCAAGATACAGGAACAACAAGCTAATATGAACTGTCAGGATAATCAAATAATATATAAAAGACTATTCTAGACACAAATATGCAAAGGATATTCTAACCGCCTAATGTGCAATTTAGAGGACAACTTTCATGCGCATGGGTGGGATTTTAGGCTCATGTGTACGTAACTGAAATCCAGTCATCTGTATCCATCTGTAACGTCTAAAACATCAGAGGACATCTGGAAATAAATTGCCACAGTTCCATCCGGAGACTGTGGTTTACCTGTTTGGATTTCCATACGCACTAGCGACTGTCCTCCTCCAATATTTCCTACACTGTTCAAGTCATGTCCATGGCTCGTCCAATTTTGTAACTACTTGAGTCTCTAAAACCCTAGTCATAGCAGTTACGATCATCTGTCCGTCACACAACTTTAGAGATAGCTAGTCAATAAGTCGTGCCCCTAGCAAACTGTCTCAAACCGTGTAGTATGAGTGTCACAGCCAAAGGAGATATAAGGATATCCCCCAACAAGAAGGTAGTCCGCTAACACTAAGTCATCATGCATAAAATAAAATAACGACTAATAAAGTCGCTTGCACCCAAGTGTGGCTTGGACGCGCAGTTTATAACAAAGGAAACTAACAATATGAACAAAATAAATAATACAAAAAATAAATAATTGACAGTTAATTAGCAAGGTATACTTGCCTGGGTCCTGAGCACTGTGGTGGCAAAGATCAGACAGAAAAGTAGGTGAAACAACAGCTGCTGAGGAACTAAGGTCCAAACAAACATCTCCGGATGCTGAAAATAGTCTATTATCTAATTATAATTAATACTATACCTATTAGATTTATTTAGTAAATTCTAAAATTAGGATATGGCATAGGTTTTCATATTAGCCTTCCGAAAAACTAAACGGATCGTATTTTCGTTTCCGAAAACTTCCGAAATCGCAAAAATACTGAAACACGTTTATTTTTCGGACATCTAATACTCCAATAGTTTTACAGAAATCTACAGAACGAATTTTGTCTATTAAAATATGTCTTTAGAAAGCTTACCTCGATACGCTTCTTTTAAAAAACACTGGAGGCAAAACGGAGTTCGGAGCTAGGAGATATCGTCGTTCCAAGTTGCTCTTGCTACTAAAAAGCGGAGCTGAATTCTAATGACGAATTTTAGAGTTTCTATTGGACTAAAAATAATTTTGAATTATGGATGATAGAAGGGGGACGTATTGGGTTTATATAGGTATTTATTTCAGATTTATCTCCTAAATTAGATAGGATTTGATTTAAATAAATTGGAGTTTGCTTTGTTAGGATATGGTATAGATAGAGATGTTTTCCAAGTAGAAGTAGGATTAGTATTAATTTAAAATATAGTTTATATTTATCTAAATTATCTATAAAATTATTTAAAATTACTATAGATAATAAATATAATTAATATTTATTTAAACAACCTTCATCTAATCTCATTTATACAAGCTGAAATATCTAATACTAATTTGACATTTATTCTATATTATGTAAATAGTGTACAATATAAGTAACATGTAAAAACTAATAAAAGTTATAAAATAAATCCTAAAATTTAAGAAAAAAAATTGTATAATATATTTTAGATCCTTAATGTACTAGAAAAATAGCTTTATATATTTTTATACTAAAATCACCAATGAGCACTATACTAAATATATGTAAAATAATACAAATTATATAATAAGTCAATAAATAGTTATTTAAAAATTCAGAAATTCTAAAATATTTATTTTAAAAAATTAAGGGGTTTACAAAAGTCTTATCTAGATAATGATTAAGAAGAGTTTTAATTCCCCTTAGATTTTTTACTATTTAATTCAAATTGATTTAAAAGTAACTCAATCAAATATAGTCCAATGTAGATAGAGACTAGGATTTATTTAAACCCAAATAGATAATTCTATTATTAAATTTAAACCAATACATTCATATCTAAATCCAAATCCTATTTAAATATAGATAAATTACACATTTAAATTAAACTATTTAATTTAAATTAATAAATCAATTCACAATTTAATTTATCACAAATATATCCAAAATATCTTTTTATAAAATTTATATAATAATTAATTTCGAAAATTCCAATATATATTTTAAATATTAGTAGGAAATATCTTCAAAATACCCTTTAAATAATTTAGGTAAAAATAATTTCGAAAATAAACATAAATATTTACATATTTAAAATACCTTCTTGCTAAATAAATTATTATAAATAATAAAAATAAATTTTGAAAATATACATGAAATAATTTTCGTGCGCTTTATACGAGTAGAATATTCACATAATCTAGTTTTTTCTAAATTACCACTTATTAAAATAAGATAGCCTTTTATAAATAACTAAAATAATAAGTTTTGGCAACCTCGATAGATACTTTTCACAACTTTTAATAAAAATAATTATTATATATATAATTTTGAAACCATTACCGATAATAAAATTAAAAACTATTTTTCTAAAAATATGTACCTCGCACATATTCGCAATCGACGAGTAAATACGAAAAACGCAAATTCCCGCACGACGTACAATACGACTATGTGACGTATAAATACAAAAAAAAATAGTACTAAAATATAGTAGAAATTTAGGGGTTTTACACCATATACAGTAGATATATTGGTAGAAATTTTAGCAATTAGTTGGAAGAGTATAACGTTTTAGCGACAGGAGATTGAGGGAGTAGTGTGACCAAAGGTGGGTAGAAGTCCTCAAGTATTCGGAGTTATAAATTGGCTAGAGAAAGTTATAAAATATTTTGAGGGATTAAATTGAGAAGATTAAGGTAATAGTAGACTTTGAATTTTAAGGAATAGTTATGAATTAGAATTTCGAGGACGAAATTATTTTAAGGTGGATAGATTTGTAGCTCCCCTTCCCAAAAATTTTAAAATATTTTATTATTATTTATTTTATTAGAATGGTGATTTTTAGGTTTGTATAAATAATTAATTAGTCAATTATTATGGTAGATGATTTTAGCCATGGTTAGAAATCGGAGTGCAAGGTGACTAGAAGTCATGGCACGGATAGCGCAGTTGCGTGCTTTGACTAGTATATTAGCTATGCTAGGGAAGGCCGAGCCATAGTGATGTCCTAACTAGGAAAACCAAGCTAAGTTGTGACACGACCATTATAAATAGTTTAATTATTTATTATTATTATTATTTAACGTTTAAGTGACCCGGTTGTACCAAACTAGTCCAGACTTGACCCAAACCAAGCCCAAGCCTATGTAGACATACTTTTAGGTATGTAAAAATAATTCTTAGCTTTTGGGTGGACTTAATGATATTTTCTAAATATTTGGTTATTTATACAAAATGGGTATTATTAATATTTAAATAGAGTTTTAGAATATTGGTACAAATTTTCTAGGGCCAGATATGTTCACCAAGACTCTTTGGGTTATTTTAGTGGGTTATTGGTATTATGAAGTTTATTTAGATGTAAAGATATATGTGTGTATGTGTATATATATATATATATATATATATATATATATATATATATATATATATATATATATATATATATATATAAATACATGTGTGTAAGTGTATGTGAATATGAATATATATGAATATATATTATATATGTTTATGAATATATAAATAAATATTATATATCGTGTATGCGTGGTATATATATATATATATAAATATATATATATATATATATATATATATATATATATATATATATATATATATATATATATATATATATATACCAGGGTATATATATTGATCATATAGGCAAGTAATTATATTTATAATTTATTAATATATGTACATATATATATGTTACGTATATATACATATGTGTGTATGTTTATGTATATATAAATATATATATTATACATTATACATGGGTGGATGTATACAAGTATATAAATATATGTGTGTATGTATGTATAAATGTATATAAATATAGGTATATAGGTGTGTATATATATATATATATATATATATATATATATATATATATATATATATATATATATATATATATATATATATATATATATATATATATATAAAAGATATATAAATATATATATATATATATATATATATATATATATATATATATATATATATATATATATATTCTTTATATATATATATATATATATATATATATACATATATATATATATATATATATATATATATATATATATATATATATATACATTAGTTATTGCTAATAGAAAATATGAATAGAAAAAGAAAAAGAAAGAACCAAACAAATAGCAGAGAGCCCACAAACCCAGCCCGAACAACCAGCCAGGCCGAGGCCAGGCATACCCCAACCCATCCCGAGCGGATAAACCCCCGACAACCAACTCGACTAACCCCTGGAACCCGAGCAATAACAGAATTAGTATCGAGAGCAGGGAGCAAAAGGAAGTTCTCATAGAAACCCTAGCCGTGCGACCACCCAGCGTCGCCCCAGCCGTCCAGAAGGTGCTAGGCGGACACCCGCCGCCGGTGCCACCGTAGCATGCGGCAGAAGCCGCCGGGGCAGCGCGCACGCGCGAGGACATAGGAACGACAGCGGCAGGCTGGGGTCGACCTCAATTTCGTGGTCAAAATTCATCCTCGTTACTCGATCATTTTTCGAGCTATCTTTTCAGGTAAAATATCGATATATACACCTTCGATTCCCAGCAATTAGTCTGATTTTAGAAAATCTACATTGTCCAAAAAATCGACCCAAAGTCGATCGAAAAACCAGTTATAAACAAGAAAACCAATCTCGTTACTCAACTTAGAAGGCGTTTTATGACCTGTATGTTAGGAATCATAGAAAACCAATTAAAGGTAGTTATAGATAACATGTAGGGCTCCACAACCCAATTCGCAGAAGTCGATTTCATCGGCTACGCGTCGAGAAATCGGATCCCAAAGTTCATAAAAAACCTGTTTTAAAAACAATAAAATTTTTCGATGCGACGTACGTCCCGCCAATCCGGGCGATGTGGTCGCGAACCGAAAGCATCGAAAGGTGCCTATCGGCTTCGTGGACGTGTGGGCTTTGACTGAATTTAAATTGGTCGAGTGTGCACGACGAATTTGATACGTATCCGTCGAAATTCACCATATCGGCCCTTTTTCAAATTTTCCAATTACTTTGTACACGTTCGTCAGATCGAGACAAAACTTGCGCCAACAGGACCGTATTATTTTTCTGGTCCTGTATGTCAAGTTTGGTCCAATTCTGAGACAGTTGATCGGATCGCCGTTTTGCGGTCCCCACGTTCCGATTCAACGGGTGATTCTGTGCACGGCCCGCCGAAATCCAACTTTGGACATACGGTTGGGTTCGTATCGAAAAACTGAACCTGTTGACCTATACTTTGACGACTTTAGAGACCGTTGACTCTGGCACACTTTTCGGTACAAAGCGGGTCCAAAGGCGGACCCCGTTTTGACCCAAAATTACCGTTTTGCCCCTGTGTCCAGAATTGGACTTAAGGACAGGCAATCCTAGCTAAATTGACTATTCTGAGAACGTTGGTAATATTTATTTCAGCATCTGGAGACTTTTTGCATGTGTTGACTCTAGTGACTCATCTTATGTGGTTGTATTATCGGTTTCTCCAGCTAAGGACCACAGGCAAGTGTACTTTCTGATTGCTTTAGATTCATAGTAGTCTTTTTATTTCATGTTTATACATATATCTTGCCACTTGTTGACACGCTCGTCACACGGAGAAGTCGGAAGGGAAAATATCTTAGTAGATATGTGGACTACCCAGAACTATCCTATTATGTCTAATCTTGACTGATAGCAGCTGCACACGACACGTACAGGGTGTCGTATTTACCCCTAGCCATTCACATGTCGAAAAAGATATTTTAAACCACATAGATAGTTGTCTTTTATTTGTTTTCCTTGTCTTTCTCACAACTTGTCATGTCATCAGTACTTTCTAGTTTTCATCTCTCATATGTTATTTTCATGTCTTGTTAATTCTATTGTGTTTTCCATTGTCGTCGGTTTGTGTACTTGTTCCATTCCTGGCTGAAAACCAACATTTTTTCAGGTTAGCTGTGGCTTCTCTTAGCTTTGGGAGATACGGGTGTACTTGCAGACAGAAACCTAGAAATAGATAACAGTTGTATCATTTTCGTTAATTGTGAGAACTTTATATTTTTCTTTAAATATAAATATTGTAAATATTATAATAAATTAGAAATATGAATGAGCAGCAAATGTTATATTTTTCTGATTTTGAGCATCTTGGCCATGACAGCATTCTACCGCCGACTCTGCGGCGCAGGGTGGCTTGGACACGTGGTAACCAGGAATCCATGTCCTAGACATGATGCAAGACGAGACAGGTAGCTTGTACAATCACAATCAAGAAAATCAACCACGGTGTCAAGAAAAATGTTACTTAGCAAGTCAGGGTAGCTGTCGCAACAGCCCTTCAAGATTATCATGTTATACCGGGTTACTAGTTACATGTCAAGATTACATGTCAGGAGTGTGTCTCGACGGGCCACTATCAAGATTGCACATGTCTTATCAAGTTACTTATCATGTCAAGAGTGCTTGCCAAAAGTGTGCCTCGACGGGCCACTATCAAGATTGTACATGCCGTGTTCATGTCATGATCAATACTGGCAAGTCATGCTATGCCCAGCCAGTTATCGAGCCGGGTTGTCATAAGATGGGTCAAGTACAAGTTATATGCAAGATCACATGCATATACATCAAGAACTAGGAGAACATGCATAGGGACAAGGGGCAAGAAGTATCATGGCAACAAGTGGCGTTAGTCAAGTGGCGCCAGGGAAATGACAGGTGGCGCCAAGGGGGACAGGAGGCGCCTAAGTTAGGTTGCGCCAGGCTGGGGTACGCCAGGTCAGGTTGTGCCAAGTCAGGTTGCACCTGATTGGGATGTGCCAGGTCAGGTTGCGCCTGACTGGGGTATGCCAGGTCAGGTTGCGCCAAGTCAGGTTGTGCCAGGGCAAAAGGGCGCTTAGGCTGGGTTACATCGCGCTAAAGAGCGTGCGCTGGATCCAGTTGCGCTGTGCTAAAGTGTGCACACTGGGTCAAGTTGTGTCGGGCATTGTTCTTCTTTTCCAAACAGCAAGGAAGAACCCATTATGGACAAAAAAAAGAAGGAATGCTGTCTTTTCTTATTGGCGTAAGGCACCACAAATCGAGTATGCCTGAGAGATCCTGCGCTGAGGATCCCCGAGTATAAAAAGAATTTTGGGGAATGGGACGATAGAGATCGAGCGGCAGTTGCCCCTTTACTCCGTTGATACTCTGATTATAAAAGTGGGAGAAAATCTAAGAAAATTGCTAACTCTCGGCTCACTAAAAAGAAGTACAGCAATTTGGCTCTTGAAAGGATTTCTATTTTTATCTTTTGAAGAGGTATAAGACCCCTTTTTATAGTCGTTTTCGTGCTGGAATGATGTTATGCGCCCACAGATGGAAAATACACTGATTGTACTATGGTTGCATAACACCCCTTTGGGCATATAGGGTGTAGGCGCATGGACACTGGATGATCGTGGGTAGATCGTGGGGTTGACTTGGAGACTGACGTGGTCGCATGCTTCTGTGCTCGATTGCTTGTGGAGACTGACGTGGCCGCATGCTTCGGTGCACGATTGATCGTAGAGTTTGACTGAGTCATGGGCTATCCTGACTTAGGTGCATAGCCTGAAAAAGGGCTATGTGCCCCCTTTTGGAGGTGTCCAGAGTAGGCGTATGGGCACATAGCTTGCTCTGGTGACTTGGGCGCATAGCATGCTCTGGTGACTTGGGCGCATGGCTTACTCTGATGACTTGGACGCATAGCTTGCTTTGGTGACATGGGCACGTGCGGGCTGTCCTGGCTTGGGCTTATATGTCTCCCTGGCTAGGGCGCATGGTTATCAAGAATGCTGTAATTTTCATGCTTCCACAAGACCCCCTTCAAAGTTTTCGATGCTTGAACGAGTTCGAAATACTTTGAAAGAAGCATGGACCGTCTTCTCGTGATGTAGTGGGCGCATAGAATAGCCCTCCCCTTGGGCACATAGAGTTTGGCTAGACTATCAGAGAGATGGCTGTTGAGATCTTCCTCGAAAATCTGAACTAACAGATTCATCGGAGTAGAATTTGAAGAGGTCCATCCTTCATGCGTTGTCTACGTCAGCAAGTGGTAGTCACATAATGTGCAAGAGACCGGGTCTTCATGTGGGCGTATAAGTCGTAGTGGGCGCATAGTATGTAGTGGGCGCATAGGCATATAGGAGTAGTAGGTGCATAGTATTTGGCCCATGCCTATAAATAGGCCTTGAAGAGAGAGAAAATTTATTACTCGCTTTCCTTTAAAAACTTTCAAAAGACTTTTCATCTCTTCTCTGCACGAACCATGTCTTCCAAGGCCGCCAAGAGATCTGCGAAGGGCAAGGGGCTGCACCGAGTGGCTCTCCTCCCGCGACAGCGTCCTCGCCATTCCAAGATCCGATCTTGGGTGAGGCTACGCCTCAAAACAAAGTTTTGAGCGTTAATTTGTGACGCTCAGACTTTTCCTCTGCTTGTGCGCATGTGCCTAAGGCAACATATTTCTATGAGCATTCATATGAGCCCACAGAAGCATACGCCCGTACTGTGGTGTGTTATGCGCCCACATGCTGCTACATGTTATGCGCCCACATGCTGCTACATGTTATACGCCCATATGCTGTTTGTATGTTTATGCGCCCATATACTTTTTTAGGCGCATAGCCCTTTGAGCGCATAGGATTCCTCCAACACTTAGTTTTTTTTCTGCAGATTCTGACTCTGACTTTCTTTTTCGTCCTTGCAGTTGACATGTTTGTCCCAGAACTTTGTGGAATCCCTTTCGGTTCTGCTTGCCAAGTCCTCGGCACAAGCCTCATAACCAACATGGTTAGAAAGGTTCTGGCCAAGATCAGTCATAACCAGCCTACGGAACAGACAATCACCATACTTGAACAGGACAAGACCTTCCTGAAGCAGATGATTAACGACGAGAAGCTCTTGCTCGGAGGGGTACGTCATTTCAAGAAGCCGTACTTCCTGTTCGGTGATAGTATAGGATTTGAGAATAATGAGATGATATGTCTAGAAGACCCTCTGGTAGTTAAGTTAAATAACCAAAAAATATGGTTGCCATCGTTGAAGCGCCAATACACTCTGTCAGCGTTTACTGATCTGGCTGTGCAGAGGCAAATGAAATAGGACCTGACCCCTGAACTGCATGGGATCGTTTTTGGCAGGATCCAATTCAACTCTGTTGACCGAAAGAAGGACAATTTCAAGTGTGTCAAGGGCTCCACGTCCTACTCCACGAGTGGGCTGCATCCTAGGGTCATAATGAATGATGTCCCGACTGATCTTCACCCTTACGCTGCTGAGACTCTTTCCAACTTGATGCTGTCAAAGAAGGAGTCGTATCCGGGAGGGAAGCTGCGGATGGAAGGTTGGAGGTATTCTGTCCCGTTCTGGAGCGATGGGTGCTCCCGACTTACGAGGCCACCCTAAAAGATGTCGGTCTTTTTTATGCTTTTAGAGCTACCCAATATGTCATTAAGGTTAACTGGCCTATATCTATATCATTGGTGGAGTTGTACAACCATCACACATGTACATTCTTCACTTAGGGTGGTGAGATGGGTCTGGCTCTTCACGAGATGTAGACGATATCCAAACTTTCCTGGGGGACGGAGCCATACGCAGAATACGTCCCTTGTGATAAGGAGCTCCTAGATTTGGAGAGGGAGAACTCCGAGATGATGGAGGTGTACAAAGAGTTACTCCGTCACCTTTTTATTTGTCACCAGATCACAAAAAAGGATAAGACTGAGGGGTCCCTTCCCCATACGAGGGCCTGGACCAACTACATCTTCACCAGAGAAGAAGAAGACGGCCCAGTCTCTTTATCGTCCTGCAAGCCCTCGATGAAATCTAAGATAGAGCAGTTGATAGCAGATCACGTGGTTTTAGATGCCGAAAATAGTTATGATCCTGAGGGAAACTTCCCGATTTATCATTTCTTCAGGCAAGCCGAGTTCAAGCTGTCAGAAAAGGCGGTGCTAGCCGCTTTCCTGATGACATGGCTTCGTGATTGTGTAGTCCCTGGTGGTCCAGGGTCTATTGAAAGAATAAGCCGGGATATGATACTTCCAGCTATAAAGCTGGCCTTTGGACGCCAACTTGCCCTGCTTCTAGCGATGGTCTGCGCCATCCAACGGGGTTTGCGATACTTCGTTGTGAACGCGATGACACCCGATGGCAGAAAGGATTTTGCTAGGACTGAGTTTCCCTTTTATTATCTGATGGGATGGCTGGTGCTGCATTGTCATAGATTGATGAATGTCGGGCTGATGGCAGATTCTTTGGCGGAGGATGCCTTTTTTCGGAGATTTAAAGATGCGGATTGGACCATTACAGGGGTGCCTGTTTGTAGAAAGGCTTTGAGTTTTCTGTAGAACTATGAATTCTTAAGAGTGTTGCCTCCGTTTGGTAGTGGCCGCGCAGGAGACACCCTAGTAGATGAGGGAGCACTCACTACTTGCCTTCCTATTGGGGCATTTTGTTGGCTCCAGTCCATTAGGCCTTTCCATCTGGTGTTCAGGAATAGGAACCATACTTTCCTGGAACCTTATTTGTCGAGTCGCTTTGTACGGTAATTTGGCTACAACTAGTTTATCTTGGGCAATCCCAGCCCTCATCTACAGTCGATAGGGAGTCTGATCGACGAGGTACGTGCATGGGGCTACTATAACGCTAGATATACGGGGGCAATTTTTACCCTGCCAGAAGATAAGCCTGACACCCATATGTTCTTTATTGCTGCCAAGTTCTATATCCAGGTCAATACCCTTCATTCTTATTATGACCGTGAGCAGAGTTTAATATTGGGGACTAGGCTTGCCCCTACTCTTGCTGATATAGGGCGAGTGCGCACAATGGGCAGTTACAGAAAGGAACGCACTGCACCCCCAGTTGAGCCGGTTGCAACGCCACAGCAGAGAGTTATTCTTGAGGACCCTATTGTTGCAGCGCTTCGGAGAGAGAATACTGAAGAACCTCTTCCTGACATTCCTCATAAGAGGAAAGCTTCTACCGAGCTGGTTCCACGGCCCAAAAGGAAGAAGGTTGTTGTTTCCCGAAGAAGAAAGAAGGTCGTGGACGTGAGTGCTGGCTCGCCACCTCCCCGAAGATCTTCTCAGCAGACGACATCGCAGGACGTTACCATCTGGAGGTAGATCCCTTCCTAGACTACATAGCCGTTTTAGTCAAACTATTAGGACTCTTCTCACCATTGCGCTCGTCCTTTGCGCAGGACATTGAAGTTAAGACTACGGCAGGTGCTTCTTTGTCTGAAGAGGTGGACATAACAACAGTGTCCCCTGCTCGTCCTCAATCGATGGATGAGGGTGGGTCTTCTTCAGTTGTAAGGCTTGAGCAAATGGATGATCAGGGTGATGTCCCAGACCACGACGGCGATCAGAAAACCAGTCCCTCTTATGACATTTTTTTGGAGGATATGTCTGCAATAGGAGCTATGATGAAAGACTTGGATAAAAATCAAGTCCAATCTGCTCACCCTCATCTGGGTATGTTATCTTTGCATCTCTCTTCAGATAATATTTTTTGACTTCGATTTTGCGTGCTCCTCGTGAGGCTGACTGCCATTGTATATTCCCTTGTAGATAAGGAGAAGGAACCACTCATAGAGATAGCCTAAGGCATTAGGGAAGGAAAAGAGGTTGTTCTTGGCTCCTCTGAATTTGCTGGTGTGGAGGGATCTGTTGGTAAGCCGGCATCGGCTGCAGAAAGAGAGGTTGAACAGCCTACTGAGGGGGCTGTTGCTGAATCTGCTCCCGGTCCAGCTAGGGCCGTGGAAGATACCTAACCTGATGCTGCTCGAGGCCTCGATATTGTTCTTCTTGAACAGCCTGGGCCTGCTTTCAGTTTCTCTGAAGCCAAGACCGATGACCTAGCCCAAGTTGGCGCTGAGCATGCCGAAGGTACGAAATTATAACTCTTTTGCAATCCCCTTTTTTGGTTACTGATACATATATTGTTTTCTTTGTCAGGTTTAGCTTCTTGTTAGGCATCTCTTCCTGGAGCGGAAGAACCACATCAAGCTTCCTTCCCAATGACCTCCACCAAAGACGACAAAATGGCCCAGGAAGTCGACAAAGCTTTCTATTCTGTCCTAAAAGTCAAGCTTCCTGGAGTTCTGAATCGAAATGACGCCTTTGGCACTGTGAATACCATTACTGAATGCTAGGTGGTAGCCTTTGAGAGCATCGTTGGCTATGAAGAGCGGGCTAATGCTCTAAGGAGGGTTCTTAATGATCTGGAGGGTCAGGTAGCCAAATTTTGCGATGCCAAACAACGGAGCCCAACGTCGGTGTTCCGTACAGAAGGCGAGGCCTTAGTCGCAGCTCTCACGGAAGAGGAGACTACTTTTCAAGCAAGGAAAAATGCCCTCGCTCAAGAGATCAGTGAATTGGCTGATCAGTATAAGCAGTTCAACGCTGCGAGTGAGGCACGTGCTGCTTCAAAGAATAAGCTGGATGCACAGATGACTGAAAAATATAATCACATTGTGTGAATCGAAAGTGAGATTGCTCAACTGGAGGCTAGCTTGAGGACAGCGACGTCTGAGCAGGAGGACTATTTGGTTCAGGCTGCCATGATCGCCACAACTTCCACCCACTTAAAAGAACAGCTGGTGAAGTTGGAGGGAGAGCACTTGAATCCGATCCCCTTCCAGGATGTGGTTGTTCGTTAAGAAGAGGCACACTGTCGCGCTATCACGAAGTTCGAAGCCGAAATTATGGCTCTAAGGGATAATATCAATCGATTGTGTATCCCTTAGATTTTTTGTTTGTAACTGTTTCTTTTAGCCGTCAAAACTCTTGTATCTTTTTTTCGTCTTTTGATAGACGTTTAATGAAGAATCTTTTGGCTTTCCAAAATTCATGAATGAAGTTTATGAAATATCAGAACTAGAGGTAATGTGGACATAGTAAAGATATTTCTGGTGGGTATTCCGCTGAAGAATTTGATGTGGACTTATTATCTATTTTATATTTGACCAGAGGTAATATGGACGTGGAAGAATATATAACATTAGGTAGGAGTGAATAATTCAGAGGCAATATGGACATGATTATCCTTGATGAATGCTTTGCTAAGAGGTTATATGGACGTGGCAAAACATTTCTTAATCGTCCCACTAGGGAAATAATTATCGAAAAACAGTTCGGAGGTAATAAGAACGTGATTTGTTTTTGTCAGACTGAGTTTGGGTGGAGTCAAAAACGGAAATAATTCCACTGGAGAATCTTTTTAGAAGACCTATTATCCATGGCGTATTCAAGACTTTTGAAATACGGATAATAGTTAGATGATTTTTTGAATCACATAAACAATGCACTGTACATTTACATGATTAAGACATGGTATATATGAACGCTGTTCATGAAGGTTACACATAATATTTCTTCAGGAACTTGCCGTTGATCGACATCATGAGCAAGTCACCATCATGCTTGGTTAGTCGATACGCACCGTTAGAATACACTGATTCTATAACGAAAGGACCTTCCCATTTAGGTTGGATTTTTCTTTTGTCTTGTGCGTCGTGATCATTGGCCATCTCACTGCTAAGATTAGATCACCAACTTGGAAGATTCTTTCATTCACCTTTTTATTAAAGGCTCTGGAAAGGCGTGCTTGGTATAGCTCAATACGCTGCTAAGCCAGTAAGTGTTTTTCGTCTAGCGCTTCGAGCTCCTGTAGTCGCAGACGGTAACTTTCTTCGGCATTCAACTCACTGGCTAAGGCTACTCGAAGAGAGGGAATCTGAATTTCTAGGGGAAGAACTGCTTCACCCCCATAAACCAGAGAGAATGGCGTACTACCTGTTGGAGTCCGAACCGTTGTACGATAGGCCCAAATACATTCGCCGAGCTTCTTATTCCAATCGCGCTTGTTTGAAGACACGAACTTCTTGAGAAGTTTAATGATGGTTTTATTGAAGGCTTCTGCTAACCTATTAGCTACTGGATTGTAGACAGTAGAGGCTACATTCTGGATTCGATTCTTATCGCAGAACCGATAGAATGTATGACTTGCAAACTGTTGACCATTATCATGAATGATCCTGCGAGGTAGGCTGAAGCGATAGATAATGTAATGTTTGATGAAAATGATCACGTTCGACGTCTTTACTTTGGTGAGTGGTATAGCTTCCACCCATTTAGAAAAGTAATCGATTATAGCTAGGATGAACAGATGCCCTCTGGAAGATGCCGGGCTGATTGGGCCTATGACATCCATATTCTAGGCTTCAAAAGGCCAAGATACTGCCGTCGGGTATAGAAACTTCGAAGATTGATGAATAAAGTCGGCATGGAACTGACAAGCCCTACACTTCTTTGTATATTCAACATCATGTACTATCATCCTGGGCCAATAAAAGCCCATTCGTCTGAGGCGATCTTGTAATTTGGGGTTTGATTGATGTGCACCACAAACTCCATCGTGAGCCTCACGGAGTGCATGTTTGGCTTCTGTGTCTGATAAATATCGTAACAGTATCCCGTCGTAAGAGCGTCGGTACAACATTTTGGTAGCTGTATTATAGTAAAATCTGAGTGATCGTCTTTGGACAGACACTACTTCTTTTGGGTCCTCAGGAAGGATTCCATAGATGGCGTAGTCTATGAAAGAAAATCTTCAATCTTTAATGTTGACGTTTGTTTCCGTTGCGTAACTGTGATAAATATGCAAGGCATCTTTCACACAGAATAGTTCTCGACTAGACACTGTGATCGACTGCTGAGTATTGGTAGAGACGGTCAAGGAAGCAGCAAGACCGGCTAAAGCATCTGCTTCTATATTCTGTAATTGAGGCACGTGCTCGATGAAGAATCCAGTGAAAGTAGAAGCTAATTCGATTGTCACTTTGTGATATGGGATGAGATCTTTGTGACGAACTTTATAATCCCCTCGAACCTGACTAACTATTAGCTTAGAATCGTCGTAAGCTTCTAGATAGTCAATTCCCAGTTGTTTTGCCAGTTGAAGGGCAATCAATAGGGCATTATATTTGGCCACGTTGTTGGTGCTGGGTTCCACGAGAGAATATGCACGGTATATAACCAGATGGTCGGGTGACACAAGTACGATGCCTACTCCGGCTACGATATTTCCTATAGGTCATGTTCTTGATGCACCGTCAAAGAACATTCGCCAGATGGGGATTTCCTCAGTTGTGGTGTTAGACTCCACTACTTCATCGGGGATTTCATCATAGAGTTTGGAAGATTCTAGCACCGGATGAGCTGCTAGGAAATTAGCTAACGCTTGGCCTTTTACTGCCTTCTGAATGACGAACAACATATTATATAGAGTCAACAGCATTGTCCATGTAGCTAAACAGAAATTAAGAGAACCCGCTTTACTCATGAGTATTCTGAGAGGATTGACTTAAGATATAATGTGGATAGTCTGCCCAGACACATAGTGGCGTGTCTTCTGGATAACAAATACCAGCGCAAGATATTACTTTTCTACAAGTGTGTATATGTACTCGGCACCTACTATCGTACAGCTGAGGTAGTAGATTGCCTGTTCATGGCCGTCTTTATTCTTCTGAGCTAATAGGGCACCAAGGAAATGGTCCATAGCGCAGACATATAATAAGAAGGGCTTCCCCATTATTGGAGCCACCAGTACTGGGGGCTTGTGAGATACTTACTAATGTCGTCAAATGCGTGTTGACGTTGTTCAGTCCAGACGAAAGATACGCCTTTTTTTATGAGCTGAGTAAACGGTTGACACCTTCCAGAAAGGTTCGAAATGAATCGTCTGATATAGGCTAGCATTCCTTGAAGTCCGCATAGCTCTTTGAGATTTCTTGGGGGATGCATATCGAGGATAGGTTTTACTTTCTCTGGGTCAAGATGTATATCCTTTGAAGTGATAATAAAACCAAAGAACTTGCCGCTGGCGACTCCCAGAAAGAACTTGGTTGGATTCATCTTGAGTTGGTGTGCACGCATTAGTTTGAACACCATTCTCAAATCTTGGAGGTGGTTACCCTTGAGACAACTTTTAACTGTGATATCATCAACGTAGTACTCTACTGTTTTGCGTAAATGATTACGAAAAATTGTGTTCATAGCTCGTTGTTATATCGCCCCTGTATTTTTTAATCCAAAGGGCATCACCGTATAGCAGTATACCCCCAACGGTGTTCGAAAAGATGTATGCTTCTCATCATTGGGGAACATCTTGATCTGGTTGTAGCCTGAGAACCCATCCATGAAGGACATCCGCTCGAAGCTGTAAGTATTGTCGATCATTACATCGGTGATCGGTAGAGGGAACTCATCTTTCGGGCATACAGAGTTCAAATCGCGGTAATCGATACAGACTCGAACTTTACCGTTCTTTTTTACGACTGGAACAATGTTAGCGACCCAGTCAAGGTGTTGTTCTTCGCGAATGAATCCACTTGCATTAAGCTTCTTGACTTTACTCTCGATGGCCTCCATGACATCTGGTCGAAATCGTCGTTGCTGCTACTTCACTGGCTTAGCTTTAGACGAGATATTTAGGCGGTGCATAGAAACTTTAGGATCCAAGCCTGGCATGTCTTCATAGCTCCATACAAAGATGTCAATGTATTCTCTTATAAGCTGTATAAGAGATTGTTGTTCTTCGCCAGACAGACTTTTGCTGATGAAGATTGGTTTAAAAGATGATTCATCTCCTAAATTAACTTGGACGACTTCGTCTTTAGTAGGTGGTTCACGTTGTTCGAAACGTAACTCCCACCTAGTATCCATCTTTTGAGCCCATTGTTCAAGCTCGATCGATTGGACATCGTCTGCAATTTGGTCAACTGACACCATGTTGACAGACAAAGTTGCTTTGAATATGTCTCCAATGCTGGAGTCTGAATCCCAGAGGTAGGAATCAGAAGAATGAGAACAACGATCAAATTCGATATCTGATCTTTCAGGAGTTGTTGGAGGAGTGATATAACCCAAACCAACAGCGTTTTGTTGATAATAGTTTTCGGGTCTGCCGGAAGGAGCAAAGTGATGTATTGGCAACCGTCGTCCCTGACCGTAATTTAGCCCCTGGTCGCTTTTTATATCATATCCTATGTTCTGGATGATATTCTTGGCCTGCCAACTATATCGGTAAAGTTGCATTCTCCTAGAATTATAGTCAGCTTCGGTGTTGTGATTGGGAGAAGTAGAGTCCAGAATGAACTTTCTTTCGCCAATTATTTGACTGAAGTTGATTAGTTCGTCACCTTTCTTTTTAGCTGGAACGATGAAGTAGTGGATATCTTCTGGCCAGACTTTTTCCCGCAGATGAGGAATCGTGACCGGCATGCAGAGTTGTGGTCCTATGCCGTGCTCTAGAGTGTATATCGTATCTATGTACTAGTTTACAGATTGGTAGACATCGGAGTAATTTATAGATAAACCTTTACTTAGAAAATATGCAAGTTCTTCTTCAAGGATAACATCATCCACTGAAGGTACATTATTTTGAGTATTGATATACTCATTGAGAGGATCATTGTTTGGAACAGGAGCTACAGACTTGGTCAAGTTCACCACATAGCGTAACTCTTCAGGATTGGGAGGACGGATTTCAGCAAGTTCCACCATAGGTGTTTTGCAGAGAGTGATGGTCAATGGTTTGACCATATCATGATTCTTCTTTTTAACCCAGATTGTGAGAGGCTTTGGTGTACTTTTTGGAGTAGTACGTCCTTTGACTCGGATAATCAGGGGACCATCACTTGCGGATGAACTCACTTCAGCTTCATCATCAGCTTCGTTGCCGTCATCCTTGGAAGGCTGAGATTGGTAAATTATCGAATCTCCATAGTAGGCTTTAATACCTTTGAAAGGATCGACATCAAAAAACTCTATCTTTACGACGCCATCGCTGTTGACGTACTTGAAGCACTGGTGAAGTGTAGAAGGAACGATCATGTTTTCGTGTATCCACGGACGTCCCAACAAGACATTGTAGGATACATTGGCGTCGATTACATAGCAAAAAACCTCTGTCCGGAGATCGCCAATCTGGTACTTGAGACGGATCTTGCCCAACGGGTGTCTTCTCCCAGCATTGAAAGCTATTATAGTTGTATTGGTTATAGATAGCTTGTGCAGAGGGATCCCTAGAATTTGGAGTAAACTTCTAGGAATGATGCTGGGGGAGGAACCTGGATCGATATACATCTGATCCACCTTAATCGCCCCAATATACCCTGTATAGTATAGAGGTCTATCATGACGATTATTTTTGAGTGGCATGTCCTCCTGTAAAAAGGTGATGTTGGGCACCACTTCCATAGTGCTGTGGCAGTGAGGACAGAAGACGAAATCTTCAGCGGGGGCTTTGATTTTCGTGCGATAAGAGTCGGCACGTAGTAATGCCTCACTTAAGGCCTTCTGCGTCTCTTTGGAGAGTCGTAATAGATCGAACAAAGACAACCTGGCAGGTGTATTGGCTAGCTGTGCCAGTATGTCAAAGTTGTAAGGCCGATCCATGCCTTCGGGAGTTGGTGCCTTCAGAGACTTGTCAAATTACGTCTCCTTCTGTTTGACTTTATCAGTAGCTGAGGGCTTAGATGGACTGGCTTTCGAGCTTGTGGAGGCAGCAGGAGCTTGAGAAGGTACTGCTTTTTTTTGTGCAGGGTCATAAGTCCGTAGGTAAGCCTTCCCAGATCGCGTCTCGCCAGATAGAACTTCGTAAATGGAAGAAGACACCATATGACATCATTTGTATTTTTTGCCCCTCTTTACTTTGGGAGATACCACCCCCTACGTCATTTCTTGCACAAGATCCAAATGGACCCACATGATCTCACTACGTTCAGTCGTGAGTGGCACCAAGGTTGGATTGCAAGCTGGCGGCAGGTTGACGACTTCCATTATTGTCTTGGGGATTGGGACCACGCCGTTTGGGACTTCTGTGGGAGGAAAGTCACCAAATTAAAAAGAGATCATGTTTAGAAGATACGACCTTGTCTTCAGCTTCGAGGTTGATCACTTGGCTGTCGATAAGCTGTTGTGTCTTCTTCTTCAAGATGATACAATCCTTGGTAGAGTGGTGGACATACTAATAATAAAGATAATACTTGGGATCGTTGAGTTGGTTCGCCTCCGCATGACGTCGTAGTGGAGGCAATGTCAGTTTATTACCCTTCGTCAATGTGTGAAAAATGGTGATAACATCGTCCTCGTCAAAGGAGAAAGTCACCTTAGGTTTGTCAGGAGTGCCGTGAGAATTGGAAGCTCCCTTGGAAGTGTCGACCTTCAAGACTTCTTTTCTTTTACCCCCACGGACAGGGATAGTTTGAGGGTGCTTGCCTTTGTCTTCAGATTTGGGTGTTTTTAACCCCCAGTAATTCCAGATTAGGGACGTCATTTTCAACAGCATCAGTGGCCCTAATAAAAGTGGACCATGTATCATATTTATGTATATCCAGACAAAAATTTACTGTAGGAAGGAAGTTATGTCGACAAGTATCCATAAGTTCTGAGTCTGGTATACCGAAGGGCATCTTCAATGCTAGTCGCCTGAAGCGTTCGATAAAAGTAATGACAGACTCAGTCCTCCTTTGCTTGGTCTCGATGAGGGTGGACATACTAACATGCATACCACTCTCGTAAAACCTGTTGAGGAATAACCTCTCCAAGTCTTTAAAGGAATTAATACAACCGTCAGGCAGACTGCAGAACCATTCAAAAGCTACCCCTTGTAAGGTGCTAATAAACAGCTTTGACAAGAACGGATCGTCCCTGGGTAAGTGTAGAGTCTGCGTGTTGAAGTATGTCACGTGTTGGTGAATAGAAGTCATCCCGTCAAATGAATTTAGCGTCAGTGGCTTGTAGTTAGGAGGGCAAGTAGCATTCTCTAATTCAGGAGGATAAGGTTGAGATATCCCCATCTTCTGAAGCTCGTCTTTGTGTGAGATGGTATCGAAACGGACAACAAGAGAATCAATTGCATCCTGTTGATTGAGCAGATGTTGAGAAACGGCTACTGTACTGTTGTCAGGCGTCGTTGGTGAAGGACCACCCCCAATATTTGCAAGATTTGAAGGAGGCGCAATGGAATGATACTCCTTCTATAGTGAAGGAGGGTTTTTGCTATGAGCCGGACTAACGTGTGCTGAGACGTTTGGTTGAGGTGGAGGAACAGCCCCAGCAGCTTGGACAGCCATGATATTGGTAAGCATATCCGTGATCTTGGCAAATCTTGTTTCAAGACCCTCTAGCCGTTTGTTGGTCTGATCACTGGCTTCTTCAGGTCTCTCTCCATCCGCCATGTATGTAGATAACATACGAGGATGAATAGAGGAGACAGTACAACTGTTGCTGATACTGTCTGTCTCTGAGTTGAAAAGTCCTTCATCTTCAGGTAAGGGAGGTAGATAGTCACCGTCAAATTCGGAGAGATCATCGTCATCTTAAAAGCTACCCCCGGTGTGAGGGTCATCTGCTTCAAACTCTAAGGGAATACTACCCCCAGCTGAAGTATCATCACCTCCAATTTGGGAGTCCTCGTCATCTATATGGAATCTCGTCCTTGACCGAGTACCCATATAGACTCCTTCAGATGTAACAGCTTGCTAGCTATTTGTTGGCAGACTTCTTCTTCTTCTGTTCGCATAACTGAGAGAAAAAGTTAGGTTTGTGGTCCACCTTCTTTGATTGGGGCTCCCGTAAGGAGGACCCCATGAAGCTATGTTGGATGAAATACATAGCAGCTTTTCATCATCAGAGCGATGCAGTCGTTAAATCATGGACTGCCTCTGAGGTACTCTCGTTGCTTTGGAGCAGCAACGGTTGATGACAATACTGATTGAACTGGGGATTCCCAGGACCCTTACTTTGGTGTACGTATTGATCGATAGGAAGTTAAACAGATTTAATACGTGTTCCAACCCTTCATAGGCGAAAACTAGGGTTCACGAATTATACCTGCGGCGGAAAGAAGACAAGTAATTCCTGGCAATCTCGAGCGGGCGACCCCAAGATTTTCTGCACGTATTCTTTCCTCGAGTTGGACGTCGTGTGGGCGACGATCTCCCAACCTTTTCTTCTCCTTGGCAGCCCTCTCTTTCTCTCCTTACGTGAATCACGAATTTAGAGAAAGCTTCAGATTTCTGATTAGTAATATGGCGACCAAATAATAGAGGATATATATATGCTACGGCAGGGACCATGAAGAGAAGTTAGGGTTAGTCCTCCTAACGGATCTGGATATCTCGTGTTCAGCCCGAACACACAATCCAGGCCCATTAATAATAGCTCGGCCCACTAATGAGCTATTGTTGCACTACCTCCCTAATCCTAAATTATGTTTGTGGGCTCCTTTTATTATATGCTCGTTTGGCTACCCATGTTAAGATATCGTATGTCCGTCGATCAAATTAAGTTACTGACAACTATATTGATTCGACATCTTTTATCCTTAAGTAGTACCACTTAACTTTATTTGTCATGTCGGATATAATCCACCTGCAGGGTTTACATGACAATCCTTATGAGCTCCTTAAGGGGACATCATCAACCCGATGTATCGGGACATGGATTACATTTTAATCAACAGCCCACATTACATACAATGTTATTATCCAATTCATAGAGGTTGTTGATCCAAATGAATCTCACTCTTTCATGAGTCAAAGTAATGCACACTGCATATACATGTCTATTATTATATCCGGATTAAGAGCACAAGCATCCATAATAACAGAGGTGTTTGTTCTCATATGTAGTCAGTACAAAGAGAACCACCTCAAGTGGTCCTGTTCAATACACACAAAGTGTACTAGTGTAAACCTATAGTCGAGATAGACTAATACCAGAATACACTATAACATTTTCAATAGATTGTCCAAGTCCATCTAGGTTGTAAACTATTTATATTCTCCGTAGGGAACTAATAATGTGATCTTCTGTGTGACACCACACACCATATTATCTACAATATAGAATATCAGACATTTGCATTAACACTTGCAACAAATACAATATGCAAACATTTGCCCATATGATTCTCATTCAAAATCTAAGGATATAAGGTTACTACAAAAGTGATATTTTTAGTATATAACCCTAACAATCTCCTACTTATACTCAAAGCATTGCTTTTCAGTATACTGTTACAAATCTCCCACTTATACTTAAAGCCATGCTGCTACACATCTGACTCCCATTCCCTCAACATGACTATCAAATGCCTTAGCTGGTAAGCTCTTTGTAAAGGGATCAGCTAGGTTGTCGGCTGATGCTATCTTGATCACAGTAACTTTTTCTTTCTTTACGAAATCTCGTATCAGGTGGTACTTGCATTCAATGTGTTTACCTGTCTTATAGGCTCGTGGTTCCTTCGAGTTTGCAACTGCACCACTATTGTCACAATAAAGTATAATAGACTTAGGCAAACTAGGTACCAAATCCAAGTCCAACAGAAAGTTTCTGAGCCAAACTGCTTCTTTGGCTACCTCAGAGGCTGCTACATACTCGGCTTCCATAGTGGAATCAGCAATACATTTTTGCTTGATACTCTTCCACACAATGGCTCCACCTTCCAAAGTAAACACATAACCTGAGGTAGATTTCCTGGAATCCCTATGTGACTGAAAATCTGAGTCAATATACCCCAAGGGAACTAAACTATCTGTCTGGTAAACTAAAATATACTCTTTAGTCCTTTTCAGGTACTTCAAAATATGCTTTACGGCTGTCACGACCCGCACCCACTGTGAGGGTACGAGTACGTAACAGCGTCCAGCCTACGCCGCAGTGTCGGCGGTAGAACGCTGTTCTAAGTCTCTAACTAACCATCAACTCATGCAGTATATAGTGTACTCATCATGATCAACTCCGAACGGAGGACAAGTATAAGATATGGTGTAACTCAATCACAGTCTAAGCACGATAAGATAACACCGAATATAACTAAGAAATTGAAGACAACAAAACTACTAATAAAAATAACAACCAACTCAAACAAACTCAAATACATCTCAAGTCTCAAATCTCTATATACAACCCAGATCTAAACAGGAAAACTAAAACAAGACAGACTAACTAAACTCCCGATCACACCTGAGTGTCGGGGCCATAAGTAGCTAAGCCATCTCCTGGTCTGTAACATGTAGGGCATGTACCCTCAGGGCAATCATCTGTAAAATTTTCAACAGGTCCAGTCAGGACAGGAACGAGCACATCTTATCTAGAAAACCCAAGTAAATGACAGAGAACTATACAGCAGTTATAGACAGTTATATTGATGAAAATTGTCGTTTATATTCAGGTGATGGTAAGAAAGAGAGATAAAGTGCAAGGAAAGTAATACTAAACAAGAGAAGAATCATAGAAATGAAGACTGTAAAAATAGAACTAGCTGAACCAGGGTAATATGATATAAAGTCCAGACAGAAAATGTAAACCAGTATAAAACCTATGTAAATCCAGTACGGGATGAATCTACTACAAGATGAATCCAGTAAGAGACGATTCCAGTTATAGTGATCAACGATTCCAGGGTGAGTACAGCCTATACTCTAGCAGTGTGTTTTAAAATACCGAGTTTGACATGTAAACAGCTGTAGGTAATACGGCACATCACACACCTGGCCGGGTGTGAGATGGCTATCATTCCAGTAGATTCCAGTTGGGAGATTCCAGATTGGGGTATGTCTACATGTCTTACTCTAGTATTTCCCCTTCCAGCAAGTGAATCCAGAATTCCGACACAATGATTCAAGATGAGTCCAGCCAAAATATAATGATACCAGTAAATGATTCTAGTAAATGATTCCAGTTAAATGATTCCAGTAGGTGATTCTAGTAATAGAGATGATACCAGTAATAGAGGCCAGAAAATAAAAGTGTGTCGTATACATGAATCCAAAAATATCCACACGTGTTGTAACAGAGAATCACATACAACTAACTAGAACTGAAGTACAGTAATGGACAAGTAAATGAGAGAACTATCAGAGAATGTACTCGCCTGCTACTCTAAAAAGAGTAGTATAATATCAGATGTCTGCACCAGAGTCACAATGTCCTAAACAGAGAAATATAGATTATAGTGTGCTTAAATAAGACAATAAAATTTATGATGCAAATCTACATGATTTCTAGGCCAATCTAAGGCAAAGTCAACTCTAAGTCAAACCTGGTCAACTGTCTAGGTCAAACTAGGTCAACAACATGGCTATCTTGGTCAACTGGTCAAACTTAGGCTAGCAAGGGTCAATTGGTCAACTTCGGTCAAGTTCTAGTCAAAACTAGGCTACGATTGACTTTTTGTTGACTTTTGATCAAAATAGTCAACTGTGGTCAACCGAGGTCAAAACTAGTTTAAGTCCATTATTCCTAACCATTACCAGCCATAAAATCCTAACCATAACTATATCTTAAGGTATTTAGCTCATATGTTGAGAAATAGACATTATCTTAACTTACCCCGTTTACCCTTTCCAAGGTAAATCCTTACCTTAGCCTCTAACTTACCCTACCCTTACCTTAACTCACCTCATGGGACTCTAGTACCTTGCTAGTGTACTCTAACCACTTACCCTCGTATCTCGATACTGAAACTTGGTATCTTGATACCTCCCCTAGGTAGTAAGGTAACTATCTATTTACCTTGAAGGTAAGGTAAATACACCATTTCCTTATCATGATAACTTGGTATCATGAGATACCAAGAACCAAACTTCTAACTAAACCTATCTATACAATATCTAACTAACATATCAATACTCGAACTCTAACTAGTGCCTTACCCTCAACATATCCAAATACCTTACTAACATGGACTCAAACATGCACACTATCATGTCACTAACATAGACTAACATGATTCTAATCTATCACTCAACTCTAACTCTAATAAGCTAGATATCAAAACTCTAACCTAGACTAACATCTACATATTCATATCCTAACATTCCCTCTTGAACCTCACTCTAAGGCACCCACACACACACACATATAACCATATATATATGGGTATATATAGTGGATAATGGGGTCAAGTGTGGGCCAACATGGGCCTGCACAGCAGCCCCCAAGCTGCTGCCTGCTGTGGTCTCTTCTTCTCCTACTCTCTTCTACTCATCATCCATTCAACTCATCCACTCTACCTCATTCATTCACTCACTCTCACAACACAAAATCTTCTCTCTCTCTAAACACATCCACACACACACACATGGCTAATCCCTCATTCTAAAACCCAAACCCCATTCTCACTTAGGTTTCAGTCTACTCAACTAACACACTCCTACACTAACCTAGCCATATACATCAATGTAAATACCCTTCCCCACCATTTCAAAACCTGAGAATGGAGTCAAACATCTTAGCACCAAACTCCCATATCCTATATTCTCAGGACCCAAAACCCGACTCCTGATACTCAGGAATCATCTAAATCCTAAATCAATTGTCAATCAAATATAACTTAGATATGTATATATATATTCTGAAATCTCAGAAATCCTGAGATGAAACCTAAGCTTACATACTAACTATAATTCTCAGGTTAATATAGTTCAAACTCAGATATCATTACATGTTTCATTGATATCTACAACATATGCATACCTACATTACTGCTACTAGTTCTGATATTGCACAGTGGTAAAATAATGCGTAATGAAATGGGCAAGTGCTTGTGTGTGTCACATGGTGTCAAGGCAAAGATGTGAACATGTCAGTCTAGGGAAGTGTCAAACAGCAAGTGGTGTGTCGACCAGAAGCCCCAATCGAACTGTCAACAAAATTGAGAATCGAATAACTGTTCTCAAGAATATTCATTCGAAAACCCGAATAACATCACGAAACTCTCGAAATTAAGTAGGAACATGTATGCAGTGATTTGGGACATACGTGACATGTCCACGTGTCCATACGTGTCTAATTTACAGGACACGAAGTGTCCAAAAACACAATTTCGAACAGCCTCAGAAAACAGAAAATCTATTCCTCGTGCAGCCATGTCAAGCCTTCGTGGGCTCGACACAGTGCTCGAGGCACCACGTGCTCTTGCACTCGTGTCGAGGGAACATAGGGCTAGGGACTGAACACCCTGCCCCATGTCCAAGTGTCATCAACGTGTCGATACGAGGCCGTTTCAGTGGCTCGAAATCGCGTGTGTGCGTGTCAGGGAATTTCAATGCGAGCTCGAGAACTTTCTCGACTCACAACCAAGTGTCACGAAACTTGGTGAGAGTCTTGTCAGACATGGCCCCCACCACCTCGTCAAATTTGACGTTTCCACATGATGTATTGTGTCCTGTGTCAAGCCCGAAATGCAGGGGATGTGCACAGACACAGTGCGGTGCCTCGTGCAGGCGTGTTAGTGACTCGTGCGCGTGACACACGACACGTGACACGTCATGGTCGTGTCTAGGGGTAGAGGGGGACTAGGGCTAGGTGTCTAGGTGTCTGTACATACTTCAAGTCGTGTTGTGTCCGAGTTACTAGGTCGTGTCAGTGAGGTCTGTGCACTCGTGTACAGGCTGTGCTCGACCAGTGCGAGTGAGTTTTCTCACTTGACACGATGCAACTCGACACGAGACTTTGGGGGTGTCTTGTCAGACATTGCCCCTTGGTCTGTGTCAAGTGGCACGTGTCTAAGTGTCGTGTATAGTGCACACGAGGTGTCAGTGAGCAGGACAGTGCACTCGTGTCGTGCACGCGTGTCCAACAACAAAAACTGACACAAAACGACACAAAAACACCTAACACCCTTCACAAAATTTAATGTACATACTAAGATCTACCAATTCATGTAATTACATTTTCAAAAAATCGAAAATAATTTCCTAAGGGGCATTCTATCGAACACCTAACATACACTATGACACGTGCCCGATACGGACACCAAACAGACACAAAATCTACCCAAATTTGGGGTACAACTAGGGGACACCTAAACCTAGCCTAATATGCAAAGAAATCAAAATAATAATGAAATTTAAAGGGTTTTACCTATTAGTGCAAATTGCAAGAAAAGGCGTCAAATGGGGGTGTTCCTCTTGATGGCCAAATGCTCCAAATGAGCCCAAAGCTGAGATTAACCTCCAGAATTATAAAATATACAGAAATTAGAACCTAATACAAGAGACTAGGATGAAAAAGGAGATCAAATGAATAAATGGGAATTTTTGGAAGGGGGAAGAATACTTCTCTTTTCTCCAAGTATTGGAATGATAAAAAAGAGGCAACCCTAATGAATAAGTGTTTATATAGGGTGGAGATCCCTATGTGGCTGGTCATAAGCTCAAAAATCAGGGCTAGGGTTTCCTAAATTGGCCCATGGGCTTAAGTTATGATTAATCAAGTCATGAAGTCATAAGCCATTTCATGAAACCATAAACCATGACTTAAATTCACTAAACCAAATCCTCTCATTCTAAAATTAGTTTCTAATGACTAAAAGTAGGTTAACCTAAGTTAGACTAGGGTCACCATGGCTAGGGTTAGCTTCTAGGCTAGTTCACTAGGTCTCAACAAGTCAAGTCATCCTAGAATTCACATATTCAATAAATCATTAAATAATTCAAATAAGTCAAAATGACCAAAATACCCCTAGGCTAAAAATGATAATTAATTCATACTAATGACATGGTTAGGCTCTAGGTCATGCAGTCACTAGGGTTTCACTGACAGCACATCAAAATCATAAGTCATGGCTTAAGGCAGTTTTTAAATAGTTTAAAAATAATTAAAAATCACCAAAAATTATAATGTGAAATAAATATCAATAATTAATAATTATAATTACAAAATTTCAAAATTACCCTCATCTGAAAAACTGGGTGTTACAATCCTACCCACCTTAGAAAAATTTCGTCCTCGAAATTAAAATGATCGCATCCCCAATAGGTCAAACCCCAAGCAAATCAAAGTCGAAGCAACACAATCCTACTGGTCGTGATTTCACGGTCTCGAACAGGGTAGCTATGCTATCTAGGCAATCACAAGCAATATCCTGGCAGGTACTAATGGAATCACACAACAAGATGGAAAGAAGAACAGGAAGACAGATCTGCTAACCCGTCACGCGTAGCGTCGGTCTACTCGACTGTCAGCACAGAAGCCCTGCCCCTCTGGGTGTATCCCTCTGTTGGTGCGGGGCACGGTGCTGCACTACAGGTGGCCTAGCTCCCTCTATCTAATCCTTGACACTCAAGTAATACCTATCCTGATATTCCACTCAATTATACTAGGGCACCATCTATATGGTATCTATCCTGCAATCTGATAATCATACCCGTCTATCCAGAACCATGTTACCAGAATCCTCGTCACACCAGTAAGTATGGCTGCGATAATCCATAGAGTCCACAACTAATGTACATACCTCTAGAATCATGGTATTTAAAATTTTCGTATTGCCGCTAGCTTGGCTGCGAAAACCTTAAATTCCCACACCCGAGAAATATATTCAAAATCAGACTCTATCTCATCGCCTAACCAATAGATATGGCTGTAGAAGACCCTAGATTCCATGACTGAGGCAATCTAGCCCATAATGTTATCTTGGTAGAAAATTAAGTCAATATTGAATACCAAGAATCAAATTCAACGATGAACAAGGAAGATAGACAGATACTGTCAGAATCAAATTTTGAGATAGTTTATAATAAGATTCTCAAGGGTCATCCCAGGAATCTTCTCAAGTAGTCCTAACTGTGATTGAGTGCCTCTCCGGTAAAGCCTATTTCTCAATCCTATCGCAGGCTCGCAGCAGTACAACTAAGTCGTCGTACTACCACGATATCGCACTAATGCGACTCTCGACCTGCATGGGCCACCACTAAAAACGTGTCACGACCCGCACCCACTGTAAGGGTACGAGTACGTAACAGCGCCCAGCCTACGTCGCAGTGTCAGCAGTAGAACGCTGTTCTAAGTCTCTAACTAACCATCAACTCATGCAGTATATAGTGTACTCATCATGATCAACTCCGAACGGAGGACAAGTATAAGATATGGTGTAACTCAATCACAGTCTAAGCACGATAAGATAACACTGAATATAACTAAAAAATTGAAGACAACAAAACTACTAATAAAAATAACAACCAACTCAAACAAACTCAAATACATCTCAAGTCTCAAATCTCTATATACAACCCAGATCTAAACAGGAAAACTAAAACAAGACAGACTAACTAAACTCCCGATCACTCCTGAGTGTCGGGGCCATAGGTAGCTAAGCCATCTCCTGGTCTGTAACATGTAGGGCATGTGTCCTCAGGGCAATCATCTGTAAAATTTTCAACAGGTCCAGTCAGGACAGGAACGAGCACATCTCATCTAGAAAACCCAAGTAAATGACAGAGAACTATACAGTAGTTATAGACAGTTATATTGATGAAAATGATAGTTTATATTCAGGTGATGGTAAGAAAGAGAGATAAAGTGCAAGGAAAGTAATACTAAACAAGAGAAGAATCATAGCAATGAAGACTGTAAAAATAGAACTAGCTGAACCAGGGTAATATGATATAAAGTCCAGACAGAAAATGTAAACCAGTGTAAAACCTATGTAAATCCAGTACGGGATGAATCTACTACAAGATGAATCCAGTAAGGGACGATTCCAGTTATAGTGATCAACGATTCCAGGGTGAGTCCAGCCTATACTCTAGCAGTGTGTTTTAAAATACCGAGTTCGACATGTAAATGGCTGTAGGTAATACGGCACATCACACACCTGGCCGGGTGTGAGATGGCTATCATTCCAGTAGATTCCAGTTGGGAGATTCCAGATTGGGGTATGTCTACATGTCTTACTCTAGTATTTCTCCTCCCAGCAAGTGAATCCAGAATTCCGACACAATGATTCAAGATGAGTCCAGCCAAAATATAATGATACCAGTAATTGATTCCAGTAAATGATTCCAGTTAAACGATTGCAGTAGGTGATTCCAGTAATAGAGATGATACCAGTAATAGAGGCCAGAAAATAAAAGTGTGTCGTATACATGAATCCAAAAATATCCATACGTGTTGTAACAGAGAATCGCATACAACTAACTAGAACTGAAGTACAGTAATGGACAAGTAAATGAGAGAACTATCAGAGAATGTACTCGCCTGCTACTCTGAAAAGAGTAGTATAATATCAGATGTCTGCACCAGAGTCACAATGTCCCAAACAGAGAAATATAGGTTATAGTGTGCTTAAATAAGACAATAAAATTTATGATACAAATCTACATGATTTCTAGGCCAATCTAGGGCAAAGTCAACTCTAAGTCAAACTTGGTCAACTGTCTAGGTCAAACTAGGTCAACAACATGGCTATTTTGGTCAACTAGTCAAACTTAGGCTAGCAAGGGTCAATTGGTCAACTTCGGTCAAGTTCTAGTCAAAACTAGGCTACGATTGACTTTTTGTTGACTTTTGATCAAAATAGTCAACTGTGGTCAACCGAGGTCAAAACTAGTCTAAGTCCACTATTCTTAACCATTACCAACCATAAAATCCTAACCATAACTATATCTTAAGGTATTTAGCTCATATGTTGAGAAATAGACGTTATCTTAACTTACTCCGTTTACCCTTTCCAAGGTAAATCCTTACCTTAGCCTCTAACTTACCCTACCCTTACCTTAACTCACCTCATGGGACTCTAGTACCTTGCTAGTGTACTCTAACCACTTACCCTCGTATCTCGATACTGAAACTTGGTATCTTGATACCTCCCCTAGGTAGTAAGGTAACTATCTATTTACCTTGAAGGTAAGGTAAATACACCATTTCCTTATCATGATAACTTGGTATCATGAGATACCAAGAACCAAACTTCTAACTAAACCTATCTATACAATATCTAACTAACATATCAATACTCAAACTCTAACTAGTGCCTTACCCTCAACATATCCAAATACCTTACTAACATGGACTCAAACATGCACACTATCATGTCACTAACATAGACTAACATGATTCTAATATATCACTCAACTCTAACTCTAATAAGCTAGATATCAAAACTCTAACCTAGACTAACATCTACATATTCATATCCTAACATTCCCTCTTGAACCTCACTCTAAGGCACCCCCACACACACACACATATAATCATATGTATATGGGTATATATAGTGGATAATGGGGTCAAGTGTGGGCCAACATGGGGCTGCACAGCAGCCCCCAAGCTGCTGCCTGCTGTGGTTTCTTCTTCTCCTACTCTCTTCTACTAATCATCCATTCAACTCATCCACTCTACCTCATTCATTCACTCACTCTCACAACACAAAACCTTCTCTCTCTCTAAACACATCCACACACACACGCATGGCTAATCCCTCATTCTAAAACCCAAACCCCATTCTCACTTAGGTTTCAGTCTACTCAACTAACACACTCCTACACTAACCTAGCCATATACATCAATGTAAATACCCTTGCCCACCATCTCAGAACCTGAGAATGGAGTCCAACATCTTAGCACCAAACTCCCATATCCTATATTCTCAGGACCCAAAACCCGACTCCTGATACTCAGGAATCATCTAAATCCTAAATCAATTGTCAATCAAATATAACTTAGATATGTATATATATATTCTGAAATCTCAGAAATCCTGAGATGAAACCTAAGCTCACATCCTAACTATAATTCTCAGGTTAATATAGTTCAAACTCAGATATCATTACATGTTTCATTCATATCTACAACATATGCATACCTACATTACTGCTACTGGTTCTAATATTGCACAGTGGTAAAATAATGTGTAATAAAATGGGCAAGTGCTTGTGTGTGTCACATGGTGTCAAGGCAAAGATGTGAACATGTCAGTCTAGGGAAGTGTCAAACAGCAAGTGGTGTGTCGACTAGAAGGCCCAATCGAACTGTCAACAAAACTGAGAATCGAATAACTGTTCTCATGAATATTCATTCGAAAACCCGAATAACATCACAAAACTCTCAAAATTAAGTAGGAACATGTGTACAGTGATTTGGGACATACGTGACGTGTCCACGTGTCCATACGTGTCTAATTTACAGGACACGAAGTGTCCAAAAACACAATTTTGAACAGCCTCAGAAAACAGGAAATCTATTCCTCGTGCAGCCATGTCAAGCCTTCGTAGGCTCGACACAGTGCTCGAGGCACCACGTGCTCTTGCACTCGTATCGAGGGAACATAGGGCTAGGGACTGAACACCCTGCCCCGTGTCCAACTGTCATCAACGTGTCGATACGAGGCTGTATCAGTGGCTCAAAATTGCGTGTGTGCGTGTCAGGGAATTTCAATACGAGCTCGAAAACTTTCTCGACTCGCAACCAAGTGTCACAAAACTTGGCGAGAGTCTTATCAGACATGGTCCCCACCACCTCGTTAAATTTGACATGTCCACGTGATGTATTGTGTCCTGTGTCAAGCCCGAAATACAGGGGATGTGCACAGGCACAGTGCGGTGCCTTGTGCCGGCGTATCAGTGACTCGTGCGCGTGACACACGACACGTGACACGTCGTGGTCGTGTCTAAGGGTAGAGGGGGACTAGGGCTAGGTGTCTAGGTGTCTGCACATACTTCAAGTCGTGTCGTGTCCGAGTTACTAGGTCGTGTCAGTGAGGTCTGTGCACTCGTACACAGGCTGTGCTCGACCAGTACGAGTGAGTTTTCTCACTCGACACGACACGACTCAACATGAGACTTTGGAGGTGTCTTGTCAGACATTGCCTCTAGGTCTGTGTCAAGTGGCACGTGTCCAAGTGTCGTGTACAGTGCACACGAGGTGTCAGTGAGCAGGACAGTGCACTCGTGTCGTGCACGCGTGTCCAACAGCAAAAACTGACACAAAATGACACAAAAACACCTAACACCCTTCACAAAATTTAATGTACATACTAAGATCTACCAATTCATGTAATTACATTTTCAAAAATTGAAAATAATTTCCTAAGGGGCATTCTATCGAACACCTAACATACACTATGACACGTGCCCGATACGGACACCAAACGGACACAAAATCCACCCAAATTCGGGGTACAGCTAGGGGACACCTAAACCTAGCCTAATATGCAAAGAAATCAAAATAATAATGAAATTTAATAGGTTTTACCTATTAGTGCAAATTGTAAGAAAAAGCTTCAAATGGGGGTATTCCTCTTGGCCAAATGCTCCAAATGAGCCCAAAGCTGAGATTAACCTCCAGAATTATAAAATATACAAAAATTAGAACCTAATGCAAGAGACTAGGATGAAAAAGGAGATCAAATGAATAAATAGGAATTTTTGGAAGGGGGAAGAATACCTCTCTTTTCTCCAAGTGTTAGAATGATAAAAAAGAGGCAACCCTAATGAATAAGTATTTATATAGGGTGGGATCCCTATGTGGCTGGTCATAAGCTCAAAAATCAGGGTTAGGGTTTCCTAAATTGGCCCATGGGCTTAAGTTATGATTAATCAAGTCATGAAGTTATAAGCCATTTCATGAAACCATAAACCATGACTTAAATTCGCTAAACCAAATCCTCTCATTCTAAAATTAGTTTTTAATGACTAAAAGTAGGTTAACCTAAGTTAGACTAGGGTCACCATGGCAAGGGTTAGCTTCTAGGCTAGTTCACTAGGTCTCAACAAGTCAAGTCAACCTAGAATTCTTCTATTCAATAAATTATTAAATAATTCAAATAAATCAAAATGACCAAAATACCCCTAGGCTAAAAATAATAATTAAATCATACTAATAACATGGTTAGGCTCTAGGTCATGCAGTCACTAAGGTTTTACTGACAGCACATCAAAATCACAAGTCATGGCTTAAGGTAATTTTTAAATAGTTTAAAAATAATTAAAAATCACCAAAAATTATAATGTGAAATAAATATCAATAATTAATAATTATAATTAAAAAATTTCAAAATTACCCTCATCTGGAAAACTGGGTGTTACAACGGCAGTCCAGTGCTCTTGTCCTGGGTTAGACTGATATCTGTTGACCATGCCTATGGCAAAGCAATGTCTGGTCTCATATATAGCATTACATACATTAAGCTTCTTACTGTTGAAGCATAAGGAACTGCCTTCATGTTCTCTATCTCTTTAGGTGTCTTTGGACACTGCTCCTTTGATAGAGCAATTCCATGTCTAAAAGGTAAGAAACCTTTCTTAGAATTTTGCATACTAAAACGAGTTAGTACAGTATCGATATAGGAAGCTTAGGATAAGCCCAACATCCTTTTCTTACGATCTCGTAGAACTTTGATCCCAAGGATGTGACCTACTTCTCCCAAGTCCTTCATATCAAATTGTTTTGATAACCAACCCCTTACATCAGATAACACCTTCACATTATTTCCATTGAACAAGATGTCATCCACATAAAGTACTAGGAACACCACCACATTTCTGTCACACTTTCTGTATACACATGATTCATCCTGACATTGATCAAATCCATAGGATTTTATCACCTGATCAAAATATATGTTCCAAGATCTGGAAGCTTGCTTAAGTCTATAAATGGACTTCTTGAGCTTACAAATAAGATGCTCTTGGCCCTTTTCAATGAACCCGTCTGGTTGCTTCATATAGATGTATTCCTCAAGACGTGCATTAAGGAAAGCTGTCTTGACATCCATTTACCAAATCTCATAATCGAGATGAGCTGCAATAGATAAAAGAATCCGGATAGACTTAAGCATGACTACTGGAGAAAATGTTTCCTCATAATCGATACCCTCTCTTTGAGTAAAACCTTTTGCTACAAGCTGAACTTTAAAGGTTTCAACCTTACCATCTGATCCTCTTTTTCTTTTATAGACCCACTTGTATCCAATGGCTTTTACAGCAACGGGTGGTTCTACAAGCTCCCAGACCTGATTAGAATCGATAGATTATATTTCAGATATCATTTCTTTTTGCCAAGACTCTGCATCTTTATCTTGGAGTGCTTTATTGTAGGTACAAGGATCATAATCTTGTTCCTCAGGGACGAAGTCTGACGACTCTCCTAAGAACATATATCTATCAGGTTGTATCACAACCCTCCCACTACGACGAGGCACTATCGGTTGCGGTGTAACATTTGTGACACGTTGTACAGTTATTTGTGGTTCATCCTCTTGTACTGTTGGTCTTGAAGTACTTGGTGTCTCACCTCTCAGTTCTTCTAGAACAACTCTACTTGTGGGTTTATGGTTCATCACATAGTCTTCCTGTATGAATCGGACATTGGTGCTAACAATGACCTTCTGATCCTTAGGACTATAAAATAAACCTTCTTTTGTTCCTCTTGGATAGCCTACAAACAAGCGTACTTCTGTACAAGATTCCAACTTATCTGTTTTCCTATTCAGCACATGTGCTGGACTACCCCAAATGCGAACATGTTTCAGACTAGGCTTACGCTCAATCCACAGCTCTGTAGGAGTAAAAGGTACTGACTTAGAAGGAACCAAGTTCAAAATATAAGCTGCAGTCTCTAAGGCATATCCCCAAAACGAATCTGGTAAATTCGAATAACTCATCACTGATCTAACCATCTCCATAAGAGTTCTATTCCTTCTTTCGGCTACACCATTCTGCTGGGGCGTTCCAGGTGCAGTAAATTGGGATGCAATCCCAGTCTCTTCAAAGCCACCTCTAGCTTGGATAGTCATGGGTCCACACAAATCAGAATGAACCAATTCCAACACATCTTTGGCCCTATACTCCTTTGCCGTAAAAGGCCTTTTGGTCATTTTACCTTCCAAGCAGGATTCACAGACTGATAGTGCCTTCACTTCCAATAAACTCAAAGGTCCATCTTCAACCAGTCTTTGTATCATTCTTAGGTTAATATGCCCCAATCGTAAGTGCCAAAGATATATTTGGTTCATACAAGAAGGTTCTTTTCTCTTATTTAAGTTAGATGACATATTATTTATTTCCATAAGTTGCATTGTGGGCGAAATAGGATTAATGACATACAAATTACCAACCAATGCACCAGAACAGATAAAATGTTTATTCTTTCTAATAACAATATTGTCATTAAAATAAACTGAATATCCATCCTTAACTAACATAGAAACAGAAACTAAATTCCTTCTAAGTGAAGGTGCATAAAGACAACCTCTTAATGTCAAAGTCTTATTTCTACCAAAAGATAAAGTAACATCTTCTAATGCAACGACCGCTACTTTTGTAGCATCACCCATGAACAAGTATATCTCTCCATCACTAAGCCGTCTGATTTCCTGGAACCCCTGCAATGTATTGCAGACATGATTAGTGGCTCCTGTATCTACACACTAGGTGCCAGTAGATAACACCGCTAAACATGTTTCAACTACTAGTAAATAAGATATACCTTCTTTGTTCCCTTGTTTGAAAAGTGGACAATCAGTCTTCCAATGTCCTGACCCTTTGCACTTGAAACATTTGCCTTTCGACTTTTTTACCGTGCCTTGAGGTCCCAAGCCCTTCTTTGCTGAGTTTGCCTGTTTTTGAATGTTATTCTTCTTCTTACCTCCTTTTGGATTAGAAGTAGAAGCCTTTTCAGAAACAAAAACATGACCCCTCTGCCTAAAGAGAGATTCAGCATCCTATAGCTCTTTTGCAAGTTCTGCCAAACTATACAACCTTTTGTTCACGTTGTAATTAAGGTAAAAATTGTCAAAAATTTTAGACAGAGTCCCGAGAATGATATCAACCTGGGATTCCCTATCGATTTCAGCTCCAAGGATCTCCATCTCATTCAGATGACCCATCGTCTTGAGAACATGATCCCTTTCTGGTGTACCCTTAGCCATTTTTGTATTCATCAAACATTTCATAGCAAACTGCCTAACTACTCTACTCTGATGTCCGAAGAGTTCCTTGAGGTTATACATCATGTCATAAGCTGTGGCCATGGCCTGATACTGATGTTGCAGTACATTTGACATAGATGCCAGAATGTAACACCGCACTATCTCATCTACCTTTTTTCACTTCTTATAAGCCTCTTTGACCTCTTCATCAGAGTTAGCTTCAGTCTTAGGTGGACATTCCTCAACAAGTACATATTTGTACTCCTCAGCAGTCAGAACAATGTCCAAATTACGTTTCTAGTCAATATAATTAGGTCCAGTAAGTTTGTTTTCTTTAAGAATCACCATAAGTGGACTGAAAGAACCCATTTTTGAAATCTTGAGAATCACATAAATAAAATTATGTAGGGAAAAAACTTTTTAAATTAATTAAATATTGATTCCCTCAAAACAATAATAAGAAATTCACCAACACCTTGAACACCATGAATTTAGCATGCCACGATAGTGTGGACGTATACAAATTCAACTTTGTTCAAGTAGGTTTTTCTTATTAATTTTACTATTATGTCAACATAACTTTATGACAAATAAAATTAATATGTTGGTGTTGCTCTTGTCATACAAATAATAGCACTGACTCCGATGGGGAAGATCCCATTATTTGTATCTAAGTGTATACCATTACTTAATACTAAGTCCATTATCTTGTAATACGTTCCTTCAGATGGAGAAGTGAACACATACTAGATAACTTTTTACAATTATCCCTAAGGAAGTTTGTACTGGTAATCCATAATTATACTCATCCGATATGGAGGAAGGTACTAAAGCCAACGCACAAGTATAATTACATCACCTACAAACCAGTAATGGAGACCATAGAATTTATACTAAATAAATATCCTCTCCCACTTAGTTATTTAACAATAAGGGTTTTTCTACTAGTTGATATTATGTCCATGTTGTCCATTATTAATGTAGGCTTAGTTTTTCAAAAAAAAATATCCACACAATAATAAACATGCACAATCAGAAAAAAGCAAAATGACAACAAATAAGAGAAAAATATCCAACTATTATGGTCATCTTTTCTGCTCTGTCCTCAACTATCTGAATCCAAAGTCTGGTGCAGTGCAGATCTATTCAGGGTTCGACCTGCCCGACCAGGTCACGAGTTTCGGAGCAGCGCCCCGATTTTTTTTATATAGGTTTTGGCTGTCGATTCCTTCATCGAAAATTATCTGTCTGTCTCTGGACTGCTTAAAATTAGTATCTCGTCCGACGTAAAAAACAGCCACCACCACCATTACGATTGATCAAAAATAATTAAAATAACATCAATCCTATACCTCCCAAAATAGTTCACACATAATCTAGATTGAAAAATTCAAATAATAAGCACGATCAACCCTCGTGATTTTAATTACATCCACAGCAATAACAACATCCACAACATGTCCGTGGTTTAAACAACACAATCAAAAATATGTGTTGGACCATAATAGTTGGATCTAAGATGCCTGCAAAACCGAGTTAGAACAGATCTACATCTACCGACTATTACACAGCGCAGGTTTTCTTGGACAACATGGACGTATCAATCAATACGCAGATCCAAAGTTGCTCTGATACCAATTGATGGAACTGGAGATTCCCGGGACCCTTACTTTGGTGTACATATTGATCGATAGGAAGTTAAACAGATTTAATACGTGTTCTAATCCTTCATAGGCAGAAACTAGGGTTCATAAATTACACCTGCGGCAGAAAAAAGACAAGTAATTCCTGACAATCTGGAGCGGACGACCCCAAGATCTTCTGCACGTATTCCTTTCTCGAGTTGGACGTCATGTGGGCGACGATCTCCCAACCTTTTCTTCTCCTTGGCAGCCCTCTCTTTCTCTACTTACGTGAATCACGAATTTAGAGAAAGGTTTAGATTTCTGATCAGTAATATGGCGGCCAGAGAATAGAGGATATATATAGGCTACGGTAGGGACCATAAGGAGAAATTAGGGTTAGGCCTCCTAACAGATCTGGATATCTCGTGTTCAGCCCGAACACACAATCCAAGCCCATTAATAATAGCTCGGTCCACTAATGTGCTACTGTTGTACTACCTCCCTAATCCTAAATTATGTTTGTGGCTTCTTTTATTATATGCTCTTTTGGCTCCCCATGTTAAGATATCGTATGTCCGTCAATCAAATTAAGTTACTGACAACTATATTGATTCGACATCTTTTATCCGTAAGTAGTACCGCTCAACTTTATTTGTCATGTCGGATATACTCCACCTGCAGGGTTTATATGACAATCCTTATGAGCTCCTTAAGGGGACATCATCAACCAGATGTATCGAGACATGGATTCCATTTATAATCAACAGCCCATCGTACATACAATATTATTACCCAATTCATAGAGGTTGTTGATCCATAACGAATCACACTCTTTCATGAGTCAAAGTAATGCACATTGTATATACATGTCTGTTATTATATCCGGATTAAGAGCACAAGCATCCATAATAACAGAGGTGTTTGTTCTCTTATGTAGTCAGTACAAAGAGAACCACCTCATGTGGTCCTGTTTAATACACACAAAGTGTACTAGTGTAAACCTATAGTCAAGATAGACTAATACTAGATTACACTACAACCTTTCCAATAGATTGTCCAAGTCCATCTAGGTTGTGAACTATTTATATACTCCATAGGGAACTGATAATATGATCTTCTGTGTGACACCACACACCATATTTTCTGCAATATAGAATATCAGACATTTGCATTAACACTTGCACCAAATACAATATGCAAACATTTGCCCATATGATTCTCATTCAAAATCTAAGGAAATAAGGTTACTACAAATGTGATGCTTTTAGTATATAACCCTAACAAATACTGGTGCACAGATGTACGCTATGAATTGCCATATCCTCCCTTGCTTTACGCTTATGGTTTATCATGTCGCGTAAATCAGCGGAAGCGAGTTCTGTCTTAAAACCCATGTCCCATGCATCGTCGAGCTTTGCATATGGGTTTGCAAAGGGAGTTGGCGCATCCAGACTTAGTTCACGTGCAGGGGCAACTCCCACACCTAAGTTATATGATGACCTTAAAGACAGCCCCGTGCTATATGCGTTAGGGCCTACCTTTTTGATGTGGGCGCATAGACCCTGGAGTCTGCCTTTGGGCGCATGTTTTCCAGAAGTCCTGGTAGCATGTCTGAGCTTCCTGGATGTGGGCGCATAGTATGGGTCAGCATAGCTTGGGCGCGTAGCCTTGGGAGCATGATCCTGGGCGCATAGTCTGTCGAAGACAGAAGTCTTCTGGCCAGAGTTATGCGCCCACATACCCTATTGGGCGCATAGCTTTGGGCACATGCTTGGTGAAGCAGTACTATTTTCTTCCAGCTTTGCCTTCTTCGTTTGTGAGCCTCGCTGAGTTTGTCCAGAGTGTCAAACACTTTGATTCTTTGCATCGTAGTGTTTTCCTTTGCCAAGTCTCAAGAATTGAACAATCTGTTGTTGATTGCACAAGAGAGAAGTCGCTGAGCTAGTAGAGCCCAAAATGGTATGCACCTTTTTCATTTGTGGAGCTTTTGTAGCAGAGCTATGCGCCCACAGAGGAGCTCCATGCGCCCACGTGGAAGGCCTATGCGCCCACATGACAGTCCTTCGGTTGCATATCTTCTATGACACTAGCAGAATATGCACCACGAGCCTTCGGAAGACATGTCTTGCGAGACTTGTTTGGCTTCACTAATTTTGAGGGAGTAGAGCCGTCCCTCGAGAGCATCTCTTCGAATGCCTGCTGATCAAACTTCATGATCAACATCTTCTGAGTGCTTTCCACTTTTTCGGTATCGGATTACATCACCACCTTCTCGTCAGAGAAAAAGGTAGTCCCCAGCAGAGTCGCCATTTTTGTGGACACACAAAAAAAAGAAGAAGAAATGCTATCTTTTCTTATTGGCGTAAGGCACCATAAATCGAGTACGCCTGAGAGATCCTACGCTGAGGATCCCCGAGTACAAAAAAAATTCTGGGGAATGGGATGATGGAGATCGAGCGGCAGTTGCTCCTTTACTCCGTTGACACTCCGATTTATAAAAGTGGAAGAAAACCTAAGAAAATTGCTAACTCTCGGCTCACTGGCAAGAAGTGCAGCAATTTGGCTCTTGCAATGCTCTCCATTTTTATCTTATGAAGAGGTATGAGACCCATTTTTATAGTCGTTGTCGTGCTGGAATAATGTTATGCGCCCACAGGTGGAAAATACACTGATTTTACTGTGGGCGCATGACACCCCTTTGGGTGCATAGGGAGTAGGCACAAGGACATTGGATGATCGTGGGTAGATCATGGGGTTGGCGTAGAGACTGACGTGGTGGCTTGCTTCGGTGCTCGATTGCTCATGGAGACTGACGTGGCTGCATGCTTCGGTGCACGATTGGTTGTGGAGTTTGACTAAGTCGTGTGCTGTCCTGACTTGGGCGTATAGCCTAAAACAGGGCTATGCGCCCCCTTCTATAGGAGTCTAGTGTGGGCACTTAGGCGCATAGCTTGCTCTGGTGACTTGGGCGTATAGCTTGCTCTGGTGACTTGGACGCATGTGGGGTGTCCTGGCTTGGGCACATATGTCTCCCTGGCTTGGACGCATGGTTGTCAAGAATGTTACAATTTTTATGCTTCTACACCCATGGAACCCGAAAACTTTAAAATACCATAACTTGCTCAAAATATGTCCGAATTGGGACTTCTAAGGGTCTAAACTGCATAGAACGAGAAAAACCAATAAAAACAAGAAAAGATCAAAACTTAGATCTACAAAAATCTATCCATCAAAACCGAAAATGCCAAGTTCTATAGAGGCTTAATATCAAGTGGAGAAGAAAATAGAAAAATAAAATGGGAGATCCATCATGAAGCAAGTTGCACTTGCCTAGGGTTCCTTTGGTGGGTGGGAGTAGTAATGGAGAAGAAGAAGAAGTAAATGAAGAAGAGTTATGGAGGAAAGAGAGAGGATAGTTGACTTATATATCAAATCTTCTCATGATGAACCAAACCCAAATAAACCAAGCCGAGCCAAAACAAGCCGAACCAAAATAAATCCAGGACAACTAAACCAAGATTAGGCTAAACACGACAAGCCTAACTATGGGTCACCTGACAATTGTCAGAAATCCGTATAAGTATCTTGAAAAATATGTATAATAGGAAACGGGAGTGACAACATATAAATACTGCATGTGTTTGGCAAGATATACTTGCCTGGTGGTAGCACGAAGAACCAACAATATACTATCAACTAGTAAGCCATAAAGTCCAAATCTCACAGCTGTCTCTGAAAGCTGAAACGGACATTGCCAACATTCTCAGAATAGTCAAATTAGCTATGTTTGCCTGTCCATAAGTCCAATTCTGGACATAGGGGCAAAATGGTAATTTTAGACTAAAACGATATCTGCCATTGGACCCGCTTTGCACCGAAAAGCGTGCCAGAGTCAATGGTCTCTAAAATCGTTAAACTACATGTCTACGGATTCTTTTTGATGATAAAAATCTAATAGTATGTCCAAAGTTGGATTTCGGCGGGCTGTGCACGAAATTGCCTGTTGAGTCGGATCGTGGGGCCCACAAAACGGTGATCCGATCGACTGTCTCAGAATTGGACCAAACTTGGCATACATAACCAAAAAATGATACGGTCCTATTGGCACAAGTTTTGTCTCGATCTGATGAATGTACACAAAGTAATTAAGAAATTTACAAAGTGGCCGATACGGTAAATTTTGACGGATACATATCAAATTTGTCGCGCATACGCAACCAATTTCAATTCTGTCAAAGGCCACATGTCTGCAAAGTCGATACGCACCTTTTAAAGCTTTCAGTTTGCGATCACGTCGCTCGGTTTGGCAGGACGCACGTCATATCAGAGGCTTTTCTAAAAATCTATTTGTTTAAAACTCGATTTTTCCCAATTTTTAGGGTCTGATTATTCTCTATAGAATTAATGAAATTCGAAACTATAAATGGGTTCTGAACCCTTATATATTATCTTCAAGATTGCTCAATTAAAATTTGGGTTTCCTAACTGGATCGGTCAATTTTGGCCTTCCAAAATGGGTGTTTGACCGGCCTGTTTACTGTCTACGAAACAAGTTTTTGTCGATGTTTGCATCGATTTCTCGCATGTTTTTAATCTATTTTAAGTAATAATAATTGATGGGGTAAAAAGATGTACATGTAGGGATCATACCAAAAGAAACGGTTTTTTAAACGATCGAGAGATCGTTGAGAACGATCGATGTGAAGTCGGCCCTCCCGCAGACCATTGTTGCTGTCGCCCTGCTGCTCGTCCTGTCCATAGCGCGCGCGAGGACGTCCGTTGTCGGCTGGAGGTGGCTCGTGGCAGCACACGGAGGCCAGGGAGGGGTCGCCCAGTCCCGAGCATGCGTCTAGGGGTGGTGGCACGGCTTAGGGTTTTCGTTGTAGCCTCCTTCTCGCGTTAAATTTTAGCCGACTACTGTATATTAGCAGTTTAAATAAGGGGGCTGCTCGTGCTCGGCTGGGTTCGTCCTTCGGGTTTGTATTTGGGATTTTTATTTCTTTTTCTTTCTTTATATATATATACACACACACGCGCGCACACGCACACACACACACACACATACACACACACACACACACACACACACACACACACACATATATATATATATATATATATATATATATATATATATATATATATATAGGTAATATATATTCAGATGGGAAGAGAAAAGGGGCTTCAGCAGCTCCCCTCATGATCGTCGTTGTTCCGCCTCTGGTGGCCGGGTGGATCTGCTGGCCGGTCGGCCACCTCGGCCAGGCCGCGGGTCCGGGGCTCTTTTTCCCCTTCGGTAGCCATCCCCCACCCTTTTCTCCACCCTCCCGCCACCACGGCTGGCCGGGGTGCACCTGGCTGGGCGGCTTCCAACCGTGCGATCTCCCTCCTCCCTTTTTCCCCCTCCACCAATCTTCTCGGCGTCGACGTTCTAGGCGGGGCGTCTCTCTCGCCGGCTGTTCCCCCGTAGCCCCTCCGCCCTCCCTCGGCCCTCTGCCAGGGCTGAGCCGCGATCCGCCTCGCGCCTCCCCTTTCCCGGCGCCCCTTCACCTTCTATCGTGGCCGGCACCTCCCCTCGCCGCTCCTCCTCCCGTGGAGCCGACCCCCTCCCGCATTCCTCTCTATCATGTGGCCGTCGCCATCTCTCCTCCTGGCCTTCGGCGGCCCTGAAGCTGCCCACGCCTCTGCCTTCCCAGCCCCGTCGGGCTTCCCTCCGGCGTCCGAAGCCCCCCCTCGTGGGCGATGGTGGCCGCGTCGAGCTCGGCCCCATACTCGGCCCCGGTGCTGCGTCCCCCGGTGAGCCTCTCCCCCAACCCAGCGCCCCCCTCCGGCGTCGGTCGGTGCACCCCTGTCTGCGGCGTCGCCGCCCTCGACGCTCGCCCACCGATATGCGCTTCGGAGCTTCCCGCAGCCGCATCCTCGTGGGATCCCCCTATAGCTGGTGGTTGGCCATGGCCAGTCCCCGCTCCCTCCGGCCGGCGGTCCAGTCGACCTCCCTGAGGTCGAGCTATTTCTCCTCCCCTCTCCCCCTTCCCCCCTCCCCCATCCCGCTCGCCGCCCTCCCGTCGGCCGCCTTCATCTCGTCCTCCCGCACCCGCCTGCCGCCGGGAGGGCCTCCCCAGCCGGAGCACTAGTCTCGCCGGAGCCCTCGGCTCCGATCTCTGTGAGGGAGGGGGGGCGAGGCTCCTCGAGCCGTGTGCCCCCCTCTCGGGCAGAGCGCCAGTGCGCCCCCTCTCCGGCAGAGTCTCCCCCTCCGGGCCGGCGTCTGCTCGCCGGTGCTGGCCCCTCTCTCGGCCTCCCTGCCGGCACTCCCGCCTCCGGGAGCCACGCTGGGGTGGGCCAGAGACTCCCCGAGCCACGCGCCTCTCCCACCTCGGGCCGCACGCCCGCTCCACGTGCCCCTATTGGCCGGCACGCCGACTTCCCCTCTTCCATTGTCTCGGACAGTGCTCCCCCCCCGCAGATTTCAAATTTTGAATTTTCATCGCTTTCAAATTTAAATTCCAAAAAAAAAAAAAGAAAAAAAAAGAAAACTACTCTGGCAGTGTGCCCACACGCCCCCCATAGGGCCGAGCGCCCACACCCGCCCATCACTTTCATTTTTGGATTCCTGATAATTTTTGAATGTCGGTTCCCGTAATTTTGAAATGTTTTCAAGACCCTCTATGATTTCAAATTTCAAAATTTTTTGAAATTTCAAAATTTACCTTTATGTATTTTCTACTTTGCCTTCCCGGGCTTTTTTGTGTGTTTTGGACCCTGGCACCTGTACTGCTCGTTAAGAGCCTCTTTTATTATTCAATAAAATGCTGTTTGGTTAATATATATATATATATATATATATATATATATATATATATATATTTATATATATATATATATTTATATATATATATATATATATATATATATATATATTTTAAAACCTCCCATTTTTGTTGATCAAGGCTCAAAAGCCGAAGCCTGAAACGTATACAAGGCTAAAGAGACGTCTATACAAGTATACCACCAAAAGGGACCAAAAAGGGGGTGCACAACGACTGCCCCAGGGTCAGGGTTGCAGCGATGACCAGAATGCTGACGAACTGTGGGAGCACAGGGCGCTCCGCTTACGGCATTGGCGAAAGACTTCCCGTGTGAGCTGGTCGGCTGAGTATTGGTGACCTTCGTTTCTCGCCTTGTTGTGATTTTTCCAAATTTCCCACGTGGCGGCCGCTGCAACGATCTGGTGGTCGTGGGAAGCAATACCCCATGAGGCCGCAAGATCGTGGAAGTGATCGCCCCCTGGCTCTATACTGTAGTGCCGGTTAAGGGTCCTCCAGATACTGGTCGGCAGGATCCCTTGACAGAAGATGTGGTCGATAGTCTCCATCTGACGGTCGTAGCAGCAATTGCAGGCAGAGGCTAAGCTAATCCCAATGGTGTTGAGGATATCATCGGTTGGTAGTTTCTTTTCTAATGACTCTCCACACGAGGAAGGACCACTTCTTGGGGATACAGGTGTGCCAATAGTGCGCAGTGACATAATGTGGTCGCCTCACTCCTTGGCTAGCGATTCTTGCCGACCTCACCGAAAATGTCCCCGAGGCCTCGAGCGTCCACTTTAGTGCATCGGCATCGCTGCCGATTCTTAATCCGCACGTTCGAATGCACTCCACCGTTTCGATGCTGGCCCATTCGCGGATCTTGTCCTAATTCCAGTCTTTAGTAATGGGGTTCCACAAGTCTCTGATCCTACTATTTATCAGGGTCTCTATGAGCTTCGGGATCAAGCTATCCCCAGTCCATCGCTCCAGGAATGGGTCCGTCTCGCCGTCACCCAATTGTAGTCTCATCGTGGGTTCAGCAAGGTCTCGCCCGCTAAGGATACGACGCCAAGCTGCAGAGGATCTGCTGTTGGATATGGTCGCCGAAGGATGGATGTGTTTGAAGTATCTGGTTTTCATAAACCCGGTCCATAAATTCTTGCTCGTACGAAGTTTCTACCACAATTTCATCGAAAATACTTGAATAATATGAGTGAGTTTGTTGAATCCCAGACCCCCTTCCTCTGTAGGATAAGCCATGGAGTCCCAGCTAGCCCAGTGATGCTTGTCCTGCCCGTTGCAATATCCCCAGAAGAAATGACAGAAGATCTGCTCGATCGAAGGAAGCACCTTCAAAGACGAAGAGCATGTGGCCAGGGTGTGAATGGTGATGGAGTTGAGCACGTGCTTGATGAGAATCATCTTGCTACCTGGTGATAAAGTGGCATTATGCACCCGCTAAGTTTATTCCTGATTCTAGTGATCAATTTCTCAAAGATGCCAACGTTGGATTTACCATACACCAGAGGGCACCCGAGATAGTTGAATGGAGGATGATCAACCGTAAAGGAAGTTAAGTTAGAGAGCCTGATTGCGTGCTCTCTTTTGGTATTGTGGTGGGCATAGATGACGCTCTTAGAAGGGTTGATCTTCTGGCCGGAGCATGTAGAGTACCTCTGCAGGGTGTTGTGGACGACCGCCACTGCCCCTTCGTCCCCAGAAGAGAAAATAAGTAAATCGTCGACAAAGGCTAGATGGGTAATGAAAGGACATCCGCTGGATGTATGATAATGCTGGAAGTTCGGAGTGTTGGTCATATTGTTAAGGTTCTTGCTGAGGGCATCAGCTGCAATGATGAAGATAGTAGATGATAGAGGGTCGCCTTGTCTAACCCCTCGAGTGGATTTGAAAAATCCCTCGGCTTGGCCGTTCATGATCGTTGAGAACCACGAGTTGCTGATCGATCTCCACACGATGTTGGTCCAATTTTCGGAGAAACCAAAAGCCCTAAGGACCCAGATCATAAATTGCCAGTCCAGTCTCTCATAAGCTTTCTCCATGTCAATTTTGACAGCGATGTTGCCCCCTCTTACAGGGAACTATATGCAGGTTATTAACTCTTGGGCCAACATAATATCATCCTGGATGTTCCGCCCTCTGACAAACCCGCTTTGCTCCTCGGAGATTATCTTGGGGAGGATCCCTGCCATTCTGGTAGCTATAATTTTAGAGATGATCTTGTTGGTGAAAGTACATAGACTGATGGGACGGAAGTACTGAAATGACTCCGAGTTTTCTTTTTTCGGGATAAGGATGAGCTTGGCGCTGGAAATGGCTTTGGGGTATGTGGCTCCTTCAAAGAATGCAATAGCTGCCTTGGTGATACCCTGCTTGATAATGTCCTAGCACGTACGAAAGAAGACCCCCGAAAAGTCATCCGGCCCGGGTGGACTGTGCTCGTTCAGAGCCCACACCGCATCTTTTACCTCCTGGGCAGTGGAGGGGCATTCCAACTGGGCGTTGTCGGTGTCATTAATGAGAAGGGGGATTTGATCCAGAAAGGCGTTGTCTTTGTGAACCGTCTCTTTGGAGAATAATTTGGAATAGAAATTCGTAGCGGCCCTCCGGATGCTCTTTTGGTCAGTGATGATGTTCCCGTTATCGTCAATAGTATGGTGAATCGCTAACTTCTGTCTGCGGCCGTTGACACAGGCGTGAAAATTTCGAGTTTTTATCCCCGTCGTTGTCCCATTTCAATCTCACTTTCTACTTCCAGAAGTCAGTTTCCACTTTGAGTCTGAATTTAAGCATGGCCTTGGTGAAATTCAGGGCGGTCTGCGAACCTGGCTTCGACACGGGTGACGTCGTCCTCGGCGGTCCGAACTGCTTGAAAAATGTCCTCGTAAGCTAGTTTGCTCCAATTTGATAGGGCTTTCCTCGTTGTCTTGAGCTTGTTGCTCACCCGGGATAGGGGATTGAGAGAATCGTCGCTATTTCATGCTTCCGCAACGATGCCCAAAAATTGGGGGTGTTCGGTCCAGAAGTCGAAAGTTCTTTTTGGATGGATTAGAATTGTTTTTAATGACCACCAGCAGAGGGGTGTGGTCGAATTCAGAGGAGTTGAGATGAGTCAGGTTGGTGGATATCCCCATGCCGTGCCATAGGACGTTCGTTAGGGCTCTGTCTAGACGGGAATATTGACGACGGTGCCTTCTTGCATGTTGCACCAGGTGAAGGCATTGTCGGAGAACTGGAGAGATGCTAGGTGAGCATTGAAGATGAAGTTGTTGAAGTCTTGCATGGCCGTGATAGAAGGGGGCGACCCCCGGTTTTCTCTTCTCTGCAGGTGAGCGCATTAAAGTCCCCAATGCAAAGCCAAGGATAGTTGATGTGGTTTAGGTGGATGTCAAGGAGATCGTTCTAGAGTTGTTTCCACTCTGTAATATCACAGCTACTGTGGACTGTAGAAATGATGACGCGCTCTGGGAGCATGGGATGTTCTATCCAGCAGGAGAGGGCCTGCCTGGTATCCTGGATGCTCCCAATGCTGATATTTTCAGTATAGAGGATCCAAATATCGTGTCTGCTGGCAATGGCAGTGGGAAGGCCCAGCTGAAGTTGGATGAATTTTAACCTTTTGGAGGGTATTTTAGGTTCGAAAATAATAAGGATATCAATCTTGTGGATTTTCCTAAGGCCGATAATTCTCCTTAATGTAGGTTTGTTCCCCAGTCCGCGGATATTCCAGGATAGGATGTTAAGCATTAAAGAAATTATGGGGGGTTTTTTTGCTCCGCTTGGCGGCGGATCTGCTTTGGATGGATGTGGTTTCAGTGGGTGCTATCTTGACATTGACCTCGCTCGAGGTTGATGCTTCTGCCTTTGTCGAGGCGGGAGCGACCCGAGTTGTTTCCACGTGTTGGTCCGGGGAAGGGCCCATCGATTCCCCAGCGGAGTCCAGGATAGGATCCTCTGGAGGGATAACTAAGGAGTCGCTGGCGCTCCCAATGAGAAGTATTGTTTGCTGGAGAGGGAATCCTGAGGCCTGAACCTGCTGTTCTCTCCGAACTAGGTCAGGACCTAGAATAGCCAGGGCTTCTTCAACCGGGTCTTCACTGGTATGGTATGGAATTGCTTCGATTATGGTGGTGGTCGCTTCAACGTCCTCTGGGTGGGGGATCTCGGATATGGCTTGGTCGACCTGGGGATGCGCTGATTCCTTTGGGGGTTCCTTGTCCTCCGAGACAAGAGCGTCGAATTGGTTTGGGAGTGTGAGAGCTTGGGTATTGAAGGGGATCAGAGCTCTGCTAGGGGACTCGCTTTTGTCTGACTTGCCGTCGTTGGAGCTGAATCGGGTGTGTGAGTTTGGAAGAGGTAATAGGAAAGATTTTGGTGTTCTCCCTTCTGATTGCACTATGTTGTTTCGGGCTGGTTTTTTCTTGTGTTCTGGGTGGAGACGTCGGCAATATTTTGGGAGGTGACCTCTTAAATAGCAGTGGTTGCAGAACATAATGTGGTTGTCGTAGAGGATTTGTTGGGTGTGGGTCTGGTTGCCCAGCTCGATGGAGATGAACTTTGGTGGTTCGGATGAAAGATCGAGTTCCACACAGATTTTGGCATAGTGGGCCTTGGTGAGGTTGCTAGTTTCAGGGGCCGTGGCCACATACGTTCCGAAGGAGTTGGCAATACGCTTAAGTGTCGCTGGAACAAAGCAGATGACGGGTAGATTAGGCAGGGTTACCCATGCAGCGACCATCGCTGAGTCTTCTTTGGTGTTAAAGCTTGCAGACCACTTGACGATCTTTATCTGATGGGAGTCTATCTTTATACGTGCCTTTGGACCACACGATCCTGTGGTCGAGGTCGGAGGATAGGTGGAGAAGAATATGCCTGGGATCGAGAGGGGCTACTCGATAATGCGTCGATAGTCTCCAACTGGATATCTCCTCCTACACCCTGGCGAGTTTGGGACACCCAGTAGAAAATTTGAGGATGAAAGTGTGGAGGAAAGATGATGACAGGGAGGTCAATTCCAAGTCGGTGAAGGGGACGAAAGGCTCCGGAGATTTACGGGAGTACTCGATGTCCTGGAGATGGACGTCTGGGATAAGGCAACTCGGCTCATAGGCTAAATCCGGGCGAAGCTTGGCGGCATAAGATGCCTGGCCGGCACCAGACGAAGAAGGAGACGGAGCCCCCCCCGAGCAGGCGGTGGTGCGATCTGGGGATGATAATGTTCGGTGCTGGGGGTGAGGGCGGCGGAGCATGCCGGGGTGGCCCTAACAGGGGAAGGAAGGGGGAGCGAACCTGCCGCGAGGATAGTGCAGGACGAGGCGATGGCCTCAGGATCCGCCGCCTCCGCACTAAGTGCCACCAAGGGTGGCAAAGGACAAGCCAACGGAACCGATGAGCCAGGGACCCCCGAGTCCCCACCGGCCAAGGCGAGCGGGGCCATCGGAGAAGAGGGAAGGCTGGCTGCAGGGACCCGAGGAGCGGAGGACTCCGGGCCAGAAGGCACGTAGGCCGAACCGGAGGTTAAGGAGGAATAGAGGGGAGCAGCCGGGGGACTAGGAGGAGGAGGGGCCAGAGAAGCAGCCGGAGGGATGGGATGGAGGGGAGCAGCTGGGAGACTGGAAGGAGGAGGGGCCAGAGAAGCATGGGAGGGTGACTGCGTAGATGTCAGATAGGAGGGGGAGGCGTAGAGCTCGGGGGGCGCTACGGGAAGAGGGCCTGCGTAGGAAGCAATGAGGGAGGGACCCACCCGGTGCCGCGTTGGGATTGAGGGGATAATATGCAGGGATATGGGATGATGAAATACGCTGAAGGTGAGACGGGGAGAAATACGCTGGTTGGGCGGTGGAATTAAACGCGGGAAGCCCACGTGCCAGCGGGTCCCCCAGGGGACATGCGTAGGGGGAAAGAGAGTGCTGCGCGAAAAAAGAAGGTTCTGCGGAGTAGCTCGGGTGGGTCCCACCAAAGGGATGGGAGTGAAGGAAGGCTGTCCGCTCAGGATGGGACTCAAAAGGAGGGACCCTCTCGTATGGGGAATAGCTATCAGCAAATACGAGAGGCCAGGCATTGGGGGACTCGATGCCTATACCGTAGGGGGGCTCCCAACCTTAGGGACCAGCAGGCCCTTTTGAAATTTGAAAAAGGGGAAGAGGCGCCAACCGAGGATCAAACACCTGGGAGAACCCAGCCCAGGGAAGGGCAGCCTGGCTACCACCTGGGGCAGCGCCTGCGGGTAGGTGGGGGATGCACCAGACCAAAAGAGGATGAGGGGGTTGAGGCTAGAGGGGAGGCGGGAGAGTAAGGACGGATGAGGTTAGGCTACTGATTTGGGACGAGTGGGGGCGGGCGGAGAAAGATGACGAAGGCAGAGGACTAACATCGGGGAAGGTTGAAGATAAGGGAGGGGGTCGACGGACCAAGGCTAGGCACTCCTCTGACCAAGGGAGTGCCATGCGAACCGGGGGGAGAGAGCCTAGGGGCTCCCCGGATGGGACGGCAGCAGATGGGAGTGGCTGGGAAGCAACATGATCTTTATATATATATATATATATATATATATATATATATATATATATATATATATATTTTATATATATATATATATATATATATATATATATATATATATATATATATATATATATAATATAAATATATATGTTAATTATTTTGTTTTACCTATTCTCTAAATCTTGATATATATATATATATATATATATATATATATATATATATATATATATATATATATATATATATATATATATATATATATATATATTACCACATATGCATATGACAAATATATATATATACCATACCATATATATATACATATATATATCAAGATTTAGAGAATAGGTAAAACAAAATAATTAACATATATATTTATATTATATATATATATATATATATATATATATATATATATAAAATATATATATATATATATATATATATATATATATATATATATAGGCTCCCCCGGGTCGAGCTCCCTCCGCCGCGGCCCTCTTTCCGGCAGAGCCACTCCCCTCGGCTCCCTCGCGCTCCCTCCTTGGGGTCGAGCCCCGCCCCCGCCGCGGCCCTCTCTCCGGTCGAGCCACTCTCCTCGGCTCCCTCGTGCTCCCCACTCGGGTTCGAGCCCCTCCCCGGAGTCGAGCCTCTCCTACGGCTCCCCCGGGTCGAGATCCCTCCGCCGCGGCCCTCTCTTCGGTTGAGCCACCCCCCTCGGCTCCCTCGCGCTCCCCCCCTCGGGGTCGAGCCTCTCCTCCGGCTCCCCCGGGTCGAGCTCCCTCCGCTGCGGCCCTCTTTCCGGCAGAGCCACTCCCCTCGGCTCCCTCGCGCTCCCTCCTTGGGGTCGAGCCCCGCCCCCGCCGCGGCCCTCTCTCCGGTCGAGCCACTCTCCTCGGCTCCCTCGTGCTCCCCACTCGGGTTCGAGCCCCTCCCCGGGGTCGAGCCTCTCCTACGGCTCCCCCGGGTCAAGATCCCTCCGTCGCGGCCCTCTCTTCGGTTGAGCCACCCCCCTCGGCTCCCTCGCGCTCCACCCCCTCGGGGTCGAGCCTCTCCACCGGCTCCCCCGGGTCGACCTTCCTCCGCCGCGGCCCCCCTCATGCTCCCCTCTTGGGGTCGAGCCCCTCACCCGCCGCGGCCCCCTCTCTCCGGTCGAGCCACTCCCCTCGGCTCCCTCGTGCTCCCCCCTTCAAGATCGAGCCCCTCCTCGGGGCCGAGCCTCTCCTCCGTCGGATCCCCCGGGTCGAGCTCCCCTCCGCCGCGGCTCTCTCTCTGGTCGAGCCCATCCCTTCGGCTCCCTCGCGGTCGTGCACCCCCCTTGGCGGCTCCCCCTTCGTCGTCGATTCCCACCCCCTCCTCTGCGGGCGGCGCACCGGGCTCTCTTCCTCTCCGCCCCGTACTTCGCGGGCGTCGCCACGACACTCCCCTCCGCGGCCCGGCCGGAGCTCCGCCCCTCCCGGCGGGTCCGCGCCCTCCCCCGCCGCCGTGTCCCGAGCCCCCTCGGGCCCAACGTCCTCCCTCGGGCCTTGCGCCAGGCCTGGCCTCCTCGGGCCCCGTGCCTGGACAAGGGTCCCTCGGGCCCCGCGTCTTCCCCACGTGCCCCCCCCCACGTGGGCTTCTCCCGCCTCTGCTCATTTTCGTTTTGTGTTTGAATTAGAATTTTGTATCCGGGTCAATGGGACCCGGTGATGTGGCTGCGTTTTGTGTGTCTGTTTTGGATTCAATAAAATTGTCTTGTTCCAAAAAAAAAAAATAAATAAATAAAAATAATATATATATATATATATATATATATATATATATATATATATATATATATATATATATATATATATATATAGAAATTTGTTAATAAAATACTAGGGTATATATACGCAACACTGTCTAACTGTTATATATATATATATATATATATATATATATATATATATATATATATATATATATATATATATAGCCTAAATAAATACAAATTCACAAATAATACCCTAAGAGGATTATTATCTTATTCCCAAGGTAATATAAATTTAAATATCAAATAATGCATATATTATATTTAATATGAAATTTATAGAAATTATTTCACGAGATTATAAAATTGAACTACCAATATATACATATCTATATATCTACATGGACGTATTGGGACACACTACCTGTCCACATGGGTTTGAGTTTCGCTCGGATCAAGTCCGGGCTAAATCGATACAACCGGGTTCCCTAAAAGTCAATAAACTTAATAATAATTAATTAAATTATTTATAGGGTTCAAGTCGCAACATGGCCAAGTTTTTCTAGTTAGGATGGCTCGGTCTTCCCTACCACAGCTAAGACACTAGTCAAAGCACGCCATTGCACTATCCGTGCCAAAATTCTTGGTCATCTTGTAATCTAAATTTTATCATGACTAAAGCTCTCTATTGTAATAACTATTTAAATAAATATTTATAAAATCAAAAATCACCATTTTAATTCAATTAAATAATAAATAAAAAAGTACTTCAAAATTTTGGGAAGGGGAGTAACAAATCTACCCACCTTAAAATAATTTCGTCTTCAAAATTTAAGGAAAAATCCAACGCTAATGGTAGAGAACGGGTCCCACTAGCTATCAATTACTATTATGGTTATTTCGAAACTACAAATCCTTGAGGACTTCTACCCACATTTGGTCACACTACTCCCTCAAAATACATGTCGCTAAAACATTATAACCTCCCAACTAGTTGCTAAAATTACTACCAACATATCTATGGCATATGGCATATCTAATACCCTCCTATATATCAAGTAATCACAATTCAATAATCACACCAACTTACACTATAACTTAATAATTTTATGATAAACTATAGACAACACGATTGTTCGTCACCCCGAAATAGGAAGGGACAAGAATCAATGGTACGGGAAAGCAAAGAAGAATAATCGAGAGTGAATACAAATTTTCAAGGACGTTAGTGAATTTTCAAGGCAGTGTGGGTTGAGATTCCTAAGGGTTTAGTCAAATTCGCAGGCTCGTATCAGTACAGTTACGTAATCGATACGATATGCTCTGACTTGCATGGGCCACCAAAAAAACTTGTCACGACCTGCACCCGCTTTTCGGGATGCAAGTGCGTGAGCAAGCCAGCTACATATCAAGCGGACTCCAACCCGACTTGAATACGTATAAGCTGTCAAGAGCGTGCTATTATGTCTAATATGGTAATCTAAACTATATCTCAATCCACAAGATGTATATAAATCAAGAATGAACAAGTATGGTTCATGGTCTGCAGCCCACTAGCATATTGTCCGATTAGACTCCAAGAATAACATGAGTCTATGAAACTAGGCTAACAATCAGGATATATCATAAGAGCACGAGAAGATAATAAAGCAATATCACTAGCAAAATACCTGAAACATACAGATGTTATCGACTACCACATGCTCAGTTAACTTATTCCGTGCAACCAGCTACCTGAAGAGATCATTAGGTCCTCAGAGGACTAGCAAGATACATTAAACATGCCTACTAATATAACAGAAAATAACATGTATGGAAGATAAGGACGGTACAAGAAGGACATCTGGACACGACAAGCCATATGGAAATGTAATACTAGACTTAGCTTCCAATCAAACGAATAACCCATATAGCTTGTAGTACAATGCAAGATACTCCCAATCTAGAGTAGGTTTCGACTGTAGGACAATGCAAGATACTTCCAGTCGAGAATAGCCAATTCTAGTATCGATTTCCTCTCCTAAAGGAATACAAGGTCAAGTAGACTCCTATAAATCGTAGTACAATACAAGTTACTCCCAATCTAGAGTAGGTTTTGACTGTAGGATAATGCAAGAAACTTCCAGTCGAGAATAGCCAATTCTAGCATTGATCTCCTCTCTTAAAGGAATACAAGGGTCAAGTAAAATCCTATAGGTTGTAGTACAATACAAGATACTCCCAATCTATAGAATGTCATGAGTTAAGTCAATCAATCAATCAAGTCAAATCAAGTCAAGTCAAGAAAAATGGCATAGAACTGACAACTCTATCACAAGACACGGTGAAATATGAAGAAGACAATAACCAGCAAGGAAAAGAATAAAATCTTATGCGTGCACGTAAATCTAGA
>JANAVB010031419.1:3169102-3346602 GCA_029216955.1 Iris pallida | reverse complement strand
GCAACGATGTTCCTGTATTGCGGATATAAGCTCCAAAAGTCCTGGAATCGGAATGTTTTCTTGATAGGATTTGGATTGTTGCTAATTTCTATGAGAAGGAAGGAGTAATACGATTCTGTGGTGTTGAGGTGAGAAAGGTTGGAGATGAGGCCCGTGTTGGACCAGCGGTTGTTGACCAGAGCTCAGTCCAGACGAGAATACTGCCATCTGTCCCCTTCCTGCATGTTGCACCAAGTGAACTCGTTGCCTGAAAAAGGCAGGGAAGTCATGTAGGCGTTGAAAATGAAGGTGATGAAGTCATTCATGGCCGTCTGGTGAGGTGGCCGTCTACCTGACTTTTCCTCGCTAGAAGAAATAGTGTTGAAGTCTCCGACACACAGCCACGGGAGGTTGCTATGAAGGTGGTGCGTGTCCACCAGAGTATCCCAAAGCGACCTGCGCTCGTGAATGTCACAACTGCCATGCACTACGGATAATAAGGATCGGCACTGGAGTGTGGGGTGCTCTATCCAGCAAGAGAGCGATTGCCTAGAGTCTTGTATGGAGCCAAAATTGATGTCGGGGCTGAAAAATATCCAGATGTCGTTGCACCTGGCTACCGCGGGTGGGAAGCTGAGTGTAAGTTTGAGAGCTTTGAGTTTTTTTAAGGATTTTGGGTTCTATGATGACTAAGATATAAATGTGGTAGATTTTCTAGAGGCTGATGAGTCTGTTTATGGTGGGTTTGTTGGCGAGCCCACGAACATTCCACGTAAGTATGTTAAGCATTGATGGGGGTGGGGGAGGGGGGGTTGTGTAGCTTTGCGGTCGATCTTGTGGTCATGGCCGTGGGCTTTTTGACCTATATTTTCTTTTTGTTGTTGTGTTTTCTAGATCCTTTCTGGGAAGTTGTCGATATGTCTGTCTTGACATTGCACTATCCGTAAGGAGTATGCTCTGATTCGATCCCCGAGGTGGGGGCCTCTTTTTCGATCCTACTCAGTGCGCAGAGGGGTTTGTGGGGTCAAGAAAACCTGCTTCCAAAGCTAGTTGAAGCCTGTTAGCTGACTCTGCACCTAATATGGAGAGGATGTTCTCTGAGGGTAGAGGGCTTTCCGTCTCCTTGGAAGCTGGGGGGTGCTTCGGACTCCTCGCTTGTCAACCTCTCTGAGCCTTTGACAGTAGGGTGCTTATCTGAACTCCGTTCGCTATCCTCCGAGGGAGTGTCTTCGGAAATTGCGAGAATGCCAAAGGAGTTATGGAGGTAAATATCCTCTGAAGCGGATGATATATATTCCTGAGAGGATTGGGAGTGAAAGGGCACAATTTCCTGATCAAAATGAGAAGGGATGCGAGTGCTGGAGGGCATATCGCTGTCTGCGAAGAGGTTTTGGGAGTTAGTAAGCGGTATAGTGTGCACGGAAGGGTGTGTCTTCTTAAGGGTCGGTGTTTTGCGGGCGTCTGGCTTCCTCAGTTCTGGATGGGCTTTGTAGCATTTCATGGTGAGGTGTCCTCTCACCTGATAGTGCTTGCAGAAAATTATGTTGTTGTCATACACCAGTGCCTGGGCGTGTGTTCTGTCCCCGAGTTGGAGCTCGATATGATCTGGAGGGTCGTTGGACAGATCCATTTCTACACATATCTTAGCGAAGTTTCCTTTGGAAAGGTTTCTAGTTTCTTCCGCTATAGCCACTAGGGATCCGAAGGAGGTGGCTATCCTTTTGAGAGCCTCTGGGGCGAAGTAGACTAAGGAAGGTTGGGGAGGGTGATCCATGCCGATATTATGGTCGAGTCGACCTTAGGGTTGAAATTGGGAGACCATTTGACGATTTTCACTCTATGAGCTCCGACGGTAGTGGTGCCTTTCGCCCAAACTGCTGAGTAGTCCTCTGCGGAGGAGAGGTGGAGAAAACAGTGTTTCGGGTTCAGCGGAGCCACCTGGAAAGCCGAGACGATCCCCCAACCGGTGATGGCCTCTTTAACAATGGAGAGCTTTGGGCAACCCGTCTGGAATTTCAAGACAAAGGTCTTCGCAAAGCTACAGACGAGGGATGATATCTCTTCATGGGAGAAGGGGATCTGGATGGGCTGGCCTGTTGATGGAGCCTGAAACTCGACGTCGCAGAGCTCGATGTCCACTAGTGGGGGGACCGGGCAGGAAATACGATCTGGCCTTAAGGCGTCCGCAAATGAAATTGACTTGACTGGACTAAGTGCCTGACCAGGGGGAGGAACTGCTGTCTGAGGAGGGGGGAGAGGGCTGAGGCGTGGAGGCCTGGCGCACCAGACCAACTGCCCTGCCCAGTGGAGTCTATAGCTGTAGGGCTGCCAACTCCTGGGGGGATGGAGGGACTTACGACGCTGGTGTATGCGCCCAAGGTGGGAGGCACATAGGGAACAGTGGAAGGCATAAAAGGCTGAGACCGGGTGCTGGGCGCAGAGGGAATAGAGGTAGGCGTATGGCCCGACCCCCTCTGGGCGGGCGCAGAAGGGCCCGGAGAGGAGGGCGCATAGCTGTACTTCTCGGCGGGCGCCGAAGCACAAGTGCCCAGAGAAGGGGGTGATGAACAAGGCGCATGGTCCAGCCCGTCTCCGGCACCAAGGCTGGAGCAAGAGGTGCATGACTCAGCTGCGCTAAGTATGCGCATGCCCCATCCTCTGGGACATGGGCGCATGGCATCCACTCCGCAGATCCGTGGAGGAAATAGGAACTGATTTCGAATTCAAATTCGAATTTGAAATCGGCTGAAACCCTGATGGAGGAGGGCGGAAAAACACGGAAGCCGAGGCCAAGGGTGCTCTGCTCCCGACGCGGGACCGTCGGTGGGGGAGGGCTACACCCAGGGCGGTCGGAGTTGTCAGGGGAGAGCCGTGTGGCCAGCTGAGCTTGCGAGCAGTCCCTACGGGAGCAAGGCCAACCATGGCCAGCTGCTCCGGCGTCCAGACCGGAGCCGGGGGACTGAGCAGAGGCTGGCCACCAGGGGAGATACGTCATTCCGAGCTGGCGGTCGGCTGAAGACGGGATGGGATGGGATGGGGGGCGGGGGAGATATGGGTGCCGGGGGGGGGGAAAGGAGGAAGAGTACCGTCTACTACGACGACGGGCCGGCCGGGAACGGCCGAGCGAGGCCGGACTGGTGGGAAGCTCGGGCGGGCGTGGGAAGGACTGCGGGAAGAGGAGAAGGGGGGATGAGCTGACCTGAACATAATTTTTCATATCATATATATATATGTAAAAAAATATAATATATATATATATATATATATATATATATTTTATATATATATATATATATATATATATATATATATATATATATATATATATATATATATATATATATATATTTACATATATATTTTTACACAAAATAATATATATATATATATATATATATATATATATATATATATATATATATATATATATATATTTATATATATATATATATATATATATATATATATATATATATATATATATATATATATATATATATATATATATATAAATATATATATATATATATATATATATATATATATATATATATATATATATATATATATATATATCAAGATTTAGAGAATAGGTAAAACAAAATAATTAACATATATATATTTATATTAAATATATATATACTAAAATTTGTTAATAAAATACAAGGGTATATATACACAACACTGTCTAACTATATATATATATATATATATATATATATATATATATATATATATATATATATATATATATATATATATATATATATATATATATATATATTTACTTATTTATTTATACAGAGGTATATGTAGCCTAAATAAATTCCAAATTCACAAATAATACCCTAAGAGGATTATTATCCTATTCCCAAGGTAATATAAATTTAAATAGCCAATAATGCATATATTATATTTAATATAAAATTTATAGAAATTATTTCACGAGATTATAAAATTGAATTACCAATATATGTACATATCTATATATCTACATGGACGTATTGGGACGCACTACCTGTCCACATGGGTTTGAGTTTGGCTCGGATCAAGTCCGGGCTAAATCGATACAACCGGGTTCCCTAAAAGTTAGTAAACTTAATAATAATTAATTAAATTATTTATAGGGGTCAACTCGCAACTTGGTCGGGTTTTCCTAGTTAGGACACACAAATGGCTCGGTCTTCCTTACCACAGCTAATACACTAGTCAGAGCATGCCATTGCACTATTCGTGCAAAAATTCTTGGTCATCTTGTACTCCAAATTTTATCATGACTAAAGCTCTCTATTGTAATAACTATTTAAATAAATATTTATAAAAATAAAAAATCACCATTTTAATTCAATTAAAATAATAAATAAAAAATACTTTAAAATTTTGCGAAGTAGAGTTACAAAACATAACCGAAGGAGGTGACACGTGGCACATGCCGATTTGCTTTCTCGGATACAGCCGAGTAAATCGTAGGATTTTATCCTAGATTTGGAGTCGAACCGATCCTCATCTAAGATTTAAATCAATCTGATATGATATCAATCATAATTTCATGCCAATCTTCTCTGCAACAGGAGGTTTAAAGAAACCAATTGGCGTGGACCCATGCTTCCTGCGCCTCTAGTGAGGACTAAGTGCGGTTGTGCTTCTAGGGCAACGAGTAGACCGTGCTTCTGGAGACGACAGAATCTCTGTGCTTTTAGGCGACGAGTGGACTTGGCTTCGAATGACGACGAGACTTCTGTACATATAGGGCAACTTATGAAGCTGTGATTCGGGCAACCGGAGTCACTGTGTTGTAGGTGACAAGTAGGCTTGTGCTTCAGGTTGACGAAGTTACTGTACTTTTAGAGCGGCACGTTGACTTGCATTGGCTACGATGGCAGTTCCCAAGTCTCTTGTAGAGAAGTGACTTAAGCTTCTAATCCGGAGCAGACGACTGCGCTGTGGGGATGGAGATGGTGTAAGCATATCACCATCCTGCGCCTCATGCTGATGCAGGTAAGTAGCTGTGCCTCTGAACAGTGAAGGCATTGGCTGTGAAGGGAAGGGTATGACACCCTTGCGCGTCTGAGATTAGTACAAGAAGGTTGTTGCGCCTCTGGAGTGAAGACACTGGCTTCTTAAAATAAAAGAAGGGAGGAGGGCCTACTACCATCTTATTTCTGAGGTTGGCAGAGGCAGGTAGCTGCATCTCTGGCTTGAAGGCTCTAGCTTCTTTAATGTGCTGAGTTACTGATATGCTTCTGAGAGACTGAACCCACAAGAAAATCAGAATATGCTTCGGTGGAGTTCAATCTTCCAGCGTGTGTATCGAGAAGAAGGAATGCTATGCTTCGACGAAGACTGCATCCCTTGTAGATCCCTCTTGGCTCTATCGAATCTGTACTAGATCATTTGTAGAAGAATAGAATTAGTCCCTTATGTATAGTCCTGATGTGTCTGTACTAGACTTTGGTAGGCATGACTATAAAGGGACTTCTCTCTGTATCTTGTATTTTGTCTTTTTAGTATTGAGCCTCAGTCTTTTGTATCTTCTGTGCTTTGGCGAAGGGATGTCTTCAGCTGAGATTTTTTATGCTTCTACAAGACCCCCTTCAAAGTATCTCGGACTTGGGTCAAGCTCGTAATACTTTGAATAGAAGCATGAACACGTGTCAGGACTGTACAAGCTGGGTGATGGATGGTGTCACACCTAGCTCTTAGCATTAATTGTCCTGAGTCATCATTTCAGAGAATGGGTACCTGATGGCTTCTTGATATTGGAGCCTCTTGCGTCTTTGCAGGTTTGTGAATCTCTTTACCAGAGGAGGTTCAGAGTCACGTTCCTTCGGTCACTCGCAGTACTGTCATCTGTCATGGAGTATAGCTTTAGCTTAACTTGTAAGCTTCTTTCTGACCGATGTCTGGCTCGTGCTTGGACCACGCGAACAGCCTACATAAAGGACTGTCCTCCTTCAAGAGAAGACTCAGCTGCTTTAAAAATGGCCTGGCTTTCCCGATGTTCGGCTCCTGATGATCCTGGAGTTTGCTTGAGGCGGCCGTCGGTGGCAAATCTTTTTATCCAAAGAAGCTGTAGTAGAACTACTATTAGATCTCGAGATGACCCGCATCCTGGATGTCGTGGACGTCAATGGTGTCTCGAACCCCAGCTTTCTAACTTCGTATTGTTTGCCATGCTGACCGAGGAATGGCAAGGCATGCTGCTGTGGTTGCTCTCTCTGGCCAGCTGGGGATATAGGGGAGTCCTGTGCTGGTTTTTATCTCCGGCTCGGGCCAGTACCAGCTTCGGGCAGTGGCTTCCTTTTGATAAGGAAGTGATTGGCTCGGTCACCACCTCGCCCGCGCTATTGAGAGCTTGTACCGTAATTTCAGCTCTCTCTCTTTTTTGGCTTCTGTGTATGTAACATCGAAGAGTCTGTAATAGGTCTTTGTAGCCACATGTTTTTATATGTAGTAGCTTTTTTGTTCCTTTTCTTTTGTCTTCAGAATAAAGAGGGAATATTTATAATGGATTTGCCTGACCAGAGGTAATATGGACGTGGTAGGCTTGATCTTTGTCGGAGTATAGAACAACAATCCAGAGGTAATATGGACGTGAATTATTTTCTAGACCGTCAGAATAATCATAGAACTGATGCGAGAAGAACGACTCCTTGAGGTAATATGGACATAGTATTCGTGTCTTCCAGGCTTAGAGGAGCAATCCAGAGGTAATGTGGACGTGAAGTGCTTCATCTACTTGAGAGAATATATAGGAGGGAGAGCGAGAGATCCCCTTACCAGAACTCATGGGCACCCTTTTCAAGGGATGTGGGTGCCTATGCTGGTTCTGTCTTTAGACATAATACTTCTTTAGGAACTTGCCATTGATAGGCATCATTAGCAAGTCCCCATTAGCCTTAGCTAGCCGATAAGCATCGTTGGAGTACACTATTTCTATGACGAGCGATCCTTTCTACTTGGGCTCGAACTTTCCAGCCATCTTGTGGGTCAATACCATCGTTTTCCGTACTACCAAGACGAGGTCTCCCACCTGGTAGGATCTTTCGTGGACCTTTTTGTTGAAGGCCCCAGAGTTGCGAGGTTGGTAAAGCTCAATCCTTTGCTTCGCGAGGAAGCACTTTTCATCCAACGCTTCTAACTCTTGTAATCGCCTGAGCTGATTGTCTTCGACGGTTAACTGATTAGTGATGGCTACCCGTAAGGACGGGATTTGAATCTCCAAGGGGAGGACAGCCTCGCTCCCATAGACCAAGGAGAATGGTGTACTTCCTGTAGGTGTACGAACAGTCATACGGTAGGCCCATAGACATTCGCCTAACTTCTCATTCTAGACACGTTTGTTGGATGAGAGACCTTTTTAAGGAGTTTGACAATAGTTTTGTTGAATGCCTCGGCCAATCCATTAGCTGTCGGGTTGTAAGATGTTGACGCCATATTCTGAAATCGACTTTTGTCACAGAATCGGTGGAATACATGGCTTACAAACTGAGGACCGTTATCCTGAATGATCCTTCTGGAAACTCCGAAGCAGTAAATGATGTGATGTTTGATGAAATTGATCACATTGGAAGTCTTCACCTCTACCAATGTTACTGCTTCTGCCCATTTGGAGAAATAATTCATAATGACGAGGATGAACCGGTGTCCTTTGGAGGATGGTGGGCTGAATGGCCCCACGATATCTATTCTCTAGGCTTCGAATGGCCACGAGGCCACCATGGGTATAAATATTCTGAAGGTTGATGGATAAAATTTGCATGAAATTAGCAAGCCCGATATTTCTTTGCATACTCAATAACATCTGCCATCATAGTGGGCCCGTAATAGCCTATACGGCGCAGCCGGTCTTGTAGCTTGGGGCCCGACTGGTGGGCTCCATAGGTTCCATCATGCGCGTCTCTGAGTGCTTCTTGTGCCTCTGTACGAGACAAACAACGTAAGAGAAGTTCGTCGTATGAGCGACGATATAGCATTTTGGTGGCCGAGTCGTAGAAAAAACTGAGTGAGCACCTCATGATAGAAGCTGCTTCTCTTGGGTCTTCAGACAGAATCCCATAAACTGCATAGTCTATAAATGGGAACCTCCAATCCCTGGTGCCTTCATCCGTTCCTACTTGTAATGAGTAGTTCTGACATGCGCGCAGGGCATTCTTTGGATAGACTAACTCCCGGCCCATTGCTGAGAAGGTATGATGAGATCCAATGGGGGCGGCCAAAGAGGCGACGAGACCGACTAGTGTGTCGGCCTCCAAGTTTTACAACCGTGGCACATGTTCTATAAAGAATTCTGTGAAGGTGGAGATAATGTCGATTGTCGCCTGGTGGTAAGGGATTAAGTCCTCATGTCGAACCTCGTACTGACCTCGAACCTGACTGATGATCAATTTTGAGTCCCCATAGGTCTCGATGTAGTCAACCCCCAGCTGTTTGGCGAGTAGGAGTCCGATGATGAGGGTGTTATACTCTGCAGCATTGTTGGTGCATGACTCCTGAGAGAATATGTATGATTGATAACTAGGCCGTTCGGAGTAACAAGGACGATCCCGACCCCTGCTATGATTTTACCCTTTGGCCCCACTCTTGAGGCTCCATCAAAGAACATACGCCCTATTGAGTTGTCTAAACTGTGTTGGACTCTAGTACTTCATCGGGGATTTTTTTCGTAGAGTTTTGAATTTTCTGGCACCGGATGAGCCGCCAGGAAATCTGCCAACACTTGGCCTTTGACTGCCTTCTGTGGGACGAATACCATGTCGTAAGGAGTTAAGATTATTGCCCATATGGCTAGTCGTGAATTCAGTACCCCTGGCTTGGTCATAAGGAATCTGAGAGGATTGATCCTGGATACCACATGGATCGTCTGTCTGGTCACATAATACCGTATCTTCTGGATGGCAAAGAGAAGGGTGAGACATTCCTTCTCGACAGGATTATACCGGTGCTCAGCTCCAACCATGGTCCTGCTAAGATAATATATTGCTTGTTCGTGCCTTCTTTATTATTTTGGGCTAATAAGGCACCAAGAGAATGATCCATGGCTCGGACGTACAGTAGGAAAGGCTTCCCCACGACTAGGGCTACCAGCACAGGAGGGCAGGTGAGGTACTTATTGATGTCATCAAACGCACGATGGCACTCTTCGGTCCATTCAAAAGTGACCCCTTTCAGGGTTGACATTTACCAGAGAGATTTGCTATAAACCTCCTTATATACGCCAGTCGACCCTACAAACCTCGAAGCTCTCGGAGGTTCTTTGGAGGTGCCATGTCAAGAATTGCTTTGGTCTTCTCCGGGTAGATATGAATTCCTTTTGCTGTGATGATGAAGCCTAAGAACTTGTCGCTGGAAACGTCCAGGAAGGACTTGGTTGGATTTATTTTTAGCTGATGTGTCCGTATTAGATCAAACACTGTCCGTAGATCATCCAAGTGGTTAGATTTGTACTTGCTTTTGACGGTAATGTCATCAACATAATACTCTACCGTCTTCTAGAGATGCTTACAGAATATGGTACTCATAGCCCTTTGATAGGTAGCTCCCGCATTTTTTAATCCGAAAGGCATTACTGTATAGCAATACACCCCCTTCAGAGTCCGGAATACCGTATGCTTTTCGTCTTCGGGGAGCATCTTGATCTAGTTGTAGCCGGAGAATCCATCCATAAAGGATATACGCTCGAAGCCACAGGTGTTGTCAATCATCACGTCGGTGATCTGGAGAGAGAACACATCTTTAGGACAGGCCGAATTAAGGTCTATGAAGTCTATGCAAATTCATATATTCCTGTTCTTCTTACTGACAGGGATGACATTTGCGACCCAATATGGGTGCTGCTTTTCGTGGATGAAGCTGCTCTCGATGAGTTTGTCGACCTCCTCCTTAATAGCATCTATAATGTTGGGGCAAAATCGACGCTGTTGCTGCTTGACCGGTTTAACATGGGGCAGGATATTAAGGCGGTGCATGGCCATTTATGGGTTTAGCCCTGGCATATCTTCGTAGCTCCAAGCGAAGATGTCGATATACTTGCAGATGAGCTGTATCAGGGACTGCCGGTCATCTTCTGTTAGACTTTTGCTGATGAAGATGGGCTTAGGTGAGGCCTCATCTCCTAATTCGACTTGGACGACTTCATCTTCCATAGGGGGTTCACGTTGCTCGAAACGCCACTCCCATTAGGATCCTAAGCGCTGCGCCTAGGGTTCGTCTTTGAAGTGCTCGAACGCTTGGTCTTCGTCCTCGACTGGGGAGTTTAGAAAGATCATTTTGGCGGATAACGTTTCCTCGAAGCCCCGAACGGCTCTGTCATCAGAGTACAGGGTGTCCTCCTGCTCGTAACCCGATGCTGTTAGAAGATTGACCAGTTCTACTGCCACGTCGAGGACAGGAATGGCGTCATGTTGCGCCTCTGCGGATGGACTACTCTCAGACTGGAGAGTAACCATGTTGGTCGTGACAGTCTTCTCTTCGTAATCCAACAATATGACATTAGCATTAATGAGGCGCTGAATTTGCCCCTTTAATACATAGCAGTCCTGTGTTGAGTGATAGACGTACTAGTGATAATGGCAGTACTTGGGATGGTGCACCTTACCCACTTCATCAGGATGCCTAGGTGCCGGGATGGACAATTTGCCACTCTTCGTAAGCATCTCGAAGAGCTCCAGCGTATCCTCGTCATTGAAGGAGTAAGTCTCCCTCAGCCTCCGTGCTTTCGAAGACTTTGGGTTCGTAGCTGCTGAACCTTTGGAGATGTTGACATTCATGGCTTGCTTGCCTTTTCCATCTTTAGGGTTGTTGTTGGACGAGTGTCTCCCTTGTCTTCGAGCGGAGGAAAGTGTAGCCCCAAGAGCTGTACGTCCTGGGTTTTCCTTTGTGTGCATCCGCCTCTGTAATGAAAGGCGTCCACTCCGTGCAGGAAGTATTATGCCATAATTTTATAGCGGGCAGCATGTTCTTGCGGTAGGAGTCCATAAACATGGGCTCGGGCATGCCTTGTGGTAATCTTAGGGCCGCCTGGCAGAAGCGCTCGATCTATGCGCGGACAGGCTCTTTCTCCCTCTGGACAATTTCCATGAGGGTTGACATGGTCATATCCATGCCTTCTTCGTAGAATCGGTCCATGAACCGAGTCTTCAGGTCTTCAAATGACGAGATGTAGTCGTCCGAAAGACTGCAGAACCACTCATAGGCTACCCCCTGCAAGGCTCCTATGAATTTGTTGGACATGAGGGCGTCAACCTTTGGCAGTGCCCCATTACTGAGGCAAAGTACCTCACTACCAGAATAAGTCATATTAGCGACGCCCAAAAACGTCGCTAAAATGGATGAAAATGTCGCTAAGTTCATTTTTCGACGTATTTAGCGCCATTTTATTGTTATTGCGGAAAGCCTGGTCGCTAACAGGTAAAACGTTGCTAATCGTTGCTCTTACCGACGCTTACCGACGCACAAGTACGTCGGTAATCCTGGAACATTTATCGACGTTCATCGGCGCATCGTCGATAATATAGCGACGTTTATTACATCGGTACACGTCGGTAAATTCTGGAACTTTTAGCGACGTATTTAGAATACTTACCGACATTTGTCGATTCTGTTAACGAGGGAAATCCTGGAACATTTAACGACGTTTAGCGACGTTTACCGACGCACAAATACGCCGGTATGCGTCGGTATACCTGCTGACTTACCGACATTTACCGACGTTTCCCTACGTCGGTAAACGTCGCTAAACGTCGCTAAATTGCAAAAAAAATAATAAAATAAATTACAGAATGTCCACATAATCACATTTTCTTCCCGCAGTTTAATAAATAACAATAAATACACAGAAGCACATTTTCTCCCTGGGTTCGTCGACCCCTTCGGTGGAACACTCAACACCGATAAATCACAACAGTATAACAATCAACACAAACAATACTAAAAGTCTACAACTAATATCCAAAGTGTACAACCAACACAAAGTGTATAACAAACACTAAAATATCCAAAGTCTACAACCAATATCCAAAGTCTACAACCAATATCCAAAGTGTATAACAATCAACCCCAGTCTACAACCAACCAACCAATGTCCAAAGTTTACAAAACCAATACTAAAAGTCTATACACAAACAAATAATCAACATAAACAAATACTAAAATATTATCTCATCAAACAGTCCTAACTCGGACTACTGCAGATCTGGAGGAGGAGGGGCAACACCGCGCCTCAAGGATAGAAACATCTTGTACTCCTCCCGTGAAATTTTCACCGATGAAGAAGGTAGTGACGTCGGTGGAGTCGATGTCGATAAAGAAGGCAGAGTCGACGACGATGAAGGTGCACCTGGAGGACAATAACACTCCAACGCTGCTAGTCGCTGGTGGTATGAATCCATGGTAGATAATAGCCTCGTACTGCTATCAACCATCGAATCGTGCATCAACGTCAGCCTCTCGCCTATGGATTGCTGTGATGCCTGCAGATCCGTTACGCTACGCTCTGTCGATGCTCTAAGATCAATAACGCCCCGCTCTGTCCTCTCAGTCATATCCTTGAGCTCTATAATGCTGCGGTCGAGCGTATCCAATCGTGCTAGGAGTACATCATCGTCCGTATAGTGCTGCTCCTGGATGTGTCATAGCAGCTCGTCACGGACAGACTCTACTATCTGCTGGACTCGGGCAGACTCCTGGGAGGGCTATCGGCCATGCACACCAGCAGGGAGGCCCTGGAGGACTGTGTCGCAACTAGGGCACCATAGGATCCCGTACCATAGTATGTAACCCTGTGCAGACCACCAGCGACAGTCACCCACAGCTCGTCCTCCGACGGAGCTGGAGCGGATTGCGAGAAAGTACCGACCTCTCCCGTACCAGGTGTATTAGCAGCCGTTCGCTCCTTAAACCGTTGAAACTAGGCGTAGAAAGCATGGATACTGTATAACTTCTAATGTCTAATTAATGTACTTATTATTACTAACTACATGAATATTTATTTGCATGCATATTTACTAAGTTATATCAAAACTAACACGAAGTATTAAAATTAATAAATAGAATTGTAAGACTTACATAGGCCTTCTCGGCCCTCTCGTAAATAAGCTTCCCGCCTTTCCGATGTGTTGCCAGGAAGACGGTTACCATATTGGCGTCACCACCCCTATATACCTGTAATTAAATATATCACCTTTTACTAATTTATCGGACTTGTATTAAAATAATATTTATAAAATAAAAAGACATACCAAACGATGGAAATGTTTCGTCATCGGAATAGACCCACCGCACCACTTTGATCCCTGCTTCCTAGCTGCCTTGGCCTTCTCAGACTTTTCCTTGTACCTTGGCTCATCGAATCGAGCCTTCATCACAGTCCACTGATCAGGGGTGATCCAACCTTGGATCGGCTTTTCGGCACAATCACGAGTCTTCTGATCATTAATAGCGTCGCGGTTCAGTTTAGCAGCGACGGCATGAAACATCCCCTCGATCTGCTCGGCCCGGTGCGGTGGATAGAAAAACATAGCCTAGAAGAGTGCAAACCAAATATTTATCATTTATATATAATATGCATAAATTATATGATTCATGTTAAAAGCAAATATATTTTAACCTTGAAGCGCGCAAACCAGTAGGCCTTCCTCTCGTCCGGAGCATCAGAGTAGTTTATCCAAGGACCACCATAATTATTCCTCAATAAGTGGCCTAGGCGTCTCTGTACCGACGGGGGACGATATCTATACAGACATATTATATTCATGAGAAAAGTTAATTTATGATAAACAAGAAAAAATGATAAACCAAAACACTTACTTTGTACCGTCGGCCCAGATCTCCGTCCTTGTCTCCTTCGGAGGTGTGCACGCATCATCTGCCTGATACTGGTTGGTCGTCGGCTCAGCCTCCTCCATCTGCTCATCTGTCTCTATCGTCGTATCAGGAGGAGGAACGCTAGAATCGGAAGCAAACTCAGGCCTGGAACTACTCGTCCCAGGAGATACGCCTTGTAGCATCGTGGCAGGCGGAGGTACTGTCCGATACATAGGAGTACTCGACGACGAGGATCCAGAGCCGGTACCAGTAGGAGGTACCGAAGAAGTACCTCGTCCTCTGCCAGTACCAATAGGAGGTACCGAAGGAGAACCCCGTCCTCCCCCACGTCGGGACATAGGAAACGATCCACGACGACCTGTCATACCTGATAACAACATATAATGATACAACAAATAATAGAGACTAGAAATATAAAAGTACAACAAAGTCAAGATAATAACCAAGACAACATATGATGATACATTTTACATAAACATCTAAGTCCAGATAGTATATTCTACAAGAAATATCTATGTTCAGATAGTACATTCTACAAGAAACATCTAAGTCCAGATAGTATATTCTATAAGAAACATCTAAGTTCAGATAGTAACCAAGACTAGATAATAACCAACTCTGCATAATAAGAAAATGAAAGTACATATCTTTCAACCATCTTCAGAATATTCATCTTGTTCGACTTCCTCGACCTCATCTTCCTCTTCCTCCTTATCTTTACTTTCATATTCACCTACGTCAGCTTCGCCTTCCTCTTCGAATAATTCTACATCTTCTACATTAGTCGTATATTGTGTAACTTCCGTGGAGTCCACATCAACAATATTGGTTACAAGAGGTAGTTCGTCCTCCTGATAATCTTTTTTATCAACATCAAAAGTATCTCTAGCTTTAGTCTTACATACTGCCTACAAGTCAAACTTCGTTGCCCCCCATCTCGGATAAGCTGTGAAGTGCACGTAGCTGAGCTTGAGTTTAGAGGACAAATAGTTCGTAGCCTTGATATCTACGCTTCTAGTTTATATCCACAAGACCATGCTTGTCAATTTTCCAACCTTGATTTTCAATCGGATCGAACCATTCACACTTGAATAATACGATCTTTACAGGTTCTCTGCCATAATTATATGTCAACTCCACAATCTCTCGCAAGATGCCAAAGAAATCATTTTCTGGATCGACGTCTTTGTAGTTCGAAGATTTGATACACAAACAACTATTTTTCGTGGAATCAAGATCCAGAAAGCTGTCTCTGATTGGAGTATTTGTCGACTTGAACCTAAAGCCATTCACACATTAACTTGGCCATATTTTAAAGGAAATAATTAGTCCCTTGGCAAGAGTTCTAATTAATTCAATCTCGGGTGAAATTAGACGATCAACCTGAATACCAAAGAGGAGATAGTAAGTTATTTATTACGCAGTTGCATTATAAGAGACCAGTAATTACCGAGTTGCTTACATATTCGCTCAACCAAAAAGGAAAATAACGTCTCATTTCTTGTTCTAATGCTTCGTCTGTTAGGTAGGGTCTAACCGACCTCAACTCATCATTATATGTGCTGAAAAACAATGAAGCAACCGCCGATTAGTACAATAATATTAGCTTATACATATTTCTTCCCAGTCTAATCTAGCCTTTGGATTGTCTTTCGTCTTCTCCTTTACGTCCATTACAGTATTAATTATGTTGTCAAACACATTTTTCTCGATATGCATGACATCAAGGTTATGTCTAATCAGATTGGTGCTCCAATATGGCAGATCCTAGAATATGCTCCAATATGGCAGATTCCAGTATTAATTATGTTGTAAAACCGTTGGAGAAGAGACCCAATCTGACATTACGCAGATCAGAAGAAAAATCTGGATACTCTCGATCAAAGTGCTTCCATGCTTCTCCATCAGATGGGTGATCCAACACTCCTTCGGTCTGTTCCCACTTATGCCAACTCATGTTTTCTGCAGTTTCTTCACCATAAACAACCGCTGCAACCGCGGCAGTCAACGGCAAGTAACGCATCGAATCGGTAGGCTTCCTTGCACTGACAGACTTTCCTTCTACTACTGCCCTTGTAGCGATCAGCACCACAAAATCTGCAGGCGTCTTCATCCTCATCGTCTTTGTAGTACAACATGTACCCGTTATGACATGCATCGATTTTCTCGTATCCCATCCAGAGCGATCTCACCATCCTCTTAGATCGATAAAAGTCTTTAGGCAACTTAGCACCTTCAGGCAATATTTCTATAATCAACTCCATAAGTGGGTTGTAGCAATCTTGCGACATGTTAAAATCAGACTTGATGCTCAACAATCTTGTAACCACCTCCAATGGTTAATGATCCTCACAACCAGGATATAATAGAGTCCTTACATTCTCTAGCAACTCCATGAACTTTGAAGCATCGGCGTTCGGTGCCTCCTCAGGTGCATCATGATTGTCTGGATCAAAACTAGACCCCGCCGAATCAAAAACCATGTTCACCAACCCATCGTCGTAAGCAGCGTGGTTGTGGACATCCACATAAGGCTTATACTCCGATGATAAAGACATAAGTTCTCCGTGCGCGCTCTACTGATAGTAATTCGACGTGAAACCCTTCGAGTATAAATGATATGTGACTTCCACTTCTAGATGATATTTTAAGTTGCGACATCTCACACACGGACACTTAATTTTGGTACCGTCCATGTACTGAGGTAACGCCTTAGCAAACTGCAGGAACTGATGTACACCCTCTATGAATTCATCCTGCACACCGCACATGTCATCAGGATGGCGGTTGTACATCCACGAACGATTTCGCAGATAGTAATTCATATCCATTTGAAGATAATTCTGCAAATATATATCCACTTATTCTATTATATTGTCCAAATGGATGCATAGACACATGAGTATTAAATGAATGTCGTAACGTGTTCAATGTCAGCCCTTCTCTTCGAAGAAAGTTTACTTCTGCAAGCCTTTTAAGGCTTTCAGAATTCTAACAGATTTCAGGAAAATAATAAAGAAGGCCAAGTATTATAATTTTCTTTTCTAGGATTTTTCGTTCTTTATTTTTTACTATTTCTTACTCCTTTCGTTCTTTGTCTTTTATCATATTTTCCTGAAATCGATAGAACTCTAAAAGCCTCAAAAAGGCTTACAGATATAAACTTACTTTTTCAGAGAAGGGCTGACATGGACACTTTACTTCGAACTGACACGGACACTTTACTTCTAAAATATCTTATATATTATTAGGATACTCACTCTATACACTCTATGTAATATGATATACCAATCATACCTACACTTCTAGGATACCCTATACACTCTTATAAGTAGATAGGGTCTATAACATTCTGACTAGCTTGATTTTATTTAACTGGCACTGGATCGTACAACTTGATAGATTAGAGATAGGCCATGTACGGAAGTTGGTAGCATAGAGGAATTTAATGGATTAAGGTTAGAGTTAGGTGATTAAGGTTGAGTACCTCTTCTAAAAAAATGGTTTTTGTCAAAGAAGAACCAAAACCAAACCAAACAAAACAAAACAAAAGAAGGGCATTGAAAACTATATACTACAATATAAATCACTTTTTAAACATTTTTATAAGAAGCCAAAGCATAAAGTTTAGGCCTCCTAGGAAGGTGGGTGGATGTTTCTTAATTTATAAGGTTAGGACACGAAATTTCCTTGGACTTAGTTTTAGGCTTTTATACTGGGCTTTCTATCATTTTATGTGAACTCCAAAGGCCAATACGATCTTTGGAGGATGTAATCTCGTATCTCCGATTCAATAATTAGGAATATGATTTCTGATTTTACGGAATCACAATGAATGAAACATATGATAGGAAAACTACAAATACCGATGCCATTGTTGATGGAAACTATAGTCAAATTCATACTAGGTGACACGATAATATATGGACATATATAGTTATGAAAATGGAAAAAAACTTTGCTCAACGTTGCTTTCTTCTAGGTCACAAGCTTCAGAGGCACTCCGAATCCTAGGTAAGGAGGGTCGACAATGCTATTGGACCCTTATATAAGGTTGCACTTGTTCAGAAAAAGCAAGGCTAAAGCAAGGCTCAACCTCCCTTTGCACCAAGCTTCTTGCCTGGGCACTAGCGTAGGCATGCTTTTTTAGTACATAAATACATACACTATGACACAAATACTGTATTATTTGGCATGTCTTACTATATTTTGGAGTGTTTGTATCATGTCCGATACATGATTGTCATGACACTGATTTTAAGAGTATTCGTGTTGCTGATTACATAAACCTATGTAGCATAGGCACTCCAAAAGTTTGTGTCATGTTTGTGTTGTATTGTGTTAGACACGTATTAGATACGACACATACGCTCCAAAATACACTAGACACGTCAAAATAGATGTCATGTCTTTGTTACCATGTCTGTTTGTACTGTGTCATATTTGTGTCCATTCGACATAACACACAACCTAATGTATCGTGTTAGTGTATCGTGTCTGTGTACGAATATAATATAGTGTATCGTGTCATATTCATGTCTTTGTCATGTCTAAACTCAGATAGAATATAGGTTAGGGTTTACCAGATCTTGGGGTTTATCGACAGGAGGAGGAGGTCGGCGTAGGTGGTTGAGGAGGAGCTCGCGGAGGGGGGTCGATGGAGGAGGAGAGCCCGAAGAGGAGGAGGAGGAAGCTCGCGGTGGAGGAGGAGCCCGGAGGAGGAGGAGGAGCTCGTGGAGGGAGGGTCGGTAGATTAGGAGTTCGGAGGAGGAGGAGCTCGCGGTGGCGAGGGGGAGAGACGGTGGCCTCGAAGGGGGAGCGACGGTTGAGGGGGAGGAGCAGTCGAGGGGGGAGCGACGATTGAGGGAGGGAAAAAAATTTGGGGTGAAATTTTTGGATTTGGGATGGGGCTGGTACCGTGTATATTAAACAGTTAGCGACGTCATTAAATGACGTCACTAAACATCGCCAAAATAAAAAAAATGGCGACCCAATAAATATACGTCGCTGAACGTCGTTGATTACAAAATGTAGCGACGTTCAGTGACTTCTCATCGACGTCACTTTCCAATAAATTAATTATAGTCACTAAACGTCGCTGAACGTTGCTACTTTTTGCAATCTGTGACGTTTTGCGACATATAAAAAGTACGTCGCCAATATCAAAAATATTAGCGACGTCTTAACAAAGCGTCGCTAATTGTGTCGCTAATTTGACTTATTTTGGTAGTGCCTCAAGTATTGTCAGGGAGAGCCCTTCCCTTCATAAGGTGTAAGCGTCCACAGATTGTATATGGGATGATAGACGACGTTTTCCCACTCGATAGAGTATGGCTGCCGGATCCCTATCTTTCGGAGCATTGCTTGCTTCTCCTTGGCATTATGACGAGCATACAGCTCCTTGATGGCCTGTTGTATCTCGGTCGGCATTGCGAAGCCTGTAGCTGATGGAGTAGACGAGGATGGTCCTGCCTGATTGAAAGTAGGCAACCTGCTGGATTCATCATTGGTTGGCGGATCACGCGCAGGTGTAGAGGCAGCGGGGGCTATGCTACTCTTGAGGTCGATTATGACCGAAGACAGGGTCTTCATCGTATCCGTCAACGTGTCTAACTTTGTCTCGAGGACTTCGATACGTCTGAGAGCTTCGTTGTTGTCTTCCTTATTGCCATCGGCCATGAACACAGACCGAGTGTGAGGGTGACTCGAGGGAGCCATGGATCCTTTACTTTCTGGCACAGACGCCTGAGTCTTACTGTCCTGAGGATATACCGTAAGATTGTGATCTTCTTCGAACTCAGTATGGTTTCTATCCCTCCGTCTGGTGACTGGCTGCGCCAATGGAGACATCCGTGTCGTATTGCACCTCGTTAGATTGGAACACAGGATTGTCGTGCATGGTAGGAGGCTGGCTACCCCCAATTTTTGACAAGGCACCAAATGTAGATCTGGAATGAGTGCCTTAGAACACACCTGTATCGGGTACTTTAGCTTTATTGTTCTCTGACCTCCTCTTCGGTTTAGCAACCGATATGGAAGGGTTCTGGAGGGCTTCTTAAAAGCTCTGGAACCCTGTGCCACGTAGCATGTGGCGATGCGGGACTCGTCTTCTCTATTGCTCACTGACCCCCTGTTAAGCCTTTGGTGTGGGGTCGGCGTGGAGTAGTCTTTGAAAGATGGAACGCCTGCTCGGCGATGGCACAGCCGTCTGCTGACAACGACAGTTGATGGTAATCTGGGTACATGAGTGCCTTGATTTAGGCATGTCTTGTGCCATAGATTCATCTTCCTCTTGGGAGAGGGTTGGATCTTCTGTCATAGCACTCCTATTGTACATGCCGGGAAACTGCATGTAAGCATGGTCAGAGCTGGTCTAGCAAGGTAGCCTCATGTCGCTCCTGCAGGAATGTTGCTTGCGTGGCTCTCGCTCCGTAGGACGTACCCCATGGCTTGGCTTACGCACATGAGTACCCAAGTAGAAGGGAGGTTCGACTGGTTGAGGCATAGGAGCGCGAGAGCCAGTCTTGTATAGCTTTCCGTCGGTTGTGCATGTTACTGTCAAAACGGGCCTCTGATCTGCCGCTGGTGTTGTACGCTTGTTGTACGAAGCGCGAGCCACCTGGGATCTCTTCCTACTACCCCGAGAGGGTAAGTAGTATTCAGAGTCCGCCAAAGGTTTACCTGAAGGGAAAGCGATTCTGTCGAAGACAGTTCTCCTTACCGCCAATACTCCCAGTCGTGAGGGGTTGGGCTAGTGTGTGCTTTCTTTGGCATCGTTCCTTCGTCAAATTAACCATAGAACTACCATCTTCCTCACCATGCTTTCCCGGGACATGAATTGGATGAGGGGATAAGGGTATAGCAGCTGGGATCTTCTTTGTGGCCTTGACGTTGAGGGGGTCCTGAGATGCAGTTCCTGCTATCGTGCTATTGGCTACAGCCTCCTTAGACCTTCAGACATGTCGAGTCTTCTTTGGTTGTACGAACCGCTTTTAAGTCTTCGACTTTTCACCATAGAGGAGATCTTCAAAATTCTGCTGGTCGAAGCGTACGACCAGCATGTCTTGAGAAGCTTCCAGCAAGTTGTCATCAGATTGCGCCGCTGCCTTCTCGTTGGAGAAGAAGGTAGTCTCCAGCAGAGTCGCCATTTTGTTTGACGTAACAAAAGGTTGAACGAATTTTTTGCTTTATTGAACGTATAAGGTATCTGTGTACAAAGAAGGAAGTCCTAAACAGGATATTCTAAGTACATGGAGAAGTGGTTTCTGGGAAAGTGTGACGGTGGAGATCAAGCGCTGCAGTGGCTCCTTTACTCTGTTGACGATCTGATGACGAATCAACCTTGCTATGGCTCTCTGGCACCTTTGATGGGACTCTGGGGTCACCGAACAAGAGGTTTTCTGGATGAGAAGATCCCTTGAAGATAGTTGGTTGGTTGTTTTTTTGGTTGATAGGTGAATGATGGTGGTCGACTCTTCGTAGATAGAAATTGCTGATCCTTTGAAGATTGTCGATTGTCAATGTTCCCTCTCTCCTTTCCTTCTTTTTTGGTGGAAGAAGAACTCCTATTTATAGAGAAACGAGCACATATGCGATGTACATTAGGGTTCCTGAGATAAGAAAGAATATACCATCATTGTACGGTATGGGCTTCTGCTGGCGCTGACACGTGGCCGACATCAAGATTCTCCTCAAACGAGATCTCTGGTGGCTATAAACATAACTGAAGGAGGTGACAGGTGGCGCGTGCCGATTTGCTTGCTCGGATACAGCCAAGTAAATCTTAGGATTTTATCCTAGATTTGGACTCTAACTGATCCTCATTTAAGATTTAAATCAATCTGATATGATACCAATCATGATTTTATCCCAATCTTCTCTACAAGAGGCGGTTTAAACAAACCAATTAGGGTGGAATCATACTTCATGCGCCTCTGGTGAGGACTAAGTGCTGCTGTGCTTCTAGGCAACGAGTAGACCCTGCTTCTGGAGACGACGGAACCTCTGTGCTTTCTAGGCGACGAGTGGACTTGGCTTCGAATGATGACGAGACTTCTGTGCATATAGGACAACTTATGAAGCTGTACAGTTTCGAGCTATCAGAGTCACTATGCTGTAGGCGACAAGTAGGTTTGTGCTTCAGGTTGACGAGGTTACTATACTTTTAGAGTGACATGTTGACTTATATTGGTTGCGATGGAAGTTCCCAAGTCTCTTGTAGAGAAGTGACTTAAGCTTCTGATCCGGAGCAGACGACTGTGCCATGGGGATGGAGATGGTGTGAGCCTATCACCATCATGCATCTCATGCGGACGTAGGTAAGTAGCTGTGCCTCTGAACAGTGAAGGCGTTGGCTGTGAAGGAAAGGGTATGACACCCTTGTGCGTCTGAGATTGGCGTAGGCAGATAGCTGCGCATCTGGAGTGAAGACACTGGCTTCTTGAAATAAAAAAAGGAGAGGAGGGCCGACCACCATCGTATTTCTGAGGTTGGTACAGGCAGGTAGCTGCGCCTCTGGCTTGAAGGCTCTGGCTTCTTCAAAGTACTAATTTACTAATATGCTTCTGAGAGGCTGCGCCCACAAGAAAATTCAGAACATGCTTCGGTGGAGGTCAATCTTCCAGTGTGTGTATCGAGAAGAAGGAAGGCTGCGCTTCGACGAAGACTGCATCCCTTGTAGATCCCTCTAGGCTTTGTCGAATCTGTACTAGATCCTTTGTAGAAGAACAGAACTAGTCACTTATGTATAGTCCTGATGTGTCTGTACTAGACTTTGTTAGGCATGGCAATAAAGGGACTTCTCTCCATATCTTCTGCTTTGTCTTTTTAGTATTGAGCCTCGCTCTTTTGCATCTTCTGCGCTTTAGCGAAGGGATGTCTTCAGCTGAAATTTTTATGCCTCTACAGCACTGTGGTCGAAGGAGGAGCCGGTACAATGGTAGCAGGAGTCAGACCACAAAAATATCTAAAATATGGGTCAATTGACTCTGTAGGGTCACTAATATCTGTGTAACCTGCTCCAAACTATAGGTAGTCGGAAAGTAATGTCGGACTGTTAGCTACAGATGAAGGTAGAGAAGGAGCTCTGGAGTAAATGGATGGCTGTGATACCAACTGATCCGATACATTACTCGTTGTCGTCTTTCCCTATTCCGACAGCTTGTATCCACAAGTCGTTCCTTGCAGCCGGTGTACGTGACTGACTAGTCTCAGCTCCCCCTTCGGAACCACCACCATTAATACTCCCTCCCTTACCGACCTAACTCTCTAAAGTCTCATACGTCTCCTATATTTATATAGTAAATAGATTTAGCGTTAATATTCATATTATTGTTACTATTAAGTATTTTTTTAGATACTATAGGTTTTATCTTTGATTTTATTGATATAGGGTTATGGTTAGGATATTTAGAGTTAGGACTAGCTATTTAAGTGAAGTAAATATAGTTAAGTATAAAGTTGAATGTGATTAGACTAGCATTGAGAAAACTTACATACGCTTTGGTCGTCTGATCATCTACGAGCTTCATATCCTTCTTTACTTATGGGTACGCTCAAAAACTTTGAAAAAGTTGAAAGTGTTTGGGTCTCCGCCTATATGGCGACCTCCTCATACTGTAACAATTAAACATCAATTAGTGACTAAACATTAAAATTAAACAATTAAAGAAATAACAAATAAGAATACTTTCTATCCGTCGTTAATGCTCTGAAATTGGCATGGATCCACCCATGTGGAGACCACCCTTAGCACGGGCAGCCTTTGCCCTCTCGCACTTAGTCTTATAGGCCGAAGTGTCCATCTTCTTTTTCATCTCCTCAAAAAATTCCTCCTTCAACCACTCCTTCCAATGATCTCCAGGGAGTGTAGCCAACGCCTTTTGGACATTGATCATATCCCTCAACCTTTTGCTGGCAACGGACTTATAGCACTTCCGGATCGCTTGATCTCTGTGCTTCGGCCACTAGTACAACTTCTGCAAATAAAAAAATAAAAATAAATGAGCAAATATTTAAAAATATTATAAACAAAGACTATTTTATTTATGCATACACCCAGCATATCTAGCCAAATAAATTGTCTATTATGTGGGATATTCCTAAAGTTCAGATAGGGACCATAGAACCGACGATGCATCAAGTCACCCAAATCTCTACCAGCCTGGAGCGGAAAGAACCTAAAATAAGTAAATAATGTACCATTAGAAAATAAAGATAGTATGAATAAATGTGCATACTAACAATTATATACTTACGTCGCTGCATCGGTCCATAGCTTAGGACTAGTGATGCTGGTTGGCCGCTTTGGTAGAGTAGGAGGGTCTGCAAATCCTGATCGACGTATGTACACTCCATGGTCCACCAACATGCCCGGATATGGATTGAACGACATGTGTAGCCTTCGGTGTAGAAGTCGGATCGAACCAGGAGGAGCACCAGTAGGAGAAGATGCTGAGGGAATATCAGGACTAGCTCCGCCTACCGATGAATGGGTGAACGGAGAAGATAAGACATCATCATCTTCAATGAAGTCGTCCTCGTAAACTCTTCTACGATCTGCAACTGGAGTAGTAGTAGGAGGAGGAGGAGGAGGGCAAGATAAAGATCCTCGACGTCGTCTATGGCCTCGTCCCACCATATAAAATCTAAAGGAAAAAAAATGGTATAATGATACAAATAATCAATACAAATATGATAGAAATAAAAAATGGTGTGATGATACTCGGAAAGAAATAATGTGATGTGATAAAAAAAATACTACCGACATGTCATAATACTAATGATAATAGTTTGATGAAATAAATAATAGGTACTATTCTTCTTCATCTTCTGAATTATCTTTATCTTCTACTTATTCATTTTTAATATCACTTTCACCCTCACCTTCATCTTTCAGTTCTTCTTTCTCATCCGGTACGTCCATTTCAGAATCCTCCTCTACATGAGGTAAATCGTCTATGTCATGCTCTACATCAACTATATCATCCTCTACTGTAACGTCATCCTCCATATCATCAACATCGACCAAACTCATATATGTTGGTTGAGGCATGACTAACTCATCCTCCTGGTATGCTAGATCTCTAATATTATATGTATTTTTTTGCTTTAGTTTTGCATACAGCTCACCAATTATGAGTAGTGCATCGTCCACTAGGATAACTCGTGTAGTACACTTAGACCGTTTGACTGGCCAACACAAATAGTTCAAAACCCCTATATCTTTTTTGATGTTTTATATCCATAAATCCAAACAGTTGTTAATTCTCCATACTTGCTTGGGTGTTCTGTCGAACCAATCACATTTAAACAGCTCAATTTTTGTCAAAAGAGTAATCCAGCTCTATGATATCTCTTAGAACATCGTAATAGTCAAATTTTGGATCGATATCGTAGACAGAACCCCTCACACAAATACCATAATTCTTTGTATAATTAGCCTCATCGACAAATGAGTGATTGATAAGCTTATCAGTGGTTCTAAATTTGAAGTCATTGATGGTATATCCATCTCAACACTTCACACACTTACTTGGTTCGATAGCTAGTGCTCAAAGTCTTTTATTCTGGAATTGTGTACCAGGATGGAACATATCATAGCGTCATTGAACAAAGCTTGGTCAAATTATTGAATTTAGAATGGTTAATGATTGTAATCCTTACATAGTTATGGAACCATGACAAAAAATTTCTATCAACCTCTCTAGCAAGATCATCATCATCAATGTTAGGTCACTTCGTTTTTATCTCAGCTCTAGAAGTACTGTGATAATAACGAGAAAAGTTAGAGAACTTATTTTACAAGTGTAAACAAAATTGAAATACATAGCAAAATTTTGTCGCTTACTTCTTAATATCTTCCATCTCGTTTATACCACTATTTAGGCATATATATACCGATAAGCGGCTTCAAACTCATCGTCCTCCAACCACTATAATTTAGAAGCACTTATAGGCTTGCCACCATTATTAAAAATAGTGCGGATTCTACTATTCGGTGCATCGACCTCACCTTCATCATTCCTTGGTGCTCTATTTCTATTTTTCTTATGTGAGTATCGAAGTAGATTGAGCAGAAGTTTGAGACATTCTCAATAATATATGCTTCACATATCGGAGCTTCTACATGAGCCTTATTGCATATCTTCTTCTTCATGTGACGTGGATATCTATAAATAATATATCGAATTAGAATTTTTTGAATAAAAAATTTATTAATACTAGATAATTAATTATTTTATACCTCTCAAATGGATAAATTTATTGAGAATGTACGGCAACATCGATACGTGCTTCGTATGCAAGATGAATCGGCAAATATTCCATACTATCAAAAAATCTAGGGGAACACCCTTTCTAACTTGTATAATGTCAACACAATCTTCTCCTCAAGTTACAATATATGTTGCACCATCAACTTGCTTGAATACAAATCTCTAAAGAATATAGGTAACTTGACCAACGGAGTCCATACTTGAGAAGGCAGCAGTCCATACTTGAGACGGCAGCATCTCTCTCAGAGTGATAGAAAGTAAATGCTCAATGAACACGTGGAAATCACGACCCTTCATTCCAATCAGCCTACTTCGTTGGGATCAACATATCTTCCCAGATTCGATATATAACTATCAGGAAATCTCAACTTTGAAATCCAGTTGCATATTATCAATTTATCGTCCCTACTTAATATAAATGGTGCTGAAGGCTTGACCCAATTACTAATGGACCTTCATGTTAGATGTACTCTGGATGCCTGCAAATAATTTCTAAGTCCTTTCTTGCTTTAAGATTGTCTTTCATGTTTCTCTTTATATCCATCACTGTATTGAAGATGTTGTCGAATATATTTTTTTTCAATATACATGACATCAAGATTGTGTCTTATGAGATTGTCCTTCCAATAAGGTAAGTCTCAAGGATATTGCTTTGTCCAATTATGGCGGTGTCCGAATCCTTTTAAGTGATGGCCAATCTTGGATCTTCTATTACAGTCGACAAATCCTCTACCTTTTTTAAAACTGCATCTCCTGTCAATCTTAACGGGAGAGGAGATAGTTCATATTTACCAGCTCCAAAGGCATCTTTGTTTCTTCTCCACGAAACTGATGGTAACAATAAAAAAAATAAGTTTTTTCTCAATTCTGAAGACGGAATGCCTTACTCTTTCCTATATATATTAGAAAAGACATAATACTATGAGTACTCCACCCTGATAACATCCAGTATGCTAGAAAATTGTTGATGGTCGACAGGAGCATCGCTCTCATCTAAAAGTTTTGCTCCATGATATATCATACGTCTGAACATCGAACTGCCATAATTGTTTCAACTCGTCCATCAATGACTGCAAGTAGATATCGATATTCTTCTTTGAATTTTTTTAGACCGGATATGATAAGTGTCATGCCATGTAAGGAGTCTTCATGCACATCCACGGTGGTAGATTGTAAGGGGTCAAAATCACCGGCCAAAAAGAGTACTGAGACCCCAACTATCCGAAAGGAGTGAATCCATCATAACATAAAGCCAACAGAACATTCCTAGGCACCACATCAAATCCATGATGACATCCATCAAAATGCTTTCATGCATCTCCATCGGAAGGATAAGATAATTCTCCTTCATCCATCTTTCATTCTTTGCTATGCCATGTCATGTGTTGTGCAGTATTTACGGACATATACATCCTCTGCAGCCTCTTTGTGATCGACAAAAACTGCATGTATTTGTAGGGGCACAATCTTGCTCGTTCAGTTGATTTTCCTTTGTCTCGAATTGAATTGTACCGGTACTCGTGACAGAAAATGCATCTGTCATTATCATTTTCTTTTTGTAGTACAACATGCAACCGTTTGACAACAATCTATCTTTTTATAGCCTAATCTGAGTTTCTATATCATCATCTTCGACTTATAAAAGTTTTTTGGCAAATCCTTCGATCCTTTTGGCAACAACTCTCTAACAAATTAAATTATTCGGTTGTAATATTCCTAAGGTAAGTTAAAATCAGACTTGAGGTTCAACAGCAGTATCACCACCGACATGACAGAATGAGAATCACAAATCGGGTATAACGGAGTATCGGCATTTTTGAACATATCATAGAACTCCTTTTCACATGATTCGGATCCTTCGGATCAAAACTTGGACCGGCCGTATCAAATACCAACTAACGTGCCAAGTTTCGATGTCGATATTCGAAGTGATCTCCGAGAGTGGACCCTCACATCTTCGTATTGAAGGAGAATTGGTATTTTAGAACCGAAGTTCTCTTTGTGTCACAATCTGCTCCCAGTTTTCATGGATACGAGTCAGACACGTCCAGCCTACGCTGTTGAGAATAGTGGTAGTAAGCTGTTATACCTTGTAAAGCATCAAATGATTATGATATCAATCCTTGGCTCAATCATATAACTAGAAAATGGTAAGTAACCCAGAACACACTCACACGACCACAGTCCACTATATCTCTTTAGTACATCATATATGTCCAAATCTCCGGAGACAAATATGGTAATCCTCATCATCTTCAATGTACATCCATAAATATCAAATACATCCATGAACTTCTGATTCATCAGAATCTATTCTAATCTTCTAAAGTCTTCAAGTACCTTCTAGCCAACTTCTGTTGATCTCCGTGACCTAATATGTCAACAATCCTGTCAGGACGGGAGCAAAGATGTAACCTCCGTTAACCGAATTATGAGATTTTTTGAATATTTTAAATTTTTCTAGTTTTACTAATTTTTTCTAAATCCTTGAAAAATCATGAATTTTAATATTGAGAATATTTTTCTGATCGTAATATGCTATCGGTACTTTTGTTGGGCCATTAGTTTTGTAAAACTATTTTATATGAGATTTTACCCTAATTGAATTACTCGTCAGTTTCGAGAAAATCAATTAGTTATAAATATTTATTATTATGTAAAGAAAATATTTTTCAAGTTACGATTTGTAAATAGAAATATTTATATTACTAATTATTTTAATCTTAAAGGTTTACGATAATTTGTTGGTTATTCGATTTTTCCCTCGTATCGGGGAAAGACCATTTCGGTCCTAGTTCTAGCCTGCCAAGTTAGGACTTGGATTGTGTGCTACGACTTTCGATAGTTAGTAGCTAAATTATAATTAGCTAATAACTAATTAACTAGTTGTTAATAGATAAATTATAATTAGCTAGTGATAATTAGTAAACTAATTGTTAGTGGTTAGTTCAAGGTTAGTTGTTAGTGATTCAACTAATTTTCCTACCTTCTATTATAATTACAACTTTTTCGTTAGGATTACTACCCTACCCTTCGAATAATGGGGACTTCCCAATATTCTACAACGAACAATCCTAAATTTTCTAACACACCTAGCCGCCACCCCTATCCCCTAGAATGCCCAGAAGCTCATGCCCTTCCCCCTACCCGGCCAACTTTTGGCCATCCACCACACACGTTTCTTTACCTACCTGGTCACCCAGCCCGTCTCCATATATCCCCTCACAGCTTCCCCCGACAACCCTAATCCAGTACATTACCATCACTATTCCACCTTTACCACTATAGTTCCGACCACCATAGTCATCCCCAGACCTGCCCCAACACCACACACCTTCGTTAACACCACCAGCACCACCGCACCTTCACCAGGACCAAATTCGACCACCCCCACAAATCACAGAAAAAGAAAGGGAAAAATAAAAGAAGAGGATCGACCGCCACTCACCAGCCTAGCCAGCCCTACCTCCGGTCCAGGACCCCTCTACTGCTCCACCCGAACACCACCTCCACCATTATCCCACGTCCGTCGCCGCCTCGTACCACCCTCCCCCAAATTCGGCCAACCTTCGTACGCTTCCTAGCGTGGATCTCAACCAGCCGCCTCCGCGGTCGTAGCCAGCCACCGACGTACGGACCTGACCTGGCCAAATCTACAGCTGCTTCACCCGGTGCGTCCCCCGTGCTGCCTCCTCTTGGCTACGGCCTCCGTCGTCGTGAACCCTGACGGTGCCGATCTGAGTTCCCCTGCCGAGCCCACCGACGAGCGAGCCCGGCTACCCTGGACGAGACCCCCTCCCTGTGAGCACCCTCGCCTCTCGCCTCTTCCATTTATTCTTCCTTATCTACTAAATTAGGAATTAGGGATTCTCTTCCCTTTATCGTGTGAATGAATAAGAAATAGCAGCAGAGAGCCAGAGAACCCCCCTTTATTTGACTAATCGACTAATGCTATTATTATTATTATTTATTTATTATTATTGTTATTAACAGTAATTGTTAGGATTATTTAGGGATTTTATTAGGAGCTCAGCTAGACTCCCCCTCTTTTTACTTAGGTGATTAATAGTAATAAGGGGGTGGGTTGTATTAGTAATTGATGTGGCTTTAAGCCCAGTTGATGGGCTTTCAAAAAATTTATTAAAGGATTTTGTTATGTTTAATTGGTAGTGGGCTGGTCCAGCCCAGTTGCAGTTTTAATTCTTTCCTTTTCCATTTAACTCTTATTAAATGGTTATTGGGCAGGGCCAGGCCCAGGTCCAGGATATTTTTGCCTATAAATAATTATATACTTATAAGTATAGCATTATTTTTTTATATGTTATGATTCATATTATCTAGAATAAACAATATTTTCAATAAAAAGCAAGTTTAATGTTATACTCATAATAAATAATTTCTATAATATTTCCACACACACACACACACACACACACACACACACACACACATATATATACATATACATATATATATATATATATATATATATATATATATATATATATATATATATATATATTAATTCTTGATTATTAAATGTTAGACTTATACATTTGAATAATATTTCTAACTTGATCTAGGTATTTATTAGAAAATCATAATATTTTGATTTATGATTTCAAAAAATAGTAAATAGTTATTTTTACGAAATATTAATATTAATTTTTCATTCTCATTCTTGAATTAAATATCTTTAGTCAAATCGTAAATCGTGACTATTATAGTTATTTTCTATTTTTTGATTCGATAATCGTGCCAACTCTGATTTTGGGCTTCTATATACCAAACTAGGCAATTTGGACTATTCTGGACTCAATGAAACCGTCATGCCATCGTTTGGGACCATCTTGTGGAGCTTAACCTCGTACCTATTTCGTGTTGATAGTTCGTGTTATGCACGTCGAATCCAGCAAATTGAGACGAGTATATACTTTGATAGTTTTCATTACCTTGATAGTATCTATGATATCAGTTTGTACTGTTATGCTTGATTCCTGACACAAGAGTACACGGATTGGTATAGCTTGGATCCCATCATGAGATGTTATTCTTGGTTATCCTGGTATGCTGGTACATGTCTTGTCGTAATATGTTATGGTTGGATCCATTATACTAGTCGGGGGAAGGGAGATATTAGGATATTATGTAATCATATCCAAACTACTTGTGCATAGCTCACCCTCACCACACGCAGGGTGTAGCCTGATCTTACTTGTACTTGTGCATAGCTTCCATGTATGGTCGGCCTGATCTATTACTTGTACTTGTGCATAGCCGGTCATATAGATAGCCTGATCCTGGTCCCAAGCCGATCACATAATAAACTAATATCTCAAGGCACTGTTTAGTAGTAGTACATGTTCTATTCTAGATTATTACCTATTGTTACACCGTACTCTGGTTATTTACAGCATATCATTACCATAACATGCTTACATAATTATTCTATACTTTCTACTATTCAGTATTACTTGTCCATCATGTATTTTTATTGCTTACTATCATTTATATATTTTTGTCAATTTAATTGAACTGCTATTAGTTTATGTACTTCGCTCCAATCCTGACTAGATAACCATATTTTTAGGAGTTGTTATGCCCCATATCCTTGGACTACATGACGATGCTAGCTGAGACAGATCTTGATGTTCCATTTACCGTAAGTTGACTCCTGAGAGCTTTAGGCCATTATTCCTTATTTAGATTCCTTTTTCATTATCGGATTTGTCTCCGATACATTCTTGATATATATATGATCATTTATAGATTCAAGATGATCTAGTGTTACTACAATCTTTTTATTCATATCTACCTTAGTCATATATGTGATTTGAGTACATGTTATTGTAGATCATAAATGTTATAGACATTTATTGGGTACTCGACAGCGTTTTACTATCGATACTGCGATGTAGGCTAGAAATGGCCTACGTACTTGTGATCGAATATCCGGGTACGGGTTATGACATATTTTTATGGTGGCCCATGCAGGTCAGCCTTCGTAACCAATACTAAGTCATGGTAGTACTTAGGCTTAGTCATACTACTACGAGCCTGTCTTAGGATAAGGATTTGAGTCATGGAATATTTTAAGAGATTTGGTACTCAATCATATATTAGGATCTCTTGATAGATTTTAGGTATGGCCCCTGAGAATCTTACTTCAAAACACTGTTGAGTCTATTTTCACTTGATATTGTTCATCCTAATTTTTGAATATGTGTCCGTTGTCGAACCCTATTTTATATGAAGATAAATTTTATGAACTCTAGAAGGAACAAAAGAGTAGAAGTTGAACTTATAACCGTTCAGGTTGAGGAGAGGAAATGATTATCCAATCTTATATATAAGGTCGAGAATTATTTTAGGTTATGTTCAAGGAATTTTGAATTTTGACCAAGATAGTACCTTTAGGACTTGAGGGTGTGATGAAATAGGTTTGAGAAATAAACGGAAGATAACAAATTCAGAGAAACAAGGATTATATAGTCAGGCCAGGAATGATCCATAAATATTGATTATAATTTTGTAGATTATAGAATAGTATTGTATGGACTTGTGACAAAGAAAAATATTAAGAAGAGTTTTATAAAATTTCTACAGTAGTAAAAGCCGTCGAGGAAGATGTTAAGTTGTCCTTCTTACTTGAGTAGCAAGCAAGTGGCACGAGATGTGATTATTATACAAGGGATAAAATTTCTAAAATTTCAAGGAATTACTGAGACAAAAATAGAATAAGGACGAGAGTAAATGCATAAGTGTGATGGCTAAGAATTGGATTGGAGGTACTTAGGTACGACTTATTTAGAAAAGCCAGAGTCATGCAACTTGGTTGTCAGTAAATTAATTTTGACTATGGATAATAATTGAGGTTGCATAAATAGGATAAATGATATATTTTGGGACTAGATTTCTATGATCTCGTTACTAGAAAGTTTTAATGACGTAGAGTTAACATTTGTGGAAGATAAGAGTGATGGAAAATTCCTGATGTTAGAAGATCCTGACAAGTTAGACGTGAAAGCCTAGAAGAATTTCTATGAATACCAAGTAGATAAATGACCATAGGTATGAAGATTAGTCAAGCTTTACCAGCAGTTGATATTTAGTGACTTGGAGTCACGAAGAGGATTCAGTTAGGAAGAGTTCGATTATTTGACAAAGGTGAACACCTTAGAGGTTAAAATTTTATGCTTTTTGGACAAGTGCAAGAAAAGGGAAGGAAACGACTTCGTTATGACCATATGAGCAAGAGAAATTCCTATCATCATTTTTTTCATCTTGATTAAGTCTATCATATGTACCATCCATCAAACTACCTCATATCTAAACCAGTTAGCTACACTTTGAAATCTCTTGACTTCCCGTAACTTTTTACTTGAGAAGGCCGAGGAAGTATCGTAATCATCTAGCTCGGACGTAATTTGTTATCATGTGAAAATCCTAGTAGGAATATGGGATGTTGAACATTGAGAAGAAATTAGTAGGAGAAAGGTATAACTGAGAATGGAAACAAAATTAAGAGACCGATATTATCAATTTGGAAACAATTACACTTAGAGAATTATTTTGAGTATGGATTACTTTAGGAAAAGCGTATAAGGACTTTAAGAAAGAATAACAGGGGATTATATATTAATGGTGAGAACCGTAATATTTTGTAGTTGTATTTTTAGAACTGATGAGGATATTCGAGGTCAATTTGATTTTGAGAACTTAGATATTTTTAAGTTACTGATCCTCGAGATATCATTTTGGAATTAAGGTTAAGATACTGAATTTAGGAATTTAAAATACATGGGAAGGAGATTATGATTGCATGCAGTGATGATACTAAATTAAGTAAAGGATTAGTAGGAGAATGATTAAGAACTGGTAGGAAAAAACAAAAATTTTGAGTTATAAGAAAATCCAGAGACTTTTGTGAGATTCTAAATTTTAAGAAGGATAATACTTGAAGATATAAGTTGAAGGAAATATGAAGGTTGATTTTTAAAATAATGAAGAATAAATTTTAATAGTAATGGTAGCATTAGACTTTGAGTAATATGAGGGATATAATTTGAACAATTGTTCAAGGATTTCTATGAACCCTTATTTAAGGATTTCGGATCTAAGTCAAAGACAAGATTGGGGAATTTGAACTTCAAGATGACTAAGTTGATAATGGGATTATTAAGGAGTATTACAAGGAGTATGTCTCATGAGCGGAATAAAGGTCTAGCCTATAGTATTTATAAAAGAGATCAATCTTCATGACTAAACTTTTTAGATTTTGGAAGTAGTCATATAAGGGTTGATTTTCATGATTGAAGATCACGATTTTGTAGTTGTATGTCTGAGCTTGTAAGATAAAAGTATAATTGGGAAATGACTATCGGATAACCTTGGTAGTAGTTGAAGCAAGTAAGATGATTACCTTGACTTTCTTATGCAATCCTATCTTTGATTTTCCCATCCTAGTAGAAGAGATTGATTTCTCTATCCGTGAATCGTTCATTAAATTCAATATTGCTAAATTTTTAATCCCCCTTGATCGTAACCAACTGATTTTGGTCATCTTCCTTATCGTGCCAAGGTTCTTGATTCATGACTATACCCAAGTGATTTAAATTCGATCGTGACCTGGGTTTCCATCTGTTATTGATCGTGCCTAGACTTCAATTATATTTTATTATGCCTAAATATTATTTTAATCAAGATTAGGCTGACCTGTCCTTGATCGTATCAATTTAATTCTGATCATGTTTGGATTTCAATGCGATTATTGCTCGTGCGTAAAACTTTGATTTAATTCTTGATATTGACTAAGTACTGTTCTAACCATGAATATACTATTCTTGATTATACCAAAATTTTCATGTTTAGTCGTGCCTAGATGACCCGGTACGACTAAACGATTCTGATTCCAACGATCGTGATTTTAATGATCATTACTATACATATTAATTTTACCCCTGAATTGTGCCTGAAACTTTGATCTTCGATCACGACTATACGATTTGATTATTAATTTAGTTGTATCAAAATTTAATTTGATCGTGTCTGAATAGATATTTTTTTCTGACATTCCTAAATTTCGATTATCTAGTCACTTGTGCTCAGATTTTATTCTAAATCATGCCTAGGTTTAATTATTCCTCGTAACTATATTTCTAAACCATGTCTAAGTGATTTTAAATCATTTTCGAGGTCTTAATCACGTCGGAGTTTTGATCGTGATTCACGACCTAACTATAATTGTGATCCCGAGATTCTAGAACGTGCCTATAAGACCTTGACTTCAAAATCTTGATTATGCCTAAATTTTAACTTCATTCATAACTATGTTTTGATCTTGATCGTGCCTACGCGACCTAAAATCTGGTTTTCATCAAGCCGAGACTACTGAATCATTATATACTTGAATTTCAATTTTATCTTCGATTTACTAACCGTGACAGAGATCGTGCCTAAACAACTTGAATTTATTTCTAAATCGTACTTGAACAATATTGTTCATACTATGATTCTATCGTGCCAAATTCATTAGTCGTGCCTAAATGGTTTAAATTGATTAGCTTAATCGTGTCAAGCCGTCGTTCTTTGATCGTGCCTTAGGCATTGTCTAAACTCTCTATCGTGTTTTGATCCCTCTATCAATATTAAATTTTGAGGACAAAATTTCTTTAAGGAGGGTAGTTTGTGACCTCCGTTAACCGAATTATAATTTTTTTTGAATATTTTAAAATTTTCTAGTTTTACTAATTTTTCCTAAATCCTTAAAAAATCATGAATTTTAATATTGAGAATATTTTTCCGATCATAATATGCTATCGGTACTTTTTTTGGGCCATTGGTTTTGTAAAACTATTTTATGTGATATTTTACCCTAATTGAATTTCATGTCTATTTCGAGAAATTCTATAAGTTATAATTATTTATTATTATGTAAAAAAATATTTTGTCAAGTTATGATTTGTAAATAGAAATATTTTTATTACTAATTATTTTAATCTTAAAGGTTTACAATAATTTGTTGGTTATTCGATTTTTCCTTCATATCGGGCTAAGATTATTTCGGTCCTAGTTCTAGCCTACCAAGTTAGGACTTGGATTGTGGGCTACGAATTTGGATAGTTAGTAGCTATATTGTAATTAACTAATAACTAATTAACTAGGTGTTAATAGCTAAATTGTAATTAGCTGGTGATAATTAGTAAACTAATTGTTAGTGGTTAGTGTCAGGTTAGTTGTTAGGGATTCAACTAATTTCCTACTTCTATTACAATTACAACTTTGCCATTAGGGTTCCTACCCTACCCTATAAATATTGGGGACTATCCAATATTCTACAACAAATAAATACTAAATTTTCTAACACGCCTAGCCGCCACCCCAACCCCTACAGTGCCCAGCAGCTCCTGCCTTCCCCCTCCCTGGCCAACTTTCGGCCATCCACCGCTCATATTTCTCCTCCTTCCTGGTCACCCTGCATGTCTCCATAGATCCCCTCACAGCTTCCCCCGGCCACCCTGATTCAGCACACTACAATCACCATTCCATCTTCACCACTACAGTCCCGACCACCATAGTCATCCCCCGACCTCCCCCAACACCACACACCACCGCTAACACCACCAGCACCACCCCGCCTTCACCATGACCAAATCCGACCACCCCTAGAAATCATAGAGAAAGAAAGAGAAAAATAAAGGAAAAGGATCGACCACCACTCACCGGCCTAGGTAGCCCCACCTCCGGTACATGACCCCTCTACCGCTTCGCTCGAACACAACCACCACCATCAACCTACGTCCGTTGCCGCCTCATGCCACCACTTCCCCTAAATCCGGCCAATCGTTGTGTGCTCCCCCAATGCGGATCTCCACCCACCACCTCCGCGGTCGTGGCCAGCCACCGACGTACGAATACGACCCAGCTAGATCCACAGCTGCCTCCGCCCGGCGTGACCCCACGCTGCCTCCTCTTGGCCACGGCCCAGGTCCAGGAGATTTTAACTTATAAATAACTATATACGTATAAGTATAGCATTAATTTTTATATGTTATGATTTATATTATCTAGAATAAATAATATTTTCTGTAAAAGGTAAATTTAATGTTATACTCATAATAAATAATTTCTGTAACATTTCACCACAAACACACACACACATATAAATATATATACTAATTATCAATTATATACTAACTCTCGATTATTAAATGTTAGACTTGTACATTTGAATGATATTTCTAACTTGCTCTAGACATTTATTAGAAAATGATAATATTTTGATTTATGATTTCAAAAAAAATAGTAAATAGATATTTTTACTAAATAATAATAGTAATTTTCATTCTCATTCTTAAATTAAATCTCTTTTGTCAAATCGTAAATCGCGACTATTATAGTCGTTTCCTATTTCTTGATTAGATAATCGTGCCAACTCTGATTTTGGGCTTCTATATACCAAACTAGGCTATTTGGACTATTCTGGACTCAATGGAAATGCCCGTGCCATCGTTTGGGACCATTTGTGGAGCTTAGCATCGTACCTATTTTGTACCGACACGTTCGTGTCATGCACGTCGACTCTAGCAAATTGAGGAAAGTACATACTCTGATAGTTTTTTCATTACCTTGATAGTCTCTATGATATCAGTTTTTAGTGTTATGCTTGATTCCTAACACGAGAGTACACGGATTGGTATAGCTTGGATCTCGTCATCAGGCGTTATTCCTGATTATCCTGGTATACTGGTATATATCTTGTTCTTGATTATTATTCTTGTACTTGTATGGTCATGGATTCCTAAAGGGATTTGGTACCCTTATATAGAATCTCGTGTCGTAACGTGCCATGGTTGGATCCATTATACTAATCGAGAGATGGGGAGATATGAGGAGATTATGTGATCATACCCAAACTACTTGTGCGTAGCTCACCCTCACAACACGCTGGGTGTAGCCTGATCATACTTGTACTTGTGCATAGCTTCTATGTATGGTCGGTGTCACGCCCCACGATCGCATGATTCGGGTACGGATTGTGAGCGCGTCCAGCCTACACTGTCGTTGACAGCGATAGTCAGCTGTCTAGTCCTAGAAGATCCTCAAGTGATATGATATCATCTATGCTCAATCATGACACTAGACGAAAAATAAAAACAAACCAAGCCAACACAATCGCACCATCCACTATCATCTTTTTGGTACATATACATCAATCTCATCCTGGAGACAAATTCGGCCAAAAACCTCAAAAGAAATAATATACAATAAAGGTACATGAATGATTCTACACTAATCCTAATTCTTCCAAAATCTTTCGTTCGCCATCCAATGCAAGTCACTTCCTCAAACCCTGGCCTATATAAACTATCCAGTCAGGAAAGGAGCATAGTACAACCCTCCAAACAAATGATCACGAATACAAAATAAAGTAGTAAAATAAATACAGAAAATAAAGAACCAGATCATGTGACCAAGACCATGTCATGCAATGCAACCTGCAACACGAACGACTATGAGAATAACTATGATCAAGGAAAATACGCTATGAACCATGTACATTTGAAATATCGTGATCGATATATGGTCGGCTGGGGTAATCTGGCACATCCGAAGATGGCTATTAACTGATAGGTACGACACGACATATTTGAGGTGTATGTGTACTATTTACGATATACGATAGCAACTGGATATGACCACATATCTACTTAGCATTTCCCTTTCCCCCGAGACATGAGTCGTAATCAACATGTACAAGTCATGACCAATGTACGATAACAAGTCAAGTGTCACGATCAATGTACGATAAACAATCACGAGTCATATACGATAAACAAGTCAAGAGTCAAGTTACGAATCAAGTCACAAATCAAGTCACGAATCAAGTCATGAATCAAGTCACGATTACGACTATGAACAATAACGTGAATCACTATCAAAGACTCAATTAGGAACACTAATCTGGATCACGTGTCAAGACCGTGTCGCAATATGAGACATGACATGATGATAAGAAAATAGGACAATTAAATTGTATCGAGAAAACGTAAGTAAGGAGTGTACTTGCCTCAAGTTCGATTTGTCCAAAATGCTCCTTGTCCAAACCTAATCAAATATCCAATAAAGAATGCCTATCAAAATTCCCTCAAGACTAGGCCCAACTAGAATGTTCCTTGAAACCTAAAAGTTCTAAAACAAAACAAGAAGCTCAATATCATTAATATTCTACTAAGAGTCCAAAACCTAGCAACATATGGGATAAAACTCACATGGCCCAAATCTTATTGCCTACTGTTACTATTGCAATCTCATTCTTCCTCATTTTTTTCTCTGATACCACACCCCAAACCTCAATGATACACTCAGCCCAGAGTCGCTGAAGTAATAACTTTACTAACTAATCTAATAAAACTGACTCATAACTGGCTCAATCCATAATTTAAATTATAACACATTAGCCTAATTGTAATGGCTACAATACAGTCGCCTATATTCAAAACATATCAAATCACTGATCAACTAAGCCCAACTTACAGTATCACATAAAACTAAAATTTTCAACGGCTAAAAGAGAGTCAACCAACATTTGTGTCAGCTACCAGTGTCACCCTGACACCGAATTCATCTGATACCAGTCCTTGTATTGTGTCATACAGTCTCGTGCCTAACCAAGTCTCCAAATCTTGTCCACTGATACTGCTCCTATAATATGCTGATACGGATCCTTCTCAACACCATAGGAACTCATACAGAGGATAACAGAGCTATAATAAAGAGAATTATACTTGAGCGAAGGATGAATCAACAGTGTCCACCCAGAGTCGGACACGACAGTCTTTACGTATAGAATCAGAGGAAGAGCTAGTTCAAGCAATTTTTCAAACTCATGATGGGTGAGAACAAGAATCTGATCATTCGAACTCGATTGAAACCGAAAGATTAATTGGAAGAAAAATAATAAAGATCTCTCATAGAATTCTAAATCAAATCTCAAGAATCACAAAGTGAATCAATCGACCCTGTCCCTTCAAATCAAAACCATACAAATTGAATGATCCCGCCATTTACGAAATTGAAATCAACAAAAGAACTTTTTAGAAATAAATCGATACTAACTAAATCAAGTGTGATCGATCGATCGATCGGAGGATGGAAGGAAAACCACACCACTCCGGAATTTGCTTGCCGCCTAGCTCGTCGTGTTGCTCGTCGTCGCTATGGCCATAACCTCAGCGCCAAGGAGAACAAGACGTCGATGACGTAAATAGCTGCCTGTCTTCGCAACTAGAGATGACGCGGAGCACCACCGAAACTCGCCTAGGAAAGGAAATCTGACGTTGCCATGGCCACGATCGAAGAATAGAAAGAAGGAAATAAACGTTGGGAACTCCGGCAGGGCTTCACCGTGGTGGATGTGGAATGAAGATGAAAAGGAGAGGAGTCGAATTTATAGGTCATGGAGGCGGAGACGGTTATGATCGAACGGTGGCAATCGACCGGCCACGTCGATGGAATGGGGGAACGGCAGAGATGGCTCGGCTGTGTCGGTTATGGGGAGGATTCGAGAAGACTCGAGAAGAGAGAGCCGGAGATGCGTGTGGGCGGAGTCCTCTGCTCTGCAGACAAGATCGCTCCGGTCGACTTGGCGAGGGAAGGAATGTTCAGATCTAAAATTTGAATGGTGAGAGAGAAAATAGCTATGGTTGCATTTAAAGAAGGTTATCTGGTTTTCCACAGGGCTTACTTAGAAAAGCTTTGAAATAGCTAGGGGTTAGGTTCTTCTAGACAGTTAGGCTGGGTCTTATGGCATGGCTAGAAAGATTGGATCAATAATAAGGTGTTAATGCTAAGGGTCAGCTGGGTTAGTAAGGAATAACTAATGGCTTAGCTAGTTTAATAGATGGTGAATTTAAGTTAGGAATAATGGTTCCCATAGAATGAAGGCCTTATAGGCTTGGCCAAAATGGCTTATCAAATAGAAAGGAACACAATAAGAAAATGGATATCATAGGTGACCAAAAATCGATAAATTTCTACAATCATAACCATAAACTATTGAATCAGTACAATAAATTAATCTAACTATTAAAATGTATACATTCAATTTATAAACTATTGAATAACAGTTAAAATGAATTAGAAGATAATCAAAGATCAAATGAATTCAAATAAAATAGATGTGAATAAAATATTCCTAAAAAATAATAAAGTATTCTGAAACTCAAATTCTGAAAAATAGGGTTACAAATCTATCCACCATAGAAAAATTTCATCCTCGAAATTTCAAAGGGCATGGCATGATGCAAAATGGCATGAAGTTTAAAGTTGGTCAGGTACAAACAGAAATAGAAAAGAACATATGCGATCAGGCACGATAATCATAAGGATTTGAGATGAATTAGCACGACTAAATAATCGAGTATAGGAATTTGAAGATAGCACGAATAATGATCACCAATTGGTTAGGCATGAAAACAAAATCATATACTAGAATTTAAGATTGTTTAGCACGATTAAACAATTGAATACAGAGATTGAAAATAATATAATTAATAATAAACAGGAATAGGCATGAGATGTAAATGAGATTTATTCACGATTAAAAGAATTAAAATTATCGTGGCACGATCTTCGATGCACGATCAAAATTGGAAGTTAAGCACGATTGGAATAGAACCAAAATAGGAAATTCACGATTAGACATAGGCATGATTAATTCAAAATTATTTTGCACGATAGTCATGGCGAGTAAAATCACCTAGCCATGACTAGAAATAGTTAAAATGATTTACAGAGTCAAAGTCATATATCAGAACTTAGGTACGATCTAAAATCGAGAATCTAGTTATGATCGATAGAATTAAAAGTTGTCTAAGCCTGGAAAATTAAAATTTTAGCACAGCCAGATCATAGAGCTGAAATGGTATAGTGATGACCAAGTCATGACACTTGGGCATGATCAATTATCGAAAATGACTAGAATAGTCAAAATCACGACTATCTAGATATAATAGAAGAAATACTTTAGTCATTTAGGTATGACTGAAGCGTTCCTTAGAAATAATCAATCCTAAATCGTTTAGACACGATTAAGGATATAATCGAAATATAGTCAGCGTTGCTTAGGAACAAAATAGATGAACCAATATGACACGATCAAATACCTAACCAAGGGTATTTAACCATAATCAAAATCACTTAGGATGATGATAGAAATAAGTCAAGATAAGGTCAAAATTCTAAGTATAGAATGACCTATCAACCGAAGGACAATCTAAGCACGATCGAAGATTAAATTTTTTTGGCATGATATAGATGATCAAAATCGTATGAAACAATTTATGACCAAGGTTAACTAAGAATAGTCGAAAAGATTAGTTAGGAGTAAGTCAATATATAGGCAATAGAATGATTAGTCAATAGGGTCAAGATTAATAATCAAGGTCATCTAGAAGCGATTCAAAAGTGAAAGTAAGGCACAATTTAGAAATAAATCGAAATGGTTAGAAATGATTTAGACACAAAAATAATAGGGTCGAAGAAATCTAATAATGAGTAAAAAAAAAGAAATTGAATCTAACTACGATCAAAATATAGAATTTGGAAACTAGTACTATTTTCGAAAATAGAATCCAAACATAATAATGGTTAGGGAAGAATCGAAAGCTAGCAAAATTTTGAGTTCAGATATGGTCATGACAAGAGGATCATTGCTAACGATTTTATTGAGAATCAACTAGAAAGGAAATTCTTACTATAAGATAAGGAAATCAAATGATTTACAAGATATGATAGAAAGAAAGGAAAACTACAGGATAATCATCCCACACCACTACATCTACTACAACAACTACTACAAAGTCTCCTTACCTTTATTCCTTAATCACTCCTCTATATACAAGCCCAGAATGTAACTAACAGACTATGAACCCATCACTCCATCAACTCTAGAATCTCATGCGTATACAGTCTCTGACTCTATGGTCATCTGATCCACAATTGAGGCACTATCCCAATCTTACTCTGCATCCATCCCACTTGTGGCCGGACTTCTTACAGAAATTGCAAACAACCTCATGCTGCTTCTGAACAGGGGCTGGCTCTGGCAATAGCTGCTCTATAGGAACCCGATCCTCGAAATCTCCTACTGAACATGATGGCGCTTCGCCACTCCAGGATTGGAATCCTTACCTTTATCACCATCCCTCTTGCGCTTCAGGTCCAAATCAAATTCTATTCTCTATGCTATGGATACTATATCAGCATAGGTACTGGCACCATTGGTTATGACATAGATCCAAATATCATCATGCAAGCCATGACGAAACTATCGAGCCCTAACTTCAGGATCTATGCTCCCAGCCAACCTACTAAGCCTGCTAAATGCAGCTACAAACTCATCGACTGTCCTAACACCTTGCTATAGATTCTGAAACTCCCTTTCTAATATCTCTTGAGCAACGGCTAGGAAGAACTTCCCTTGAATTGTTTCTTAATCTTTTTCCAAGTCAAGTTAGGGTTTGCTAGCTTAGGTTCATTTCTAAACCAAGTTCTAGCTAATTCATGAAGTTGTTGTCCAGCGGCTTCTATCTTCAAATCATCGGGAAGCCGTACAACTCACAAAATCCTTTCTATATCTTCCAACCACTCATCAGCATATAGTATCCCTTCAGTGCCACAAAACTCTCGGGCGCATTTTTTAAAAGTCCAGAATAGTCCCTTCCTTAGGTGCAGAAATCCCTTGACTTGCTACTTTATCTATGGCTGCTAAGGCTGCCAACAGAATATTCTCTATTCCTTCCTTCATAGCAGCTATATGTTACTTTTATGCTTTGACCTGAATCTTTTGTTTTTCTATCATTCCTTTGAAAATCTTAAATATCTGCTCTCCACTCATAGGCAAATCCTCAGGAATAGTCAAATTGGGTTCTTGGTTTAGAAAAGACGGAGGAGGTGAAGATGATGAAGGAGTCTTGGTCCCTTCGAAAGTCACAGGATGGGATGAGGACGATCCTATAGAACTAGAAATGTCCAAAATACGTCTCTGAGTCATTATCTTTCCTTTAGCCATTCTGGAAAGAGAGGAGAAGATAAGATAATGAGGTTCTAGGAGAAAATGACAATAAAAATATTTAGGAAGCAACTAGGAATATATGCATAGGATTCTAATAGTACTTCTACTCATAATCACAAAGAATAAGCAAATAATCAGAATCGAGAATTCCTAAGTCATGATTGAGCATTCATATTCTCGCAGGCTTCCAATGGCACTCTAATCCTAAGCACCATTAGATAGACCTGCATGGGCCACCATAAAAATGTATCACGCCCCGCGCCCACATGATTCGGGTATAGGTTGTGAGCACGTCCAGCCTACACTGTCAATGACAGCGGTAGTCGGTTGCCTAGTCCTAGAAGATCCTCTAGTGATACGATATCATCTATGCTCAATCATGACACTAGATGAGAAATAAAATCAAACCAAGCCAACACAATCACAGCATCCACTATCATCTTTTTGGTACATATACATCAATCTCATCTCGGAGACAAATTCGGCCAAAAACCTCAAAAGAAATAATATAAAATAAAGATACATAAATGATTTTACACTAATCCTAATTTATCTAAAATCTTCCGTGAGTCGCCATCTAATCCAAGTCACATCCTCAAGCCCTGGCCTAATCAACCATCCAGTTAGGAAATGAGCAGAGTACAACCCTCCAAACAAATGATCACGAATACAAAATAAAGTAGTAAAATAAATACAGAAAATAAAGAACCAGATCATGTGACCAAGACCATGTCATGCAATACAACCTGCAATACGAACGACTATGAGAATAACTATGATCAAGGAAAATACGACTATGAACCATGTGCATTTGAAATACTGTGTTCGATATATGGTCGGCTGGAGTCATCCGGCACATTCGAAGATGGCTATTAATGATAGGTACGACACGACATATGTGAGGTGTATGTATGCTATTTACGATATACGATAGCAACTGGGCATGACCACATATCTACTTGGTATTTCCCCTTTCCTCCGAGACATGAGTCGTGATCACAATATACTAGCCATGACCAATATAAGATAACAAGTCAAGTCTTACGATCAATATACGATAAACAATTACGAGTCATGTACGATAAACAAGTCAAGAGTCAAGTCCCGAATCAAGTCATAAATCAAGTCATGAATCAAGTCACGATCACGACTATGAACAATAATAGGAATCACTATCAAGGACTCAATCAGGAACACTAATCAGGATCACGTGTCAAGAATATGAGACATGACATGATGATAAGAAAATAGGACAATTAAATTGTATCAAAAAAAACATAAGGAGTGTACTTGCCTCAAGTCTGATTTGTCCAAAATGCTCCTTGTCCAAACCTAATCAAATATCCAATAAAGAATGCCTATCAAAATTCCCTCAAGACTAGGCCCAACTAGAATGTTCCTTGAAACCAAAAAGTTCTAAAACAAAACAATAAGCTCAATATCATTAATATTCTACTAAGACTCCAAAACCTAGCAACATATGGGATAAAACTCACATGGCCCAAATCTTATTGCCTATTGTTATTGTTGTAATCTCATTGTTCCTCGCTTTTTTTCTCTGATACCACACCCCAAACCTCAATGATACACTCAGCCCAGAGCCGCTGAAGTAATAACTTTACTAACTAGTCTAATTAAATTGACTCATAACTGGCTCAATCCAAACACCCAACACTCTAGCTGAAACCTTAAATCGATATTAACACCAAGCTATGGTCTACTAAACCAAGCTCAGACTGAGTCAAAATTTAAATTATAACACACTAGCCTAATTGTAACGGCTATAATACAGTAGCCTATATTCAAAACATATCAAATCACTGATCAACTAAGCCCAACTTACAATATCACACAAAACCAAAAAATTTAACGGCTAACAGAGAGTCAACCAACATCTGTGTCAGCTACCAGTGTCACCCTGACACAAAATTTGTCTGATACCAATCCTTGTATTAGTGTCAAACCGTCTCGTGCCCAACCAACTCTCCAAATCCTGTCGACTGATACTGCTCCTATAATATGCTGATACGGATCCTTCTCAACACCATAGGAACTCATACAGAGGATAACAGAGCTACAACAAAGATAATTATACCTGAGTGAAGGATGAATCAACAGTATCCTCCCTGAGTCAGACACGATAATCTTTACGAATAGAATCTGAGGAAGAGCTAGTTCAAGCAATCTGTCAAACACATGACGGGCGAGAACAAGAATCTGATCATTCGAACTCGATTGAACCGAAAGATTAATTGGAAAAATAATAATGAAGATCATTCATAGAATTCTAAATCCAAATCTCAAGAATCATAAAGTGAATCGATCGACCCTGTCCCTTCAAATCAAAACCGTATAAAATTGAATGATACCGCCATTTACGAAATTGAAATCAACAAAAGAACTTTTTAGAAATAAATCGATACTCACTAAATCAAGTGTGATCCATCGATCGATCGGAGGACGGAAGGAAAACCTCACCACTATGGAATTCGTTTGAAGCCTAATTTGTCGCGGTGCTCGTCGTTGCTATGGCCATAAACTCAGCGCCAAGGAGAACAAGACGTCAATGACGGAAACAACCGTCTATCTCCGCGGCGAAGATGAGGCGAAGCACCACCGAAACTCGCCTAGAAAAGGAAAGCTGACGCTGCCATGGCCACGATCGGAATGATCGATCAAGAAGAGAAAGAAGGAAATGAACGTTGTGAACTCCGGCAGGGCTTCACCGTGGTGGATGTGGAATGATGAGGAGAGAGCAAGGAGTCAAATTTATAGGCCGTGGAGGCGAAGACGGTTATGATCGGACGGTGGCGGTCGACCGGCCACGTCGATGTAATGGGGAACGACGAAGATGGCTCGGCTATGTCGGTTGTGGGGAGGATTCGAGAAGACTCGAGAAGAGAGAGCCGAAGATGCGTGCGGACAGAGTCCTCTTCTCTGCAGACAAGATCGCTCCGGTCGACTTGGCGAGGGAAGGAATGATCAGATCTAAAATTTGAATGGTGAGAGAGAAAATAGCTATGGTTGCATTTAAAGAATGTTATTGGGTTTTCCACTGGACTGACTTAGAAAAGCTTTGAAATAGCTAGGGGTTAGGTTCTTCTAGAAAGTTAGGCTGGGTCTTATGGCATGGCTGGAAAGATTAGGATCAATAATAAGGTGATAATGCTAAGGGTCAGCTGGGTTAGTAAGGAATAACTAATTGCTTAGCTAGAATTAATAGATGGTGAATTTGGTTTAGGAATAATAGTTCCCATAGAATGAGGGCCTTATGGGCTTGGCCAAAATAGGCTTAATAAATAGAAAGGAACACAATAGAGAAAATGGATATCATATGTGACCAAAAATAGATAAATTTCTACAATCATAACCATAAACTATTTAATCAGTGCAATAGATTAATTTAACTATTAAAATATAAACATTCAAATTTATAAACTATTGAATAACACTTAAAATGTATTGGAAGATAATCAAAGATTAAATGAATTCAAATAAAATGGATGTGAATAAAATATTCCAAAAAAATAATAAACTATTCTAAAACTCAAATTCTGAAAAAATGGGATTACAAATCTACCCACCTTAGAAAAATTTCGTCCTCGAAATTTCAAAGGTCATGGTACGATACAAAGTGGCATGAAGTTTAAAGTTGGTCATGAGGTACCAACGAAAATACAAAAGAACATATGCGATCAGGCACGATAATCATAAGGATTTAAGATGAATTAGCACGACTAAATAATCGAGTATAGTAATTTGAAGATAGCACGAATAATGATCACAAATTGGTTAGGCACGGAGGAAAACAAAATCATATACTAGAATTTAAGATACTTTAGCACTGATTAAACAATCGAATACAGAGATTGAAAATAATACAATTAATAATAATCAGGAATAGGGCATGAGATGGAAATGAGATTTAGTCACGATTAAAAGAATTGAAGTTATCGTGGCACGATCTTCGATGCACGATCAAAATTGAAAGTTAAGCACGATTGGAATAGAACCAAAATAGGAAAGTCACGATTAGACATAGGCATGACTAAGTCAAAATTATTTGGCACGATAGTCATGGCGAGTAAAATTGCCTAGCCATGACTAGAAATAGTTAAATGATCTACAGAGTCAAAGTCATATATCAGAACTTAGGCACGATCTAAAATCGAGAATCTAGTTATGATCGATAGAATTAGAAGTTGTCTAAGCCTGGAAAATTAAAATTTTGACACAAGCCAAATCATAGAGTTGGAATGGTATAGTGATGACCAAGTCATAACACTTGGGCACGATCAATCATCGAAAATAACTAGAAAAGTCAAAATCACGACTATCGAGATATGATTGAAGAAATACTTTAGTCATTTAGGTATGACTGAAGCTTTCCTTAGAAATGATCAATCCTAAATCGTTTAGACACGATTAAGGATATAATTGAAATAAAGTCAGTGTTGCTTAGGAACGAAATAGATGAACCAATATGGCACGGTCAAATACCTAACCAAGGTTATTTAAACATAATCAAAATCACTTAGGATGATGATAGAAATAAGTCAAGATAAGGTCAAAATTCTAAGTATAGAATGACCTATCAACAGATGGACAATCTAAGCACAATCGAAGATCAAAAATTTAGGCATGATATAGATGATCAAAATCGTATGAAACAATTTATGACCAAGGTTATCTAAGAATCGAAAAGATTAGTTAAGAGTAAGTCAATATATGGGCACTAGAATAGTTTTGTCAATAGGTTCAAGATTAATAATCAAGGTCATCTAGGAGCGATTCAAAAGTGAAAGTCATGCACAATTTAGAAATAAATCGAAATGGTTGGAAATGATTTAGGCACAAAAATAATAGGGTCGTAGAAATCTAATAATGAGTAAAAAAATAAGAAATTGAATCTAACTACGATCAAAATATAGAATTTGGAAACTAGTACTATTTCCGAAAATAGAATTCAACATAATCGTGGTTATGGAAGAATCGAAAGCTGGCAAAATTTTGAGTTCAGATATGGTCATGAGTAGAGGATCATCGCAAACTGATTTTATTGAGAATAAACTAGAAAGGAAATTCTTACTACAAGATAAGAAAATCAAATGATTTACAAGATATGATAGAAAGAAAGGAAAACTACAGGATAATCATCCCACACTACTACATCTACTACAACAACTACTACAAAGTCTCATGACCGTTATTCCTTAATCACTCCTCTATATACAAGTCCATAATGTAACTAACAGACTATGAACCCATCACTCCATCAACTCTAGAATCTCATGCGTATCCAGTCTCTGACTCTATGGTCATCTGATCCACAATGGAGGTACTATCCCAATCTCACTCTGCATCCAGCCCACTTGTGGCCCGACTTTTTGTAGAAATTGCAAACAACCTCATGATGCTTCTGAACAAGGGCTGGCTCTGGTAATAGTTGCTCTATAGGAACCCGATCCTCAGAAATCTCCTACTGAACATGATGGCGCTTCGTCGCTCCAAGATTTGAATCCTTGCCTTTTTTCCATCCCTCTTGCGCTTCAGGTCCAAATCAAATTCTATCTTCTGGGCTATGGATACTATGTCATCATAGGTACTAGAACTATTGGTTATGACATAGATCCTAATATCTTCATGTAAGCCATGACAAAACCTTGGAGCCCTAACATCAGGATCCATGCTCCCAGCAAACCTACTAAGCCTGCTAAACTCAGCTGCAGACTCATCGACTGTCCTATCACCTTGCTCTATATTCTAAAACGCTCTTTCTAACATCTCGTGAGCAACAGCTGGGAAGAACTTCCTCTTGAATTGTTTCTTAAACTTTTTCCAAGTCAAATTAGGGTTTGCTTGCTTAGGTTCATTTCTAAACTAAGTTCCAGCTAAGTCATGAAGTTGTAGTCCAACGGCTTCTATCTTCAAATTATCGGGAAGTCGCACAACTCACAAAATCCTTTCTATATCTTCCAACCACTCATCAGCATATAGTATCCCTTCAGTGCCACAAAACTCTCGGGACACATTTTTTTAAAGTCCAGAATAGTCCCTTCCTTAGGTACAGAAATCCCTTGACTTGCTACTTAATCTATGGCTGCTAAGGCTACCAACTGAACATTCTCCATTCCTTCTTTCATAGCAGCTATATGTTACTTCTGTGCTTCGACCTGAATCTTATGTGCTTCTATCATTCCTTTGAAAATCTTAAACATCTGCTCTCCACTCATAGGCAAATCCTCAGGAATAGTCAAATTGGGTCTTGGTTTGGAAAAACGGAGGAGGTGAAGATGGAGTCTTAGTCCCTTCGAAGTCATGGGACGGGATGAAGACGATGCTATGGAACTAGAAATGTCCAGAATACGTCTCTGAGTCACTATATTTCCTTTAGCTTTTCTGGAAAGGGAGGAGAAGATAAGATAATGAGGTTCTAGGAGAAAATCACTACAAAAATATTTAGGAAGCAACTAGGAATATATGCATAGGATTCTAATATTACTTCTACTCATAATCATAAAGAATAAGCAAATAATCAGAATCGAGAATTCCTAAGTCACGATTGAGCATTCATATTCTCGCAGGCTCCCAATGGCACTCTAATCATAAGCACCATTAGATAGACCTGCATGGGCCACCATAAAAATGTATCACGTCCCTGCGCCCACATAATTCAGGCATAGGTTGTGAGCGCGTCCATCCTACACTGTCATTGACAGCGGTAGTCAGTTGCCTAGTCCTAGAAGATCCTCAAGTGATACGATATCATCTATGCTCAATCATGATACTAGACGAGAAACAAAATCAAACCAAGCCAACACAATCACAACATCCACTATCATCTTTTTGGTACATATACATCAATCTCATCTCGGAGCCCAAATTCGGCCAAAAACCTCAAAAGAAATAATATAAAATAAAGGTACATAAATGACTTTACACTAATCCTAATTCTTCTAAAATATTGAATGGATCTAGATTTTAAATAAAGATAGAGAAGTAAGATTTGATCAAACTAATAGAGAGATTGGAAATAGGTGCTAATGAAAGAGATTGAAAAAATCTAATATTAATACATATATAGCGAAAGAGTATAGATCCTAAGGGATGCTAGAGTCTGATAAAGATATGGAGGAAAATAACCCCCAAAAGCCATCCACTGAATGTTTAGGTACAAACAAAAGCAAGGTAAGCTACGAAACTATAAGCAAGCAAAAATAGATATTATAAATAGATAATTTCAACCCTACATTGTAACAGGGTGATATAATTTAGGTGTTCTAGTTGTTTCTAGAGTCTATTTTCCTAAAGTCATACCTAGACCTAAGTCAGATTACAGGACTGAATGCTGGTCTAGACTAAGTTGACTAGAACAATTTACAGAACAGACCTGCATGGGTCACCACTAAAAATATGTCATGACCCGATCCCAATATAATGGGTCCAGTCGGATCATGCCCAGCCTGTACCGTTGTGAGACGGCAGCAGTAAGCTGTATCGAGTAGTGAACACAAGTAGTACAAATGTCTAAACGAAAAATAAAACATTTTATTAAACATTCTGAAGTACAACTAAAGTCGAAATAAAAATGAAGACAAAGCAAAAGTATTCAACATCTTAAAGCTTTGTTTATTACAACTTTAAGAAAAGTAAACTAATCAGAAAAGGGTGCAACTAGGACCCCTGGTTCCTCTGCCCTGGTTCAGCTAAGTCATCAGAACCCAAGTCGGACCCATAATAGGAAGTGTAAGCCAGCTCATCATCGTCGCAATCACCTAAAAATGTTGTCTCCAGTCAGGAGGGAGCAAGACACACAAATCCATTCCAGCATTTTATTCAATAATTAAAAGACGAGACAAGAAGCAGTTTATGATAGAAATATGATTTTCTAAATAATAATAATAAAACAGTTATACAGTAAAAACTCTAAAAAATAGAATGATGCAATCTAGCTACAGTAGTGTTTAGAGCACGTAATAGCCTATGGCTGACTAAGGTTGGAGGCAGTAAGTGTTCTAATGAACACGGTCCGGCTTCGGCCCAACTGAGTTGGGCTTCCGCTATCCACAGTGATTCAGTAAGGGGCTTTGACCACAGGTGTTAACGTTACTCCCCCAATCCCCGAGTCAACGATTCAGTAAGCAGTCATGTCAATGATTCGGTAAAGCAGTCGATATGATCCGAGTAGGATCCCATGAGTCAGGTGTCGATACTGTAACTCTATCATGCAATGGAATTAATTACCAATTAAAACACGTGTTTTGATAAGTATAACTTGCCTTGGTTCTCCGAATGATGTAGACGGGAGCACAACACGGATCTGACTTAAGTTCTGAATCCTACATTAATAATAATCTGTCCTTAGAACTTATTCAAAGATTGGCTAATAAAGCCACTAAATGCAACTACGTTAATTATAAACATTGTTATTTTATTAGAGAAAATAGTAATTTAATTATGTAATACTTTGGTGAAACTATTTTATTAGTATTTTAAGAATAGGGCAGAAAAATAATATATTTTGGAATATATTCAAAATAGTAGCAGTTTTTATCGTAATTTATTTTAATAGAAAATATCGTGTAAACTCGGAATATTCAAAATCTAATTTAATATTTTTCTAAATAAACTTTACAAAATATTTTACTAATACAATTTCTTTAGTAAAGAATAATCATTTTTAATAATAAAAATAAGTAAAACATTATTGTAGTAAAAATTATAATTTTATTAGAAAAATATGTTATTATCTCTAGTTTTTCATTTCCATAAACTTTATTAACAGAAATAATGGTTAAAATATGAAAATAAACATTTTTAACTAAAAACATAAATATATAGTTTTTGGCCTAAAATACCATTTCCTCTATTAACATATATTTTGCTATATAATTAATATTTTGAGACTACATTTAATAATAATAATTATAAAATTATGGCAAAAGTGATATAATCGTTGAAATAACGTTAATTCAACGTTATTCATAATTAAACGTAGATGATAACTCTAAATTCCATTAAGCTAACTAATTAAGATTAACTATCTAATTAAAAGCTAACAAAATTATTACCGAATCTAAAATAGGAAACTACTAAACTGGCTATCCCAGAACAGAAATGGTTCTGTGAATTAACAGAAGGTTGCGGAGTTTACTGAAGGTTGTGACGGAGCACCGAGGGGATGCCTTCAGACTCGAAACGTACGCGGGCACGGGCACGAACACGGACACGTGCACGCGGACGGCACGGGGACGTGTGCGGAAAGGGCTAGCGGCTGCGGGTTCTGGCACGGGGCGCTGTGGCGGGAGCGACACGGGGACGAGCTCGGAAGGTGTGGAGAGGGGTCTAGATTTGGAGAGGACGACGAGACGAACGCGATGGTGGTCTCGGATTTGGATTTGGTGGAGGGAAGGAGGAAGTTATGGAGTTATTGGTGAAAAATGGAGTTGTGAAGGTTCTGTGAAATTTTTGGAGCTTCTGGTGTGTTTACGTACGGGAGAGGAGGGTGAGCGGAGTGGGGCACGAATAGATAGGATCTGGGCTGAGGAATAGTGTCGTGGGTTTGAATGGGTGAGCTGGGGTTTAGGTTGTTGGGTTTAAGTACTGGGCTTAGAATGTGGGTTTGGCATTTGGGCTCACCAAAAAAAAAGAAAATTATTTCTTGCCAGCGCTATCAACACCATAAATCAAGAAAATTTGCATCAAGGCTTCCTTTTTGAAAACATTTTCGAAATCCGAGAAAGTGAAACCTGGCTCTGATACCAATTTGTCACGCCCCGATTCGGGGAATCGCTCGCTTTGCTTCGATTCACGCCGAATCGATCGTCCTCGCTAAGGCGTGATGCCGTACAAGTCTGGAGTTGCACTTGTACAAGGCTAAAACAATGCACATTTATGTCATTTCAAAATATTTGAAAATATGCCACAGTTGTGGAAACATTGAGTAAGCAAAATAAGAAGAATAATATTCATTTTATTGATGATTGTAGTCAGAATACAACTTTTCTTGACAATATTTGAAATGCCTTTTCGGCTACATTGATTCATGAAAAGAAGTACAATTGATAGGCTGCCATGAAATAACTTCCCGTTCCATACATCTTACCCCTTTAGTAATTTGAAATATAAGCAACCATCTTTGAAAACTCCGTCGAATCCAGCTATCCTGTATAAAATACAGGATAATAATAATAATACTTGTCGCCCCTGCATAAAACATTGATTAGCATACATCCCCACGATGTGACCACTGGTGTTGTTAAACCATATGGACTCCTTTCATTTATTTGCATTTGGGACTACAAGGTAATAGGATGATAGCACAGTAAGGAGCTAGCCTCTATGATGCCTCGCATTACTCATGCTCCCAAAGCACTTCATTATTTCCTCTTAGGTCGAATCGGTCCCGGCGCCCCGATACCGTTCGAGGAAATTATTGCTTAATCTATGTATATAAGTTATCCATGGTCAGGCGAATGTGTGTTCGACTCGATAAACACAGTGGGCATAGAATATTTGAACTAATAGGCAACATGATCATTCTCAGCATTTCATAACCATCATTCTAAGCATCAATTCATTTTAGTTCAGTATTCAGTTTATTACAGTACAATCAATTCATTTCAATGTTCGATCTCTAGCTTCTTAGTAGTATTGACTTGTGGCATTAGCATCTTGATATCGATCAACGGATGTTGCAAGACAATTATTTAGTTGGCATGAAGGAATAGCGAGAGGGACAATACCACCATAGAGATCCACAATCGCCAAATTAGAGAATCACAGAGAGAGAGAGGAACACTTGTACGCTTAGCCTTCCGTCATGCGTCAGTCTGCAATGGCACCAAAAGTTTGGTTAATACTCCGTCTCGTTATGTTCTCTTCTCTCAGAATTCTCAAGAATGAATGCTATGCAAATCGATGAAAACGGGCAAGAATCAAATCATCAAAAATCATTCAGAAAAGCATCCATCAAAATCAAGCAACAATACCAGCAGCAAAACATCTAGAGAAAACTCTTGGACGTATTTTAAGAGAAACCAATCCTTTAGTTGGAAAGGCTCTTATGCACTTGTCCATGATCGATTCGATGCCGACTGGTAAGTTTCTCCAATACTCGGTTCTGACCGAGTTGATCAAGCCACAAGCCTTACATAGTGAACCGCTAGGAGCGGGGCACTACATAATATACCTCTAAGAAAAATTTCATCCTCGAAACTTAAAGTAAAAGTCGTACCTCAAAATTATCAAACAGCGAGGGGTATTTCACCCACATCTCTTCTTCTAGTTCCCAAGTCGACTCCTCGACAGCATGGTTCCGCCATAGCACGTTGACCAAGGATACTGTCCGATTCTGCAGAACTTTATATTTTTTATCCAAAATCTGAACAGGCTCTTTCGTGTAGGATAGGGTCAGCGCTCAGCTGCAACTGATCAAAGTTTACTATGTGACCTGGATCATGCACGTACTTCTACAGTTGGGATATATAGAAGACATCGTGCACATCAGTCAGAGCCGGAGGTAGTGCAAATCGATAAGCTACAGAGGCTACCTTCTCCAAAATCTCGAATGGTCCAACGAATCTTGGGCTCAACTTTCCCTTCATCCCAAACCGCATCACACCTCGCATGGGTGTGACCTTTAAGAAGGCATGATCATCCGTCGTGAATTCCAAAGGTCCTCGATGTACATCCGCATAACTCTTCTGTCGACTTTGAGCAACTCTAAGCCTTTCTCGAATTAAGCGGACTCTCTTGACGGCCTGTTCCACAAGTTCTGGTCCGAGCACTTACCGTTCACCGACTTATCCCAGCATATCGGTGATTGATATTTCCGTCCATACAAGGCTTCATACGGGGCTATTTGGATACTTGTCTGATAACTATTGTTATAGGCAAATTCTGCCAATGCGAGATGTGCATCCCAATTTGTCTTCGAATCGAGCACGCACAATTTCAACATATCTTCAAGAATCTGATTTACTCTCTCTGTCTGACCTTCAGTCTGCGGATGGTATATCGAACCAAAGTTCAACTTTGTGCCTAATGCTGAGTGCAGACTTATCTAAAATCGCAACAAGAATCGCCCGTCTCTATCTGACACTATAGAAACTGGCATCCCGTGTAATCGAACAATTTTATTTATGTAGATCTGAGCCAACCGTTCTACACTCCATGTTACTTTTATTGGAATAAAATGAGCCGACTTGGTTAATCTATCCACGATAACCCAAATCGCATCATTCCTCTTCTGAGTTCTTGGCAAACCGACTATAAAGTCCATATAGATATCATTCCACTTCCATTGTGGAATAGCCAATTTTTGTAGTTCTCCGCCTGACCGTTGGTGTTCGGCCTTCGCACGCTGACAAGCCAAGCATTATGACACAAATAGAGCCACATCTTTCTTCATGCCATGCCACCAAAATGTTGAGCGCAGATCCTTGTACATTTTCGTGCTTCCCGGATACAAGGAATACTTCGTGAAATGAGCCTCGGTCAGTATTTTCTTCCTAAGCTCATCATCCTTAGGAACGCACAGTCTTCCCTTGACACAAATAGTGTCATCTTCAACTGTAAAGTCAGACGGCTTTCCTGCTAGAATTAACTCGCGTATCTTCTGCAGAAACAGATCGTCCTTCTGTGTAATCTTAATCCTTCCCTGAAGACTCGGCTCAAGCTGCAACTGAGCCAACTGTACATTCTGTGGACGAATCCTGAATTCGATGCCCATCTCTTCAAGATCTCGTAGTACCTCATTTGATATTGCTAGTGACCCAATGAATTTTCGACTCAAGGCATCAGCTACCACGTTTCCTTTACCCGGCGTGTAAGAGATTGTGTAGTCATAATCTTTGATCAATTCTAACCAACGCCGCTGCCTCAAATTCAATTCCTTCTGTGTGAATAGGTACTTCAGGCTTTTGTGATCCATGAAGATCTCGCAGGACACACCATAGAGATAGTGTCGCCACAATTTCAACACGAACACAATTGCCGCCAGTTCTAAGTCATGAGTTGGGTAATTCTTCTCATACTATTTGAGTTGTCTCGACGTATATGATATTGTCTTCCCATGTTGCATGAGAACACATACCAAACCAAGTCCTGATACGTCACTGTAGATCTGAAATCCCTCAGAGCCTTCTGGAAGTGCTAAAATTGGAGCCGTGATGAGCCGCTGCTTGAGTTCCTGAAAACTACTCTCACAGTCGTCGGTCCACTTAAATACGAGTCCCTTCTGAGAGAGGCGAGTCAAAGGCGAAACGATTCTTGAAAAGTCTTTCACAAACCTACGGTAGTACCCGGCTAAACTAAGGAAACTTCGTATCTCAATAGCTGATGTAGGCTATTTCCAGTCTACAACTACCTCAATCTTCTTTGGGTCAACGACAATGCCTTCTGCCGAAACAACATGCCCTATGAATGACACGTTGTTCATCCAAAATTTGCACTTGCTTAGTTTTACATACAGCTAATTGTTTTGCAGCGTCTGAAGTACTTCTCTCAAGTGTCCGATATGAGTCTGCCTATCTTTTGAGTATATCAAGATGTCATTGATGAATACAACAACAAACTTGTCTAAGAACGGTCGAAACACTCTATTCATTAGGTCCAAAAAGGGTGCTGGAGCATTAGTCAAACCGAATGGCATGACCAAAAACTCATAGTATCCGTATCTCGTACGGAATGCTGACTTAGGGACGTCTTCGGGTCTGATCTTCAACTGATGGTACCCTAAACGAAGATCGATTTTTAAAACAAGGTCGCCCCTTGTAGCTGATCGAACAGATCATCTATCCTTAGCAAGGGATACTTGTTACGGATGGTTGCCTTATTAGTTCTCTATAATCGATGCACAGCCGTATCGTCCCATCTTTCTTCTTTACAAACAACACTAGAACTCATTCTCTTTCTATTGACGGACAACTGGTGGAATGAATTGCACAATGAAAGCCTGCTTGAAGGTCTCCCAAGATATCTTCATATCCTGACTTTTTTCGCAAAGTGCCTGTCTCTGTGAAGTCCACCATTCATGGGCCTTGAGACGAAGTTGTACAGCGGTACACTCCACTCTCTTGCTGCCCTGTATATCCATCATTAGAAAGTAGCCCTCAAGTGTGTTCAAGAAGCCCATCACCTCATCTGGCTCCGCTCTTCCATTAAACTCAGGCGGGTCACAGCTCTTGAATTTGGAGAACTTGAAGCTCGTTCTCTTTCGTATCGACATTTTAGGTTTCTCTGCCAGTACTTCTACGGTCTCGATTGTTGCGGCCTTTGCAGAAATATTGGAATCGGCCGTCAGCTTGGTGACAATCTGAGATAGATTATCCACTTGCTTTTGTTGAGCATCTAGTTGCTCCTGAAACTGATACTGAAGCTGCTCTTGAAGCGCGCGATGTTAAGCTTTGCTCTGCTTCCTCTGAGCCTCCATTAGTTTAATCAGTTTCTCCATTGAGTCAGACGATGAATTCGTCTTTGAGTTATCCCCTTTGGTCATTCTACAACAAAGAAATAATTCTATTAGCACTCATAAAAAATTTACGGCTTATTGTATGGAACATTATTTCATGCCAGCGCAATCGACACCATCAATCGAGAAAATTTGCATCAAGACTTCTTTTTGAAAACATTTTCGAAATTCGAGGAAGTGAAACCTGGCTCTGATACCAACTTGTCATGCCCCGATTCGAGGAATCGCTCGCTTTACTTCGATTCACGTCAAATCGATCTTCCTCACTAAGGCGTGATGCCGTACAAGTCTGGAGTTGCACTTGTACAAGGCTAGAACATGCACATTTATGTTATTTCAAAACATTTGAAAATATGCCACAGTCGCGGAAACATTGAGTAAGCGGAATAGGAAGAATAATATTCATTTTATTGATGATTGTAGTCAGAATACAACTTTTCTCGATAATATTTGAAATATCTTTTCGGCTACATTGATTCATGAAAAGAAGTACAACTAATAGGCTGCCATGAAATAACTTTCCGTTCTATACATCATGCCCCTTTAGTACTTTGAAATATAAGTAGCCATCTTTGAAAACTCCGCAATACTTTTTACGTCTTTAGGAAAAAAACAACTTGAAAGGAAACAGCAGTTCAGAAAGCTTTAATTGCGATGTGCGCCCGGGCCTTCTCCAGTACCTGTGGAGGAGGGCTCAGCACATTATAACAATGCGCTGGTGAGCCCCATTGGCCACTCAGCTAAACCAAAATTTTATTAATGATAAGCATTTTAAAGCATGAGATCATTTAGGAAACATGCAACATTTGAGGCAATATGATATTGCATAAAATAGTGTTTACTTTACCATTGCCGAATCCAGCTATCCTGCATAAAATACAGGATAATAATAATAATACTTACCGCCCGTGCATAAAACATTGATTAGCATACATCCCCACGATGTGACCACTGGTGTTGTTAAACCATATGAACTCTTTTCATTCATTTGTATTTGGGACTACAAGGTAATGAGATGACAGCACAGCAGGGAGCTAGCTTCTATGATGCCTCGCATTACTCATGCTCCCAAAGCACTTCATTATTTTCTCCTAGGTCGAATCAGTTCCGGCGCCCCAGTACCGTTCGAGGAAATTATTGCTCAATGCTTGTATACAAGTTGTCCATGGTCAGGCGAACGTGTGTCCGACTCGATAAACACAGTAGGCATAGAATATTTGAACTAATAGGCAACATGATCATTCTCAGCATTTTATAACCATCATTCTAGGCATCAATTCATTTCAGTTCAGTATTCAGTCCATTGCAGTACAATCAATTTATTTCAATGTTCGATCTCTAGCTTCTTAGTGGTATTGACTTGTGGCATTAGCATCTTGATATCGATCAACGGATGTTGCAAGACAATTATTTAGTTGGCATGAAGGAATAGCGAGAGGGACAATACCACCATAGAGATCCACACTCACCAAATTAGAGAATCGCAGAGAGAGAGAGGAACACATGCACGCTTAGCCTTCCGTCAAGCGTCAGTCTGCAATGGCACCAAAAGTTTGGTTAATACTCCGTCTCGTTATGTTCTCTTCTCTCAGAATTCTCAAGAATGAATGCTATGCAAATTGATAAAACGGGCAAGAATCAAATCATCAAAAATTATTCAGAAAAGCATCCATCAAAACCAAGCAACAAAACCAGCAGCAAAACATCCAGAGAAAACTCTTGGACGCATTTCAAGAGAAACTAATCCATTAGTTAGAAAGGTTCTTATGCACTTGTCTGTGATCGATTCGATGCCAACAGTAAGTTTCCCCAATACTCGGTTTTGACCGAGTCGATCAAGCCACAAGCCTTACATAGTGAACTGCTAGGAGCGGGGCACTACAATAATCTTGAAAAAAAATTCTTCCTACCTTTTCTTACTAATCACATATAATATTTCCCGCTATATGTTTGTACTTACTTCTGCTTGCTAATATATATGCAAAATTTAACTCTATGTCATACCACTACATGTGTTCCAATCACGTTCTTATACATCTTATTCATTCTTGACCAAAATATCATAATTTGATACACTCCATCTTGTCATAATACTCTGGTATCAAGCCTCAGTAACCTAATATCACATTTAAAATCCAACATCACGCTTCTATACTCCAATTTGTCACGATTAGTAAAAAAATTATCATTCCTTACTCATATGTGTGTAGGAGCATAAAAAGTGCTTTATGGACTAAGTCAAAAAAATTGAGGACTCTACGCAAGCAACTCTCTATGTGAGCTATTTTTTTGAACTTTACGCCAGAGCTATTTGCATTGAACTTTACGCGAGCTACTTTACGCCAAGGCAATTCATTGAATTTTACGCCCGGAGACAGACTGTCAGGCCGCATTTAATGCAGAAGATTTGATTTGACAGAATGATTTTTCACAGAAGTCGAGAAGATCGGATTTTCACCAAACCTGATACTCGTCGTATGGTGTGCAGAGGAGGCTATTTTACGCTCAATAAAATTACCTCTTTTTACGTACTATAGTTATTCGAGCTTTTACGCTCAAAACTATTGTGGGCGTAAAGTCTATTTGGGCTAAGTTTTACGCTCAAGGCTATTTTAGCCACTTTACGCTGGGAAGTTTATTTTGAGCTGTTTTTATGCCAATTTGCCACTTTACGCTCGGGGCATATTTAGGGTCATTTTTACGCCCGATCCTTCCCGACTACTTTAAAACGTGGTTTGTCTACGTGGCTTTCATGCCACACTTATTGAGGAACATGTGTACGTGGTCCCTATATTTTGTTGAAATAATGGGATACGTGTCAACGTGCGTAAAGGTTGGCTTCCATCGTGGGTGAAAGTTACTAGAGTAAAGACTGGATTTTGTTGTTTTTTACGCGCAAAGGGCTAAGTCTATAAATAGACTTATTTTTATATGAGAGGGGAGAATACATAGAGATCAGAGCCCAGAGACTTTGTTTTTCCAGAGCATTCTTCTTTAACTTGTCTTCCAGAACAGAGTGAAGCAAAGCAGGAAAGCATTCGACCTCGCTATCAGTGCCCAAGTGCGTCGATACCTTTCTGGTGACTTAGTTCTTCCGGCTGTTCATCTTCCAGCTGTACTCTTCGTCATCATCGTATGATCCAAAGAACAAAGTGATCGCCTTCAGATCAGACTTCCATAGCAATACTTTCCAGATTACTTGTACTTTTGTACTTTTTCTTGTTTTATTTCAAAAGCCAATTTTAGGCATTTTGTTAAGTGAAACAAAATGGCGACTCAGCTAGGGACGGCCTTCTCCTCCGACGAGAAGGCAATTGCTCAATATGATGATGTGTCGATCGGATCGACAAAGAAGACTCTGGTTGTGCACTTCGACCAGACTGCCTACGAAGAAATGCTTCGAACTCGGGGTAGTACTCGCTGCTCTAATGTTCAGAAATCGTAGAAGGCACAAAAAATTTGGATTCCCAAGTCCAAAGCATCTTCAGATCTCCCTGCTGTCTCTGAAGGCAAAGGAATCCTTCCTACTCCGGTTGTGGAGACTCCCGTCTGTCACGAGGCAGTCTCTACTCTGGTGATACGTCATGGGCGTAAAAATTAGTCTCCCGTTTGTAACGTGGCAGACTCTTCAGTTTTACGCTCTGAGCGTAAAAATCAGGATTTACGCCCCACGCGTAAAAATATGACTCCCGTCTGTGACGAGGCAGTGTCTACTCTGGTGATACGTCCTGTGCGTAAAAATCAGTCTCCCGTCTGTGACGTGGTAGACACACAAAATTTACGCTCCATGCGTAAAGGAAAATCTCTCGTCTGTGACGTGGCAGGTACTCATGTTTTGCGCTCTATGCGTAAAGGTAAATCTTCTGTTTGTGACAGCGTAGATAAAATTCATAATGATGTTTTTACATCTAAAGTGAATTTACCAGCATGCATGCAGCGTAAAAATATTATTGGTAAAACTTTGGTTCTTCACCAACAGCCTTCTTACACTGCTTTACGCAAGGTACCAAACCTACAAATTATGCGTAATGCTGATAGAGTTCTTTGTGCTCAAAAATCTCAGGATTTACGCACGCAACTCCAAGCACGTAAAAATATACAGTTTGGTTCTGCTAATGCAGCCAATAATCTTCTTTATACACAAGGGACTAAACATTTTTCTATCCCAAACGTAATCAAGAAGACTACTCCTTCTACTCCTTCTGATTTATCCAAATTGCTAGTACAAAAGCGTAAAAATAGACAATCTCCTGTGACACTCCCCCAAGAAAATCATCATTGTGAGTGTCACCAGATTGTAATCAAATGTTGTTGTTCGTCTTCTAAGCAGTCAGTTTTTGACCGATTAAGCTATAATGAGCCTCAGCAACAGGTTGATGACCAAGAACATAAGTTGTTATATGCGTCAGTCAACATGGCATCTCATACCAACAGAGGACGACGTCCAAGACGCAATTCGTCCCAGACTCCTGGTCAACAACAGTTCAACAGACTTCTTGATTCCTTTGAAGGAGTATATCAGAATACTCGATCAAGAAGACAAAGACAGTTGCAGACGTCTAATTCAGAAGCTGGGGGTACTCAGTCTTTTGAGTCCAAAACTGATAGTGTTGATTCATACCTCTATACCAATCCCTCTGTATATTCACGAGAGGTTGAATCTTATGCTATTGGAGATGAACCGGAGACGTCATCTGCTAATACAGAACAACTTCTCTCTGCCGTTGAGCAATCACTAAAGGACATACTTACCATGATGCAAAGCATGCACCAAATAATCATGACTCAGTAAACTGCTCAGTCGGTAGTAGTAACACCGGTGCAGGTAGCAGCACAAACTCAGGATAGTCGAGGGGTTGATATACCTTTGAATAATCAAGAGCCTGCTATCAATCAAAATTCTGCATCTCCAGATCCAATCATTCCAGAAGATGTACCACCTCCGGTGGGGGTCACGGTACATCCAACAATTATTCAATCAAATGTGCTTCCTCAAACCAGTGAAGCTATTCAAGCAGTGCACGAACTAAAAGCACAGTTTGAAGTTCTGAAGCACAAGGATCAACTCCAGAGGTTAGGAATTAAACAACCTTATCCTCCTCATTGGAATGATGTACCTCTTCCTCTGAAATTCAAGCCACAATCAATGGTATTATTTGATGGAAAGGCTTCTCCTAGTCAATATATAAATTACTTTGATATTATGACTGTACATCTACAAAAGAATGATGCTCTTCTTACTCAAGTTTTCATCGGGTGTCTAACGGGTTCAACCTACGATTGGTATCATAGTCTACCTGACAATTGCATTTCATGTTTTGATGAATTCAAAGCAATGTTTCTCTCTCGCTTCTATGAAGGAGGCTTGGACATGAACATGTCCTCCTTAATAGAAACCAAACAAAAGGAGAAAGAAGATACTCGGACGTTCATTGAACGTTTTTGACAGGCAACTCTGAAGATGCCTCCTGGTATGCCAGATTCAGCATTGATTGATACATGCAAGATGAATCTGCGACCATCTATTGCTGTCTTTATGGGTTCCCAATTCACGGATTGGGCCTCGTTTATTATAGCAGCAGTTTCTGTCGAGACCAATGGTAGTTTGGCTCGTGAACATGGGATGATCTTTGCCTCAGAGGACAAAGGAAAGAAAGGCTCTTCTGGAAATAATTCTGGCAATCGTAATGGAAAAAGGAAGGAAACCCTTGTGGTTAATCTTTCAAAACCCAAAACGATGCCGAATAATCAGGAGTCTTCCAAGCCAAAAAAAGAATACTCTTTCGATGACAGTGATATCCCAGGGATATTCCAATGTCTGGTAAAGAGTGGTAAACTTCAGATTCCAGAGCCGAAGAGGCCTAATGAGGTGAATCTGACCGACAATCCCAAATATTGTATCTATCACAGATACATAAATTATCCTACTAAGGCTTGTTATGTCCTTAAGAAGAAAATCCAGGAGTTGATAAATGCCAATGCCATCGCTTTAACTAACGATGAGCATACGGTCACAACCAATATGGTTTCTCTTCAATTTGGAGGTTTTCCTCCACAACAAGTCCCAGATGGGATTATCCCAATTCCAAAGGCGATGATGAAGATTGTGAATATCCCGCCTGCCAGAGAGCAAAATGAAGGACTTTTGCCTCTTACATTGAAATCTGGTGAAATCATGTGGGTACATCCTGATTTAGTACCTGAAATGGAAAATGAAGGTAAAACTTCAAAATCTAAGAAGGATAAAAAAGTCAAAACCTGCAACATGATTTCTTATGTTTTAACCCCAGACCATGATGATTTAGATCATTTATGGGGTAGCATTCCTTTAGAGGATAGATTGAGGGGTTTGAATATATGCCCTCCAAACTTAGCTCCTCCTACCAAGCTCAAACTTACTCATCAACAGTGGTTAGCTATGAATAGTGTCCCCTTGTACAGGGCACAACAAGTCTTTACTGCTTATGAAAAAGCTCCTACAGGGATTTTTCCTCGTGTCCCGAATACTCCTTTTCCTGTGGTTACAGATGTTTTTGTCTCTTCCTCCTCTGTTAAACCATCCATTGAAAGTCCACTGCCCATTCACTTGTACAGTCAACAATCAATCCATCTCATGAAAAAGATGGGCTATAACTTTCAAAAGGCAGAGGGTTTGAACTATGATAAAGGAATACGACTTCCTTTACAGATTCAAAGTCAAAAATCTACTGTTGGATTGGGTTCTGAGCTTCCTCATAAAAATTCTCGCAAGAAGAAGGCTAAGGAAAAGAAGATTAAATCCTGTAATATGGTACTTCCTTCTCATGAGTCTGAGAAAGAAAGCTTTGCTGGTACGAGATCTGGAAAAGAGTACCATAAAGATTATGAGGGATCTTCCAAAGAAGCAGAGGACGTTGTTGAAACAATACCAGTTCAAACATCTCATGTTCCTGCTAAACCATCGGTGGTTGAGAAAGGGAAACAAAAAGCAGTACGCTTTGACGTCCCTTTGAAATCTGCTTCAAATCAAAGGATGGTGATGAAGCCCTACAAATTTGATATTCTAGCCCAGTTAGCCAATACTCCGACTAGACTCTCTATATTCAAGATTCTTCGTCTTTCTAAAGAAAGCAGGGAGACTTTGAGTGAAGCCTTGCTACAAGCAGACTCATGTTTAGCACAACTCATGAGTCCGGACAATACACCAGTGTCGTATCCACAATGTCATAGTATGATGGAGGCAATTCCTAACATTACCTTCACACAAGAAGATATGCTGTTGAAGCATAATAAGCATGACAGGCCTTTGTGCTACACTGGGTATATTGAATCCACAGAAATTGACAGGATTTATATTGATCCTGGGTCTTCTATTAGCATTATTCTTCAGAGTATGCTAAGACCTTTGAGGATTCCTACTATTGATTTGACTTACACTAGTACCACAATAGTTGGTTTCAACTCTGGCAAGAGAAAACCACTAGGGAAGATTCGTCTGAAGATTCAGATTGGTGATTTTCGAACTATGGCGACCTTCTATGTTATCAACTCAGATGTATCCTACAACATCCTTCTTGGAAGACTATGGATACATGAGCATAACATTGTGCTTTCAACTCTCCACCAATGCTTCAAGTACGTGGATTCCCAAGGGATTGTGAAGACGAAATTCGAAGATATCAACCCTTTTAAAGGTGTTGAAGCTTATTTTTCGGATTCAATCCTCTATAAACAAGAGCATGTGAAGGAGATATCAGATATAGTTGAAGATCGATCACCTGCTGAAGATCAATCTGTCAATGAAGATCCTCCAGAAGAGCAACCATTGAAGATCAAAGTCAAAGGTCGAATCCAACCCCAACCTGTCAATGATCAACCTCTGGTGATCAAGGTCAAAGGAAGAACTCGAGCTTCATCTGAGGAATCAGTGAGTATTCCTGCCAAGAGCCAAGTTCAACCTCTTATGATCAAAGTCAAGGGACGTACTTCTCGTACAAATGATCCAGAACCACCACTGATCATCAACCTTGGCAAGTCTACGCAGAAGACGAATGACGGTCCGTTAATGATCAATCCGAAGCGTAGCAGTCAAATTGTAAATGATGTAATTATTGATCATTCTGTACTTTCTAATATCAATGAAGATTTTCTTTTTGAGTATATGGTTGTCAAATTTGTTGAAAGAATGACTTTGTCTTCTGATGATCAAAGTCATCAATATAAAGACGACATAAATACAGAGGAAACTTTATACATTGACAATAAAAAAAAATTCCTCCTCATGTCGATGTGGGACCTTATGCTCAAAAGTTCCTAAAATCTTCTCCTTATCTTCTTCATGTAGCTGCTTTATCACAAGCTTGTGTAACTTATAGACGTCACGAAGAATCTTGTTTTGTGGTTCTGTCTAATAAGAAAAATAAGCACCAAATTGTGTTTGGTCTGGCTAGAAATATCCCTATTGCTCAGATAGATGATCTTAGAGATAAAGATAAAGAAAGAATCCAAATTGATAAATATAGTCAACAATCTCTCAAGATTGTTCAAAATATGGGATATGACTTGAAGACTATACAAGGTCTCAATCAACACAAAGGTAGACGATTACCATTATTTGGTGATCTGTTTTACCAGAAAACTCGTCATGGGTTGGGATATGATCCGTCCCACATGTTTAGTGACGATATACAAGAAGAATTCTATTCTAGTTCTTCACAATCCTCAGATTCGGAAAAAACAAATTCATCGAATATGATACATCCCACTTCTCATATGCTGGAGAAGACTATTATGATGAATCTGAGTGTGTATTCTTAGTCAACATGGTTCAAACTGATGGTGAATCTGAGCCATTTGAAAATAACCCTTGGGCTTAACAGATGGACACTCAGTGGGAGCTTCGTTTTGAACAGCAATAGCCACCTACAGAGGATGAGATTGTCTAGATTGATATTGGAGATAGAACTACGTCCAAGCCAATATTCATCAATAAAAACCTCTCCGAAGATGAAAAGGAAGAGTTGATACAATTGATTAAAGAATATATTGATATCTTCGTATGGAGTTATGAGGATATGCCGGGTTTAGATCCTAAAGTTGCTACTCATAAACTCAATTTTCTTTTTAATGCTAAGTCTGTAAAACAACAGCAACGGCATTTTTGACCAGATATGATGGATGCAATCGAAGCAGAAGTCAAAAAGCTGAATACATCTGGCTTTGTTCATGAAGAACAACACCCAGATTGGGTTGCCAACATTATTTCTGTTATGAAGAAGAATGGAAAAGTACGAGTTTGTATAGAATTTCGAGATCTTAATGCAGCTTGTCCAAAGGATGAATTTCCACTTTCGATCACCGATGTCATGATAGACAATACATGCGATTTTGAACGCATGTCTGTCATGGACGGATTCTCGGGATACAATCAAATTAAGATGCATCCAGGAGATGAGAAGCATACTGCTTTTCGTACACCCCTTGGAGTCTATTGCTATACGGTTATACCGTTTGGTCTGAAAAATGCCGGTGCCACGTATCAACGGGCTATGAGCAAAATCTTTCAAGAACATCTACGAAAGACAGTTGAATGTTACGTAGATGACATAGCTGTCAAAAGTCGATCAAAATATGATCATATTTAAGACTTGAAGACAGTATTTGAATTAATGCGTCAATATCAACTGAAGATGAATCCTACTAAGTCTTTCTTAGGGGTGTCCAGTGACAAGTTTTTAGGATTTGTCATCACTTCACAGGATATTCATGTTGATCCTGATAAAATCTAAGCTATTCTTGAAATGTGTCCTCTACGCAATTTAAAAGAACTACGCGGCTTCCAAGGTCGCATTGCTTAGATCAGAAGATTTATATCCAATCTCTCTGGGAGATGTCAACCTTTCTTCCGTCTATTAAAGAAAGGTGTATCATTTGTCTGGAATGAAGCATGTCAGAAAGCTTTCAATGACATTAAGCAATACCTTACAAATCTACCTGTTTTGGTACCTCCAGTGGTAGAAAGACCATTTTTGCTATATGTTCGAGCCTTGGATCATTCACTTGGTGCTCCTCTTGCACAGAAAAGTGATATGGGTCATGAACAGGCAATTTATTATCTTAGCTGAATGATGGTCGGAGCTGAACACAGGTATACTCCTGTAGAAAAGGATTGTCTGGCCCTGGTTTTTGCTGTTCAAAAGACAAGACATTATGTGTCAGGACAGACTGTCCATGTCATCTCCAGAATAAATCCTATTTGGGTATTGATGAGAAAACCAAGTATTCTTAACTCCAGGTTAGCCACTTGGGCGATGTTGCTTACTCCCTATGATATGGTCTATGTACCTCAAAAATCAGTGAAGGGTCAAGCATTAGCTGATTTCTTAGCTGCTCACCTTATACCTGAAACATCGAAGCTATATGAGGACATTCCAGATGAAGTTGTAGATTGCAACATGACTTTAAAGGATGATATTTGGCAATTATACTTTGATGGAGCATCACGATTTGGACCTAAAGGCAATATCGTCTCCGGAGTAGGAATTGTTTTGGTTTCTCTTAATAAAATGGTCATATATCGTGCTTATTCTCTCAATGAGCCATGCTCCAATAATGTCGCAGAATATAATGCTCTGATGATTGGTCTCCAAGTAGCAAAACAATTGGATATCGAGTTCCTGGAAGCTTACGGAGATTTTCAACTGATTGTTAATCCGGTTAGAGGGACGTATGAAGTCAGAAATCCTGACCTCATCCCTTATCATCAAGTGGTAATTGAATTGGTCTTTTCATTCAAAGGATTTTTCAGCAAATTTGTACTATGTTCTCAGAATTTGGAAGCTGATGCTCTTGCTAGTTTAGCGGCAGATTTAGCTGTTCCAATTCGAAGATAAAATACCATCACTTTGTTGGATCGAGACTTATTCTGTGTCAAGAATAATCTACATATTGAATAGAGTTATACTACAGAATCAAGTTCCTAGCATAGAGATTGGAGAAGTCCATTCATTGATTATGCAGTTCATAGGATTTTACCTGAAGATCCAAAAGAAGTTGCATCAATTAAAAGACAATCATTTCGATTCTATTATGATTTTTCTTTACATATGTTATATCGTCGTTCTTATGATGGACTTTTGCTGCGTTGTCGCTCTGAGAGTGAAGCCAAGCAAATACTCCGTGAAGCTCATGATGGTGTTTGTGGTGCTCATCAACCTGGTCCAAAATTACAGGACCGTATTCGAAGGATGGGGTATTATTGGTCATCCATGATAGCAGATGCTGTGGATTATGCCAGATGATGTAAAGCATGTCAGATTTATGCTGATTTTATTCATCAACCGTCTGAATTCCTATATCCTACAGCAGATTTTTGGCCCTTCGAAGCTTGGGGCATGGATATTATTGGTCCGATTAACCCTCCTTCTGTCAAGGGACATCGATTTATCCTAGCTATAACCGATTACTTTTCTAAATGGGCGGAAGCGGTTCCCTTTGCTGAAGTAAAAATGTCTAATGTGGTTAGTTTCATCAAACACCATGTTATTTATCGTTTTGGGATTCTCCGACGGATAATTCATGACAATGGACCACAAATTTGCCAGTCAGGCATTTTATCGGTTCTGTGATAAGAATCGGATCCAAAACCTGGCTTCTACGGCTTATAATCTAGCTGCTAATGGTTTGGCCGAAGCCTTCAACAAGACGATCATCAAACTTCTCAAAAAGTTCATTTCTTCTAATAAACGTGATTGGAATGATAAACTTGGAGAATATTTATGGGCTTATCGAACGACAGTCCAAACTCCTACTGGTTTTACACCATTTTCACTAGTTTACGGATGTGAGGCAGTTCTTCTACTGGAAATCCAGATTCCATCTCTTCGAATAGCCATTACTAATGAGCTGACTACAGAGAACAATGATCGCTTACGACTTCAAGAACTTGAAGGATTGGACGAGAAGCGTCTTCAAGCGCAACAGTACATTGAGCTATATCAAGCTCGCATATCTCGAACTTTCAATCGTAAAGTTAAAGAGAGAGTATTCAAAGTCGGTGAGCTAGTTCTAGCTGTTCGAAGACCGATGGTAATGACTCATAAGAGCAAAAGGAAATTCCAAGCAAAATGGGAAGGCCCTTATGTTATCGAGACAATTTTCTCCAATAGTGCTTATAGGTTGTCTAAACCCAATGGAGATCTACTCATGTTGCCGATTAATGGCAAATTCTAGAAGAAATATTATGTTTGAATTTTTTCTTTATTCCCCAGCTACCAATGTTTGGTTAAGCTGATTACTTGTTTCTTTGAAGAGAATTGTGATCTTCTGTCTTATCAGTTGATCAAAGAAGAGAAATTTATTATTTATCATGTTTTCATGACCTCTGAATAAATATTAGATCTACTTCTTTTCCTATCTATTATGTCTATTTGGCCTCTGAATAGATATTAATCTATTTTTTTTTGAGTTTTTACGATCTGTCACGTTCATATTACCTCTGATAGTGTCGTGTACTCTAAATAGAAAAAAGAGATTCATTATCTATCATGTCCATATTACCTCTGGATAGATATATTCTATTGAGTTCAGAAAACTTGTCATGTCCATATTACCTCTGATAAGTGTTTTCTATCTCATACCTATTGTTTAAATCCAAGATAAATGATAGGACCTCAAAACAAATCATTTATTCATCTTTTTGTAAACATTACAAAATGAAAAAGTTAGAAGATTACAAAAATCCTTTTTATTTTGCCTACGGCGGGGCAGAGATATCTTGAAGTAGTTTATGTAGTTCTGCCAGGCGCTTGTCACGAGAGCTCAATACTTTCTTGGTAGCTTCAGAGCGTCGAACTTCGGGAGTGCAAATTTGAGAAAGTCCAGCAAAACTGATTATCATATTGTCCTTAGCTTCATCAAGAGTTTTGATGGTAGCCTCAGCTCCATAGACTTGTTCTTCCAAAATCGAGCTCTGTGTAAGCTGCTGGTCACGGGCTAGGATCATCTGCTCCCTCTCTGCCTTCAAGCGAGCTAATTCAGCCTCGACTTCGTGAATTCTATCATTTTGTTCACGAATTCTTATATTTGAAGCTTCATAGGCTCCTCTCTGGCTCTCCAGCTCGGGCTTTGCTTTAGCCAAAAAAGCTTTTTCTTTGGCAACTTTTATACTATGCTCATGGAGGGCTTTATTGAAAGTCGTCTCCTGAGCGAGGTATTCAGCAGTTAAAGCGTCATACTCTTCTTGGATGAGACTTTCAACGGTTTCACTTGACAGCTTAAGATATTCTCTGATGGGCTGTTCAAGTCCCTCCACGATTTTCTCTAATGCTGCTGCTCTCGCCGCATCATTGAACATGGCGACATTTCTGATGGTAAGAGCGATCGTCGCCTTCAAGCTCTCATAATTGAGGCCCTTATTCAGGACCATTTTGATTAGAGCCGCCAAAGTCTTGTAAAAGGTTTCAGTATGAATCTCAACTAAGAGATTCATTTCTACACTTGAACATGGCGTTGCGGCAATATCTATCAAGTCTCTTCTCTGAAGACTAGGAGTAGATGTTGATGCTTTTATAGCAGACTGAAATGAAGCAATTGTTGTTACTGCTACCATAGCCAACTGGTTCCCAGGAGCTTCAGGAACATCATCTTCAGTATTAGTTACTCCAGGCGTCTTTGGAGCTGAAACTACTAGAGTTTCGGTGGCGGTGATAGGTGCGGGTGGAATGATATTTGTAGCAGTTGACTCAGGTTCTGGCATTGCCTCTTCAGAAACTTGTACTGGATCAGTAGTAATAGTAGAGGATGCTATTACACCTTCCCCAGCTTCAGTTGATGACTCTACTTTCATCACCTTCCTCAGCTACTAGCTCTGGAGGTTCTTCGAGTATCTCAGTTGTAGTGAATTCTTCTACAACTGAGTATTTATTAAAATCTTCCTCAGCAGCCATTTCATCATCTATAGTAATTTCTACTGTATTTTCTTCTTTATCTTTATCTTTGCCCTCAGCAGGAGGAAGATCTTCTGGCCGAGCCTGTACTTCTGGCTCTTGTTGTACCTCCATAGAAGGAGGACATTCTTCTTGAGTCTCCTCTTCGGGTTCTCGTAGCACTTCTTCAGCATCTTCTTCTTCTGAAGAAGAAGCCTCCTCCTCAGATTCCTCGTTTTCTTCATAAATATCTTCTTGAGGAGGAGGAGGAGCCACAAGCTTTGGAGTAATGATAACACCTACAAAAATTGAACAAAATAAGTTAATATACAAAAGTCATAGTTTTATATGGATTTTGTATAAATTATATTTACCTGGAGTATGTGTAGGACGTGCCAAGTACTCATCATAATCTCCAGTCCAATCCTCATCATCAAAAGTGATAGCCGGTTCATCGGATGGGATAAGCACCGAATCAACAGTTTGTACGGGGGCGACGTCTTCAACAACTTATGCCTTTTGTGGCAAAGTTAAATGAAGCGATGAGCTGAGACGTCCCGGGGATAAGACTACCGCAGGTGTTGCTGGTTGAGATGCTGAAGATCCTTCTCCAGGGTGAACTGAAGTAGATGCAATATGCTGCGGCTCATCTACCTGAGTGTCATTCTCAGGGGTAGTGGCTCTTAATCTGGATGGTCTTTTAGTAATAGCCTTCTTCTTCTTCTTTTCTGGTGTCTTCTCTGGAAGACTAACAGCTGCACTCTGCTTTCGTTTTTGGGTTTTCCCAATAACTATTGGTCCCGCTGCTATCTCTCCAGCTCCTGTAGGGATTACTGCCAAAAATTTATCTGTAACAGTAGTGCTGTCGGGTATGTCAGGAGTTATTCTGATTGGTTCCTCGATGTTCCCTTCCTTGGGCCATCGAAGACTTCCTTGCATACTATAACCATGTACGAAAGAGCGGATGGATGAGTAAAAATGAGCATACGGGTGAAGTATACGTAGCTCGGTTGTACTGGTGGCAGTAGATATTTTGAATTTAGCACCAGTACATGCGGTGCTGAAGTATCTCCATGCTCTCGCGCCGTCAATCAACTTTCCATAATGATAGAAGCTGGTAGAAGGATTGTCAACGTGAAGCTGATTATATCCAAACTGGCGGGCGAACCTACTCGGTAGATAAGGCTCAAACGCACAGTTATCTTCGTTCATGTACATCAGATGGGAGGGTCTGATGCACGTTAGCCATTGGAAAACAGGTTTTGTAAATGAAGTTGTCCTCTCTCCTCTGTCTTCGAATTGTACGCCGAGGCAGTCGGCTGGAACTGGTGGCCTTGTGCAGAAGAAATTCCAGCTATGAGAGTAATTCAACGCTGCTCGGGTGTCTGCCGCTGTCGTGGCAGTCCATGTGGCTTTGCTGAATTTTTGGAGGAAGATATTCGCTTCATCTTCAGGGCCTGGTGGAAGCAAATTATAGTTGTAATATAATAACCATCCCATCAGATAGGTATACGGCAGCTCCACCCTTGGAAAATTGTCTCGGTGAGGAGCATTATTAATCAACTCTTCACCAAAAGTCTGTAGTCCTACATTTATTCGGTACACCATTGCCGACAGCAGGTTGATTCTGTTTTTGAACACCAAACGTACTGCTGGCCACAATACATTTTGGTGGATCCTGTCTATGGTACTAATCCCCGGCACGACCCATCTTCGTAACCATAGGGATAGGAAGCCTGCTAGCAAGGCTTTCCTTGACATCTTCTGACTACCATGCCTCAGGTAGCTTAAAGTCTCAGTCCCTGCAGGGATGTCTCCGGTCTTGGTGGATAGATATTGGTCTCGAGATTTCTGTGAGACCATCAATTCCTGGATTACATCTGCAAAAATTATGGAGCAAGGGTTGATGGTTTGAATCTTACTTTCTCGGAACCTACCCTTCTCAGTCTTGGATACCCTATTTTTATGGTAAAATAAATAGGTTGTCCATTTAGTTACATATGCCAAATGTGACCCAGTTTCATACAAACTGGTGCAAATTAGATAATGGCACATGAGTTCTTCATAGCCCTGCACCAATTCAGGGTTCTTCTCTCTTATTTCTGCTAGTTCCCGATTGGAGGGAACATATTCTTCATAAGGGGCTTCGCCCATTGGCAGCTTCGAGATAAATTGTATCTCTTGCAGAGCAAGACCCATTTTATCGTGTGGAGTTACAAAAGTTCCTGTTGAACTCATATACAATTCCAATAAAGCCAAGAACAAGTGACTGTTCGGTGGTATGCCGTAACTTGTAGAGGCTATCGCTTCATATAGGCCGATAGCTTCCAGGTCCGTTTTAAAATGCTTCATGATCCAAGCACTGATTTGAATCCAGTTATTACTATAAGGAGTCAGCCACCCTGTCATCCTAGGGTTGGTCTGAGGATATAATACAGCAGCTTTCATGAACTTATTAATAAACATGGGAGTCTGTACTGGCTGGATCAGAGATGAGTCTTCACTTGGTGTGAACCCGGGCAATAGACCAGAGAACGGGACGACACCACCACTGGGAGTACTAATATGGTAGCCCATGTCACTAGCACTCTCTCATTTGAAAATAATCTTGCCCGGCCTGCCGTAGCTACTGGGAGTCAAATTCCATAGCATCTTACGAGGGTGAGTAGCATTGACAAAAGCAGATAGAGGGTAATCCCTGTCCATGTCAGAGAGATACATCGCCCTTTCTCCAGACTTAAACACCCAGGCCTCTTTTTTGGGGTGAGTTTGCGATTTGAAGTCTATCACATCCCCGAATAGAAAAGCTGGCTTCAAGAATTATTGGTCTTCTAGTGATACAAACACTTCTCCATTTATCATGGACAACAGCATCATGTCCCCTTGAGCAGCTATCAGTTGAGCTCTCCCTTCAGGATATTCAGGGTTGGATTGAGGAAACTTTACATGTGATAAGTTCTCCAGATAGTTTGAGCCCACCATACCAGCCGGCGAGCCAAATATTTTTGCAAGAGGGTGAATTTGCAAGTCTACTGCCAAAAGAAAAAAAAAATCAAGTTAGTGAAAATCTAATTTGAATTTTTTTTTGGTCTGACTTTTACGCATAAAAATTAAAGACTCTGATTATGCAAATTTTACGCTTATTAAAGTTGATAAAAACTTTTTTAAGTGTAAAAATATTCTTTTTACGCAAACGACTGTTACTAGTGAAATTTTACGCTAGTACAAACAGACGTGAGCGTATTTCCAATTTTATGCCAGCACACATTAAATGTGAGCGTATTTTGAATTTTACGCTGGCACGTACATACGAGAGCGTATTTTCAATTTTATGCTGCTACAAATAGATGTGAGCATAATATGAATTTTACGCTGACACATGTAAATGTGGGCATATTTCAAGTTTTACGCTGACACATGTAGATGTGGGCGTATTTCAAGTTTTACGCTGACACATGTAGATGTGGGTTTATTTCAAATTTTACGCTGACACATGTAGATGTGGGCGTATTTCAAATTTTACGCTGACACATGTAGATGTGGGCGTATTTTCAAGTTTTACGCTGACACGATAAACGTGGGCGTATTTTAGTTTTTTTACGCTAGCACGAACAACGTGGGCGTAGATTTTAGGTTTTCGTTGGTTCCTCTTCTCCGACGAACTCATGACCGAAGTTCAACGCTTTACCCCTCATTGCCGGAGCCACGGCGGGATTGATTTGCTGAGACGCTGCTGATGACCGGACGGGATTTTGTGCGCGGTCAACCGACGAGGAATCATCGACGGGTTTATTGCCCTTGCTGCCAGCGACGGACAACTTCTTGGGGGCCATCGGATTGAAGTAAGAGTAGAAGGAGGAAGAAAAGTGAGAGAGATCGAGAATACGAGAGATAAGTAAAGTTTTTCCTCTCTTCAAAGAACTCTATTTATAGAGAATTTTTTATCGGTTCAAATTCCCGATTTTTACGCTGACTGTTGGATATCCCAATTTTTACGCAGATGATCGTTGTGTATCCCGAATTTTACGCAAGAATGTTGAAATGTCCCAATTTTACGCTTCTGTTCAAAGTATTTCAAATTTTGAAAATATTTGAAAACTTTGAAGGGGGTCTTGTAGGAGCGTAAAAAGTGCTTTATGGACTAAGTCAAAGAAATTGATGACTCTACGCAAGTAACTCTCTATGTGAGCTATTTTTTTGAACTTTATGCCAGGGCTATTTGCATTGAACTTTATGCGAGCTACTTTACGCCAAGGCAATTCATTGAATTTTACGCCCGGGGACAGACTGTCAGGCCGCATTTAATGCAGAAGATTTGATTTGACAGAATGATTTTTCACAGAAGTCGAGAAGATCGAATTTTCACCAAACCCGATACTCGTCGTATGGTGTGTAGAGAAGGCTATTTTACGTTCAATAAAATTACTTCTTTTTACGCACTATAGTTATTCGAGCTTTTACGCTCAAAACTATTGTGGGCGTAAATTCTATTTGGGCTAACTTTTACGCTCAAGGCTATTTTAGCCACTTTATGCTGGAAAGTTTATTTTGAGCTATTTTTACGCCAATTTTCCACTTTACGCTCGGGGCATATTTAGGATCATTTTTACGCCCGATCCTTCCCGACTACTTTAAAACGTGGTTTGTCTACGTGGCTTTCATGCCACACTTATTGAGGAACATGTGTACGTGCTCCCTATATTTTGTTGAAATAATGGAACACGTGTCAATGTGCGTAAAGGTTGGCTTCCATCGTGGGTGACAGTTACTGGCGTAGAGACAGGATTTTGTTGATTTTTACGCGCAAAGGGCCAAGTCTATAAATAGACTTATTTTTCATATGAGAGGGGAGAATACATAGAGATCAGAGCCCAGAGACTTTGTTTTTTCCAGAGCATTCTTCTTTAACTTGTCTTCCAGAACAGAGTGAAGCAAAGCAGGAAAGCATTCGACCTCGCCATCAGTGCCCAAGTGCGTCGATACCTTCCTGGTGACTTAGTTCTTCCGGCTGTTCATCTTCCAGCAGTACTCTTCATCATCATCGTATTGTCCAAGGAACAAAGTGATCGCCTTCAGATCAGACTTCCATAGCAATACTTCCCAGATTACTTGTACTTTTGTACTCACTACAACAGAAATACCTTTTATTGACGGCTAAAAACCGTCATTAATGACCAACCATGACGCTTTTTTTTCCAATAAAAGCGTGATGAAAACGGGTGTTATAAATATTTTTTAAAAGCGTCATAAAATAAACGTCATGAATATGATGAGTTTCTGCTACACTTATTTTCAGCGTAGTTTGAAAGCGTTATGAATAGATAATCTCTATAGACTCAATTCAGCACATTTATAACGCTCAATTCTGCACATTTATATATTACTTTCCAAAAAATTATAGATCAATGCTCGATGTTGCTCAATTCAATTTCAAAACATTCATTTTGAACCATATTCACAAGAAAACATCTAAATGTCATAGAGTACCATTTAATCCATTTACAAATATATACATAATATATATCACCATCTTCATTACATTTTTTCAAAATAGGACATCCAAATACATATATTTACAACTACTACTAGTAAGTAGACCCTCAAAACAATTAGTACATTGGCTTCAACTTTGAGCACATCAAAACTGTCGGCATCACGTAGCAAAACCCTGAAAAAGATAAAAAAAATATTACCAAAAGTCCACCTCATGTCTTAAGAGTTGGTACCAAGTTTCCAACAAGAAACTAGCAATTGAGGATCATGTAATAAAATACTTTCATATACATTGAATCTAAAATTAAATCGACATGAAAAAAATAAGGGGTAAAAAGCATTAAAATACCTACCTGTAGTAATAAAAGGGCCTGAATGTAATTTGGTGCAATTTAATTGGTGCAATTTAGGAGCATTCTCAAAGTTGCTGTCAAGGGCTATATAGGGATATGATGCCCCTAGTGCCCCAGCAGACCCTAATGCTCCAGCAGCACCTAGTGCCCCAGCAGTCCCAGTGATTACTGGAAACCTAATACCCAAAAAGAAAAAGATGAAGATGGTGAAGAAATAAAGAAGCGACTGATTAAAATTATCATATGTGGAGAAAGAGAAACATTTAACTGATAATAACATAAAACAATAAGAGCAAGATGAAGATCTAGCACTATATATTTCTTCCAAAATCCAATCATAGCTGTTATAAACCCATCATCTTATAAAACTTACAGACTAACAGAAAGTGTACAGTCCGGAATCTATAACTCTTTCTGTTCCTTCTCTAAAAACACTTACCTCCTTCAGATAGCATATTCTTAAAGTCCATAGAGAACCCATTGTAATGTAAGATTAAAATTAAAAAAGAAACATAAGCATTAAATCAGCTTATTGTTTATTATATATGTTAAAATTATTTTAATGAAAGGTTCTTAAGAAATGTAATTTAAAACTAAAATAAATTTTTTTTAAACCCTTTCAGTTAGTAGTCAATGTGACTGCAGTGTTTAACTTGCATTTCGCTTGTAAAAATATCAGCAGCTTGGCAGATAATAACGATTAGATTTGGGAACCTGAAAAACAATGAAGCACATAAAGGCCATCAAAATTTGTTTTAATCTGTAATCATAAATACAAAATCACATAATGGTCATCAAGCAAATCTAGCTGGCAACATAATTTTGGGATTATAATTTATACCTCATAGTTTAAGGTATCGGCCGATATCGATACAATATGGCTGACACCGATACGGTTTGGCATGTCCCAATCTGATACCAACGATATCCGATACTGACCAATACCGGCATTGGGGTTCTCTTTTTCCATCAATTTGGCAAAGAAAATTGAAGGGAGAAAAAGACAAATAAACAAGGGTTTGAAGCATAATAAGGTTGTACCTATCTACAGGTTAAACACAAACTTATTTTCGAAATGAAGCATTTCCACAACTAAATGAAGCATTTCCACAACTAATTAAACACAAACTTATATTCGAAATTAGAACAACAGCTATAAATAACGCGGACATGCTGATTCCACCGATCTACAACTGCTTCCAAGATTAATGTCCCAATACGATATCGACCGATACCGACAATGGAAGTCTCTTTTCCAGTCAGTTGGAAAATTAGTCAAGGTTAATCCTAACTGCATCTAAGCAAAAAAAGATACAACAATTAATCCCAGGACTTCTCTTAAAGCAGTAAATCCCAAGATTTATGCATAGGACTTCCCCCCAAAAATAAGCACTTAGAAAGGCATGATATAGTGAAGCTATAAATATGTGAAAATGCTAAGAATTACATACCTGATTTTGGACTATTAATATGAGGCTTTTTCGGAGTTCTTCGCTGTAAGGAATACCGTCCACTAGAGTGACAAATGCATATATTCCCTGCCCTTTGACCTGGGACAGAACAAACATGATAGAAAAGCATATAAAAGAAGAAAGCAGAGAAATTGGCAATGTCACAGGTCACGAAAATATAGGATATAAACCTCATGTTCAAAACCAACGACTGTAGCCTCAGCATATTGCGGATGCGAGACCAGTGCAGATTCTACCCCTGCTGTGCCAATACGATGCCTACTGCAGATAGATCCATAATTCATGTATAAGAAGAATAGTTTTCATCAGAAACTTATAGTAATGCAAATACTATAAGTTTGTTTATTCTATTTTTTTCCCCTCCAAAGAAGAATGGCATCAGGAGAACATAAAATTAATTGAACCATTACTTTCTTCCCAATCAGCTACTAGTCCACCTTCTTTTACGAGCCGGACGCTGGGGCTTGACTTCAGCACCGACAACACCTTCAGTCTGGGCTAGTTGTGATTCATGCTCTGGTTTCTTGCTCACAACCATATCCTTCTTGCTAGGCATAGGAAGTTTGAAACGTTCGCTGCGCTTCTTGAGCTTAGCCACTGTATCCAGGTGACAATCTCCATCATCCCCCAACTTATCAGTAATTTCTCCCTCATCAGCACCCTTGGCATCTGGATCACTGGCATCGTTGCCTTCAATCTATCCAGGAACACATCCAATAATTCAGTAAGCAATCCATGAATCCATCAAGCAGCACATATGTTATTCTTCCAAATATTTTCTTTATCAAAAGGGGAAAAAAATAGAATAAACAAACTGGAAGTCTGGATCCTGGAATTAGCTTGCAATCAACAGAATAAAAAGGCTTCATAAAGAACAAATACCATATAGCTCGCTGTCGGCGGTGGCCTCCTCCTCCGCGGCATCGAGCGTCGTCGGCTGCCTTGTCATCCTCCTGGACAGATGGAGCTTTCTAATTCAAGAAAAATGGTGAGGAGAGAGATTAGAGAGAAAAATCGACGGAATGAAAAATCGACGGAATGAACCCTAATTCTGAGCCCAGGTGGCGTCGGGGGTGCTCCCGCGGGAGGCCAGGTGGGCCCGGGTCTCCTCGAGGAAGGGGCGTCGGAAGGAGTCGAAGTAGTGGTGTAGCGACCGGAAGGTCGGCGGGATGGTTGCTCCCGGCTTGTCGTCGTCGAAGAGGAGGCGTTCGTTGAGCAGGCCGTGGTGCGACCACTTGCCGATGACGTCGAGGAGTTGGTGAGAACTCGCCATGGTGAGGAGGGTGGAGAGTGACCTTGAAGTGGGCTTTGGAAAATTTTAGGGTTCAGGGAGAGGCGGGAAGAGGGGGGGGAGGGAAGCTCTGAAAAGGATCGGGAGGTGAAAGGTTTTGTTGGAAGTTTATTAATTACAAGTTTGCCACCGCTCTAAAATATTAATAACGCTTTGTTTTATAAACGTTATAAAAAGCCCAGATTTAGTCCTAACCGTCATAGAAAAAAGGTATTTTTCAACTTGATAACGCTTATGTATCAGCCGTCATTAAAACTCCTTGTCGAGCGTCATTAAAAGGGTTTTTTGTTGTAGTGACTTTTCTCGTTTTATTTCAAAAGCCAATTTTAGGCATTTTGTTAAGTGAAACAATGTGATCACTCTGTAATTTATTTAACGTCCATTTTCACCAACATGTATATATCTTGATTCTAAATTCTCATTTACATATTTGATCCCAAATTCTCAATAAAATTTAATTATCCTGTTTAAGCTCGATTCCTTCATCTTGATTTTACTGTATCATTTTGACCAAAATTTTTCTCTATCAAAAATATATCTTATTACATCTCCCAACCTTGTATTATTTACAATCCTTCTATCTCTGGTTTCTGATTTGTAATCTTTTGCACCCTTCAATTCATATGATTTACACCCTTAATTAGTTACACCTTAACTCCAGAATTTCTTGTTTCGGTCATCCTTTATATATCTTCTGATTCATCATGCATCTTTCTAAAGTGCATCTCCAAGCTCTAATCTACAATACCGATTTGCTTGGTATTCACATTATTAATCATCCCTTTCTTAATTCAAATCACAAGTGTTCATATTTATCTCATCTTTATCCCAAAACTCATGTACTCTATAAATCCCTGCTATAAATTGTTCCAGATTTAAATCATCAGGCATAATCGGATTTGAGGCATGATCACTAGGTACAATGATAAAATATAAGCACGATCATAATTATCTAGATATAATCTGAGATAGAGTTGGAATATTGTTGAGATCAAAAATTAATTTTAGGCACGAGTAAAATCTATGTACGATTAAAATATGATCATAAAATATGAGGAAATCAAATGAGGTCTCATGAAACAGAAAATGCAAGAAGGAAACGAACATCAACAGTTTATTGAGAAGGTAGGAAATAATTGTATCTTTTGAGGTAAGGGACTAAAAATTCCAAATCAAATTGGAATGGGATACAAGGGTTTGTGACTCAAGAAAAATTAACAAAGTGCATGATAGTAGGATAGCGAGGGTGATTAGAATATCTATGATATGGATGTAATCGGATAAGATATTTCTGAAAATGGAGACAACCGCTAGAAATACAAATCCTCTAATCGGACCAAAATCAGAATAATTAGATGGTGCTAAAAGACAACCATGGTATGGATGTAGTCTTAATAATATTCGGAAACCAAATATATCTGAAGTCACTTTGCTTCAAATTCATGCCTTGCCAGAGTGCACCTAATTGCAGTGAATTTTTGGCTCCATAACTTGAATAATGATAGGTTACCGAGTAGGCTATCAACCCGTTTCATGGCTGAACAACATAGGAGACAAGTTTGATGCATTTAGGATATAGTCTTAATAATATCCGAAAACCTATGAACACCTGAAATCACTTCAACTTAGAGTCTATGCCTCGCTAGTGCGCAACTAGCTGCACTAAACTCGCAGTTTCCATAATTCAGGTAAATGGCTGCAATGCATATACGCGAAGCCATATTTGGTCATTGAATATTTTTTCAACTTCGTCCATAGAAATTTCAAATGGATAGCTCAACAATTCAAAAGTTCTCCAATGACTAAAGGAAGATCAATAATAGAATGGAATTAATTCTCTGACCGTTCCTGCTTCATGATACTCAACCTTTGAGTTTAGAAGCCTTCTAGGCCTTGAATTGATCAAGAAGTTACCTAGAGATAATAAGGTTTCAAGTTGAGTGGATGAAGTCAAGAAACAAAAATATTCCCAGTAGAACACTTCGAGAATACTAACCTTTACCAAAATTATTTTGAAAAAAATAATTCCTTCAAACAAATAAAAGTTCGAGAATTTGCTACATGAGTTGAGCTAAATAGTTAGTCTATTGGTTCAAAGAAAGTCAAGTTGAAATGGTTTAACAAAACCAACAAAGGAATAGCTTTGGAATATTAGTGAACCAACTAAGTTGAACCAATTCTTTTGGTAACAATTAACCTTGGGGCTTCATGGTTCCAGACGAATTCGGTTCGGGATTGGTTTCGAGAAAGTCAATTAGAAATAAGGTCAAGACAAATGGTTGAATACACTAGTCGTAGAAATACTTAAGGTAGATAAGAGTTTATGCTAAAGGAGAATTTGAAACCATAAAATAGTGAATAGATCTAGATTTTAAATAAAGATAGAGAAGTAAGATTTGATCAAACTAATAGAGAGATTGGAAATAGGTGCTAATGAAAGAGATTGAAAAAATCTAATATTAATACATAGATAGCGAAAGAGTATAGATCCTAAGGGATGCTAGAGTCTGATAAAGATATGGAGGAAAATAACCCCCGAAAGCCATCCACTGAATGTTTAGGTACAAACATAAGCAAGGTAACCTACGAAACTATAAGCAAGCAAAAATAGATATTATAAATAGATAATTTCGGCCCTATATTGTAACAGGGTGAATATAATTTAGGTGTTCTAGTTGTTTCTAGAGTCTGTTTTCTTAAAGTCATACCTAGACCTAAGTCAGATTGTAGGACTGAATGCTGGTCTAGACTAAGTTAACTAGACCAATTTACAGAACGGACCTGCATGGGCTACCACTAAAAACATGTTACGACCCGATCCCAATATAATTGGTCCAATCGGATTATGCCCAGCTTGTACCGTTGTGAGACGGCAGCAGTAAGCTGTATCAAACAGTGAACACAAGCAGTACAAATGTCTAAACGAAAAATAAAACATTTTATTAAACATTCTGAAGTATAACTAAAGTCGAAATGAAAATGAAGACAAAGCAAAAGTATTCAACATCACAAAGGTTTGTTTATAACAACTTTAGGAAAAGTGAACTAATCAGAAAAGGGTGCAACTAGGACTCCTGGTTCCTCTGCCCTGGTTCACCTAAGTCCTCAGACCCCAAGTCGGACCCATAATAGGATGTGTATGCCAGCTCATCATCGTCGCCGTCACCTAAAAATGTTGTCTCCAGTCAGGAGGAAGCAAGACACACAAATCCATTCCAGCATTTTATTCAATAATTAAAAGACGAGACAAGAAGTAGTTTATAATAGAAATATGGTTTTCTAAATAATAATAATAAAACAGTTATGCAGTAAAAACTCTAAAAAGTGGAATGATACAATCTAGCTCCAGTAGTGTTTAGAGCACGTAACAGCCTGTGGCCGGCTAAGGTTGGAGGCAGTAAGTGTTCTAATGAACACGGTCCGGCTTCGGCCCAAGTGAGTAGGGCTTCCGCTATCCACAATGATTCAGTAAGCAGTCAAGTCAATAATTCAGTAAAGCAGTCGATATGATCCGAGTAGGATCCCATGAGTCAGGTGTCGATACAGTAACTCTATCATGTAATGGAATTAATTACTAATTAAAACACGAGTTTAGATAAGTATGACTTGCCATGGTTCTACGAATGATGTAGACGGGAGCACAATACGATCTGACGTAAGTTTTGAATCCTACATTAATAATAATCTGTCCTTAGAACTTATTCCAAAGATTGGCTAATAAAGCCACTAAATGCAACTACGTTAATTATAAACATTGTCGTTTTATTAGAGAAAATAATAATTTTATTATGTAATATTTTGGTAAAACTATTTTATTAGTATTTTAAAAATAGGGCAGAAAAATAATATATTTGGGAATATATTCAAAATAGTAGCAGTTTTTATCGTGATTTATTTCAATGGAAAATATCGCGTAAACTTGGAATATTCGAAATCTAATTTAATATTTTTCTAAATAAACTTTACAAAATATTTTACTAATACTATTTCTTTAGTAAAGAATAATCATTTTTAATAATAAAAATACGTAAAACATTATTGTAGTAAAAATTACAATTTTATTAGAAAATATATTATTATCTCTAGTTTTTCATTTCCATAAACTTCATTAACAAAAATAATGGTTATAATACAAAATAAACATTTTTACCTAAAAACATAAATATATAGTTTTTGGCCTAAAAAATATCATTTCCTATATTAAGATATATTTTGCTATATAATTAATATTTTGAGACTACATTAATAGTAATAATTATAAAATTATGGCAAAAGTGATATCATCGTTGAAATAACGTTAATTCAACGTTATTCATAATTAAACGTAGATGATAACTCTAAATTCCATTAAGCTAACTAATTAAGATTAACCATCTAATTAAACGCTAACAAAATTATTACCGAATCTAAAATAGGAAACTACTAAACTGGCTATCCCGAAACAGAAATGGTTCTGTGAATTAACAGAAGGTTGCGGGGTTTACCGAAGGATGTGACGGAGCACCAAGGGGATGCCTCAGACTCGAAACGCACGCGGAGACGGGCACGGACACGGACACGTGCACGCGGACGGCACGGGGACGTACGCGGGAAGGGCTGGCGGCACGGGTTCTGGCGCGGGGCGCTATCGCGAGAGCGACGCGGGGACGGGCTCGGAAGGTAGGGAGAGGGGTCTGAATTCGGAGAGGACGACGAGACGAAAGCGACGGTGGTCTCGGATTTGGATTTGGTGGAGGGAGGAGGAAGTTATGGAGTTTTTGGTGAAAAATGGAGTTGTGAAGGTTCTGTGAAATTTTTGGAGCTTCTGGTGTGTTTACAAACGGGAGAGGAGGGTAAGCGGAGTGAGGCACGGAGAGATTGGATATGGGCTTAGGAATAGGGTCGTGGGATTGAATGGGTGAGCTGGGGTTTGGGTTATTGGGTTTAAGTACTGGGCTTAGATTGTGGGTTTGGCATTTGGGCTCACCAAAAAATAATAATCGAGCATGCATATTAATTAAATATAAAAATCATGGGCTTCACAGTTACTGCTATAATCTCATTCTTCCTTATTTTATTTCTCTGATACCATACCCCAAACCACAATGATACACTCAGCCCAGAGCCGCTGAAGTAATAACTTTACTAACTAATCTAATAAAACTGAATCATAACTGGCTCAATCCAAAACCCAACACTCTAGCCGAAACCTTAAACTGATATTAACACCAAGCTATGGTCTACTAAACCAAGCTCAAACTGAGTTAAAATTTAAATTATAACACATTAGCCTAATTGTAACGGCTACAATACAGTAGCCTATATTCAAAACATATCAAATCACTGATCAACTAAGCCCAATTAACAATATCACACAAAACCAAAATTTTCAACGGCTAACAGAGAGTCAACCAACATCTGTGTCAGCTACCAGTGTCACCCTGACACAGAATTCATCTGATACCAGTCCTTGTATTGTGTCAAACCGTCTCGTACCCAACCAAGTCTCTAAATCATGCCTACTGATACTGCTCTTATAATATGCTGATACAGATCCTTCTCAACACCATAGGAACTCATACAGAGGATAATAGAGCTACAACAAAAAGAATTATACCTGAGCGAAGGATGAATCAACAGTGTCCTCCCTGAGTCGGATACGACAGTCTTTAGGTATAGAATCAGAGGAAGAGCTAGTTCAAGCAATCTGTCAAACACATGACGAGCGAGAACAAGAATCTGATCATTCGAACTCGATTGAAACCGAAAGATTAATTGGAAGAAGAATAATGAAGATCACTCATAGAATTCCAAACCAAATCTCAAGAATCAAAAAGTGAATCGATCGACCCTATCCTTTCAAATCAAAACCATACAAAATTGAATGATCCCACCATTTACGAAATTGAAATCAACAAAAGAACTTTTTAGAAATAAATCAATACTCACTAAATCAAGTGTGATCGATCGGAGGACGGAAGGAAAACATCACCACTCCGAAATTTGCTTGCCGCCTAGCTCGTCGCGGTGCTAGTCGTTGCTATGGCCACAAACTCAGCGCCAAGGAGAATAAGACGTCGATGACGGAAACAGCCGCCTGTCTCCGTGACGGAGATGAGCCGGAGCACTACCGAAACTCGCCTAGGAAAAGAAAGCTGACGCTGCCGTGGCCACGATCGGAATGATCGATCAAGAAGAGAAAGAAGGAAATAAACGTTGGGAACTCTGGCAGGGCTTCACCGTGGTGGATGTGGAATGAAGAGGAGAGGGCGAGGAGTCGAATTTATAGGCCGTGAAGGCGGAGACGGTTATGATCGGATGGTGGCGGTCGACCGGTCACGTCGATGGAATGGAGGAACAGCGGAGTTGGCTCGGCTATGTCGGTTAAGGGGAGGATTCGAGAAGACTTGAGAAGAGAGAGCCGGAGACGCGTGCGGACGGAGTCCTCTACTCTGCAGACAAGATCGCTCCGGTCGACTTGGCGAGGGAAGGAATGTTCAGATCTAAAATTTGAATGGTGAGAGAGAAAACAGCTATGGTTACATTTAAAGAAGGTTATTGGGTTTTCCACTGGGCTGACTAAGAAAAGATTTGAAATAGATAGGGGTTAGGTTCTTCTAGACAGTTGGGCTGGGTCATATGGCATGGCTAGAAAGATTGGATCAATAATAAGGTGTTAATGGTACGGGTCAGCTGGGTTAGTAAGGAATAACTAATGGCTTAGCTAGAATTAATAGATGGTGAATTTGGTTTAGGAATAATGGTTCCCATAGAATGAGGGCCTTATGGGCTTGGCCAAAATGGCTTAACAAATAGAAAGGAACACAATAGAGAAAATAGATATCATAGGTGACCAAAAATAGATAAATTTCTACAATCATAACCATAAACTATTGAATCAGTACAATAGATTAATCTAACTATTAAAATATAAACATTCAAATTTATAAACTATTGAACAACACTTAAAACGAATTGGAAGATAATCAAATATTAAATGAATTCAAATAAAATAGATTTGAATAAAATATTCCAAAAAAAATAATAAACGATTCTGAAACTCAAATTCTGAAAAAATGGCGTGACAAATCTACCCACCTTAGAAAAATTTTATCCTCGAAATTTCAAAGGGCATGGCACGATACAAAATGGCATGAAGTTTAAAGTTGGTCAGGTACAAACGGAAATAGAAAAGAACATATGCGATTAGACACGATAATCGTAAGGATTTAAGATGAATTAGCATGACTAAATAATCGAGTATAGGAATTTGAAGATAGCACAAATAATGATCACCAATTGGTTAGTCACGAAGGAAAACAAAATCATATACTAGAATTTAAGATAGTTTAGAACGATTAAACAATCGAATACAGAGATTGAAAATAATACAATTAATAATAATCAGGAATAGGCATGAGATGGAAATGAGATTTAGTCACGATTAAAAGAATTAAAGTTATCGTGCACGATCAAAATTGAAAGTTAAGCACGATTGGAATAGAACCAAAATAGGAAAGTCACGATTAGACATAGGCATGATTAAGTCAAAATAATTTTGCACGATAGTCATGGCGAGTAAAATCACCTAGCCATGATTAGAAATAGTTAAAATGATTTACAGAGTCAAATTCATATATCAGAACTTAGGCACGATCTAAAATCAAGAATCTAGTTATGATCGATAGAATTAAAAGTTGTCTAAGCATGGAAAATTAAAATTTTGGCATAGCCAAATCATAGAGCTGGAATGGTATAGTGATGACCAAGTCATAACACTTGGGCACGATCAATTATCAGAAATAACTAGAAAAGTCAAAATCAAGACTATCTAGATATGATTGAAGAAATACTTTAGTCATTTAGGTATGACTGAAGCTTTCCTTAGAAAAGATCAATCCAAAATCGTTTAGACACGATTAAGGATATAATTGAAATAAAGTCAGTGTTGCTTAGGAACGAAATAGATGAACCAATATGGCACGATCAAATACGTAACCAAGGGTATTTAAACATAATCAAAATCACTGAGGATGATAATAGAAATAAGTCAAGATAAGGTCAAAATTCTAAGTATATAATGACTTATCAACCGAAGGACAATCTAAGCACGATCGAAGATCAAAAATTTAGGCATGATATAGATGATCAAAATCGTATGAAACGATTTATGACCAAGGTTATCTAAGAATAGTCGAAAAGATTAGTTAGGAGTAAGTCAATATATAGGCAATAGAATGATTAGTCAATAGGGTCAAGATTAATAATCAAGTTCATCTAGGAGCGATTCAAAAGTGAAAGTCAGGCACAATTTAGAAATAAATCGAAATGGTTGGAAATGATTTAGGCACAAAAATAATAGGGTCGAAGAGATCTAATAATGAGTAAAAAATAAGAAATTGAATCTAACTACGAACAAAAAATTGAATTTGGAAACTAGTACTATTTCCAAAAATAGAATCCAAACATAATCGTGGTTAGGGAAGAATCGAAAGCTAGCAAAATTTTGAGTTCAGATATGGTCATGACTAGAGGATCATCGCAAACGATTTTATTGAGAATCAACTAGAAAGGAAATTCTTGCTACAAGATAAGGTATTCAAATGATTTACAAGATATGATAGAAAGAATGAAAAACTACAGGATAATCATCCCACACTACTTCATCTACTACAACAACTACTACAAAGTCTCCTGACCATTCTTCCTTAATCACTCCTCTATATACAAGTCCAAAATGTAACTAACAGACTATGAACCCATCACTCCATCAACTCTAGAATCTCATGCGTATACAGTCTCTCACTCTATGGTCATCTAATCCACAATAGAGGCACTATCCCAATCTCACTCTGCATCCATTCTACTTGTGGCCCGACTTCTTGTAGAAATTGTAAATAACCTCATGCTGCTTCTGAACAAGGGCTGGCTCTGGCAATAGCTGCTCTATAGGAAACCGATCCTCAAAAATCTTTTGCTGAACATGATGGCACTTCGTCGCTCCAGGATTGGAATCCTTGCCTTTATCACCATCCCTCTTGCGCTTCAGGTCCAAATCAAATTCTGTCATCTAGGATATGGATACTATATCAGCATAGGTACTGGCACCATTGGTTATGACATAGATCCTAATATCTTCCTGCAAGCCATGACAAAAACATCGAGCCCTAACTTCAGGATCCATGCTCCCAGCAAACCTACTAAGCCTGCTAAACTCAGCTGTATACTCATCGACTGTCCTATCACCTTGCTCTAGATTCTGAAACTCTCTTTATAACATCTCCAGAGCAACAGCTAGGAAGAACTTCCTCTTGAATTGTTTCTTAAACTTTTTCGAAGTCAAGTTAGGGTTTGCTAGCATATTTTCATTTCTAAACCAAGTTCTAGCTAAGTCATGAAATTGTAGTCCAGCGGCTTCTATCTTCAAATCATCGGGAAGCCGTACAACTCGCAAAATCTTTTATATATCTTCCAACCACTCATCAGCATATAGTATCCCTTCAGTGCCACAAAACTCTCCGGACACACTTTCTTAAAGTCCATAATAGTCTCTTCCTTAGGTGCAAAAATCCCTTGACTTGCTACTTTATCTATGGCTGCTAAGGCTGCCAACTGAATATTCTCCATTCCTTCTTTCATAGCAACTATATGTTACTTCTGTTCTTCGACCTGAATCTTATGTGCTTCTATCATTCCTTTGAAAATCTTAAACATCTGCTCTCCACTCATGGGCAAATCCTCAGGAATAGCCAAATTGGGTTCTTGGTTTGGAAAAGACAGAGAAGGTGAAGATGATGAAGGAGTCTTGGTCCCTTCGAAAGTCACAGGACGGGATGAAGACGATCCTATAGAACTAGAAATGTCCAAAATACGTCTCTGAGTCACTATCTTTCCTTTAGCCATTCTTAAAAGAGAGGAGAAGATAAGATAATGAGGTTCTAGGAGAAAATCACTATAAAAATATTTAGAAAGTAACTAGGAATATATGCATAGGATTCTAATAGTACTTCTACTCATAATCACAAAGAATAAGCAAATAATCAGAATCGAGAATTCCTAAGTCATGATTGAGCATTTCTATTCTCGCAGGCTCCTAATGGCACTCTAATCCTAAGCACCATTAGATAGACCTGCATGGGCTACCATAAAAATGTATCACGCCCCGCGCCCACATGATTCGGGTACAGGTTGTGAGCGCGTCCATCCTACAGCGGTAGTCAGCTGCCTAGTCCTAGAAGATCCTCAAGTGATACGATATCATCGATGCTCAATCATGACACTAGACGAGAAATAAAATCAAACCAAGCCAACACAATCACAGCATCCACTATCATCTTTTTGGTACATATACATAAATCTCATCTCGGAGACAAATTCGGCCAAAAACTCAAAAAAAATAATATAAAATAAAGGTACATAAATAATTTTATACTAATCCTAATTCTTCTAAAATCTTTCGTGAGTCGTCATCCAATCCAAGTCACGTCCTCAAGCCCTGGCCTATATCTACCATCCAGTCAGGAAATGAGCAGAGTACAACCCTCCAAACAAATGATCACAAATACAAAATAAAGTAGTAAAATAAATACAGAAAATAAGGAACCAGATCATGTGACCAAGACCATGTCATGCAATGCAACCTGCAATACGAACGACTATGAGAATAACTATGATCAAGAATAATACGACTATGAACCATATGTATTTGAAATACTGTGTTCGATATATGGTCGGCTGGAGTAATCCGCACATCCGAAGATGGCTATTAACGATAGGTACGACACGACATATGTGAGGTGTATGTGTGCTATTTATGATATACGATAGCAACTAGGTATGACCACATATCTACTTGGCATTTCCCTTTTTCCCTAAGACATGAGTCGTGATCCAATGTACAAGTCATGACCAAAGTACGATAACAAGTCAAGTCTCACGATCAATATACGATAAACAATCACGAGTCATGTACGATAAATAACTCAAGAGTCAAGTCACGAATCAAGTCACAAATCAAGTCACGAATCAAGTCATGAATCAAGTCACGATCACGACTATGAACAATAACAGGAATCACTATCAAGGACTCAATCAGGAACACTAATCAGGATCACGTGTCAAGACCGTGTCACAAAATGAGACATGACATGATGAAAAGAAAATAGGACAATTAAATTTTATCGAGAAAACATAAGGAGTGTACTTGCCTCAAGTCCGATTTGGCCAAAATGCTCCTTGTCCAAACCTAATCAAATATCCAATAAAGAATGCTTTTCAAAGTTCCCTCAAGACTAGGCCCAAGTAGAATGTTGCTTGAAACCTAAAAGTTCTAAAACAAAATAAGAAGCTCAATATCATTAATATTCTACTAAGAGTCCAAAACCTAGCAACATATGGGATAAAACTCACATGGCCCAAATCTTATTGCCTACTATTACTGTTGCAATCTTATTCTTTCTTATTTTTTTCTCTGATACCATACCCCAAACCTCAATGATACACTCAGCCCAGAGCCGCTGAAGTAATAACTTTACTAACTAATATAATAAAATCGACTCATAACTGGCTCAATCCAAACACCCAACACTCTAGCCGAAACCTTAAACTGATATTAACACCAAGCTATGGTCTACTAAACCAAGCTCAGACTGAGTCAAAATTTAAATTATAACACATTAGCCTAATTGTAACGACTATAAAATAGTAGCCTATATTCAAAACATATCAAATCACTGATCAACTAAGCCCAACTTACAATATCACACAAAACCAAAAATTTTAACGGCTAACAGAGAGTCAACCAACATCTGTGTCAGCTACCAGTGTCACCCTGAGACAGAATTCGTCTGATACCGGTCCTTGTATTTTATCAAACTGTCTCGTGCCCAACCGAGTCTTTAAATCGTGCCCACTGATACTGCTCATGTAATATGCTAATACAGATCCTTCTCAACACCATAGGAACTCATATAGAGGATAAAAGAGCTACAACAAAGAGAATTATACCTGAGCGAAGGATGAATCAACAGTGTCCTTCTTGAGTCAGACATGACAGTCTTTACATATAGAATAAGAGGAAGAGCTAGTTCAAGCAATCTGTCAAACACATAACGGGCGAGAACAAGAATCTGATCATTCGAACTCGATTGAAACTGAAAGACTAATTGGAAGAAGAATAATGAAGATCACTCATAGAATTCCAAACCAAATCTCAAGAATCACAAAATAAATCGATCGACCCTGTCCCTTCAAATCAAAACCATACAAAATTGAATGATCCCGCCATTTACGAAATTAAAATCAACAAAAGAACTTTTTAGAAATAAATCGATACTCACTAAATCAAGTGTGATCGATCGGAGGACAGAAGGAAAACCTCACCACTCCATAATTTGCTTGCCGCCTAGCTCGTCATGGTGCTCGTCTCGCTATGGACACAAACTCAGCATCAAGGAGAACAAGATGTCGATGAAGAAAACAACCACCTATCTCCACGGCAGAGATAAGACGGAGCACCACCGAAACTCGCCTAGGAAAGAAAAGTTGACGCTGCCATGGCCACGATCGAAATGATCGATCAACGAGAGAAAGAAGGAAATGAACGTTGGGAACTCCGGCAGGGCTTCACCGTGGTGGATGTGGAATAAAGAGGAGAGGGCGAGGAGTGAAATTTATAGGCCGTGGAGGTGGAGATAGTTATGATCGAACAGTGGCGATCGACCGGCCACGTCGATGGAATGGAGGAACAGCAGAGATGGCTCGGCTATGTAGGTTATGGGGAGGATTCGAGAAGACTCGAAAAGAGAGAGCCGAAGACGCACGTGGATGGAGTCCTCTGCTTTGCAGACAAGATCGCTCCGGTCGACTTGGTGAGGGAAGGAATGTTCAGATCTAAAATTTGAATGGAGAGAGAAAATAGCTATGATTGCATTTAAAGAAGGTTATTGGGTTTTCTACTGGGCTGACTTAGAAAAGCTTTGAAATAGCTAGGGGTTAGGTTCTTCTAGACAGTTAGGCTGGGTCTTATGGCATGGCTAGAAAGATTGGATCAATAATAAGGTGTTAATGCTAAGGGTCAGCTGGGCTAGTAAGGAAAAACTAATGGCTTAGCTAGAATTAATAGATGGTGAATTTGGTTAAGGAATAATGGTTTCCATAGAATTAGGGCCTTATGGGCTTGGCCAAAATGGCTTAACAAATAGAAAGGAATACAATAGAGAAAATGGATATTATAGGTGACCAAAAATACAAAAATTTCTATAATCATAACCATAAACTATTGAATCAATACAATAGATTAATCTAACTATTAAAATATAAACATTCATATTTATAAACTATTGAATAACACTCAAAATGAATTGGAAGATAATCAAAGATTAAATGAATTCAAATAAAATAGATATCAATAAAATATTCTAGAAAATTGATGAAATATTCTGAAACTCAAATTTTGAAAAAGTAGGGTTACTGTTGGCCTGATTTATTACTTGTACTTGTGCATAGCCGGTCATATGGATAGTCTGATCCTGGTTCCAACCGATCACATAATAAACTAATATCTCTAGGCACTACTTAGTAGTACTACATGTTCTATTCTAGATTATTACCTGCTGTTATACGGTACTCCTAGTTATTTACAGCACATCGTTACCATTATAGAAGCTGTAAAAATACAAAAAAAAGGTATTACGCCATTCACAAATGACACCAAGCCATTTCCATCAAATAGCTTCTAGCATCAAATAGCGCTCAACAACAAATGGCGCCTGGCTACCACATGTGAGCTTCCTCAAGAAGCTAAGTCATTAGTCATAATGATTGACAACACGACAGTCGAGAAAATGTTTTTCGATTCCCGAATGCGCGGCGCTCGAGAAGATTGTGTGTCAGATCCATCATTATGATGGTTGTCGGTTACTCCACGCTCTTTATCATTGGTACGAAGTAACCGACCCCTCATAGAATCAACACTCAGCACATTTTGTAAGTTGGCGCTCCTCAAACACTATGAGCCATTTATCAATTGGCGCCAATCAATCAACTATCATCCAAAAGCAGTTAAAGATGACATGGCACGTATGCCACTAATCTCACAAAAAGTACATATAATACTGTCTGCGACCAAGCGCACTTCTCTCACAGAATGCCATGCGTCTCATGCAGCTAAGCTAACCATTCATGCAAATGGATGAAACAGAGTATGGTGCACCAAAATAGTACAAAATCAGCTTGTTTTGTACTGTGTGCCAATCATTGCAACTACCTGACAGTTATCATAAAACTCTATAAAAAGAGTTCAAAATCATTTTAAAAGTCATCATTAATGATCATGATCTCCTGACCTGGCTTTCGCAGGGATAAAGTGATCGTCTTCAAATCATATTACTAAAGTTGTACTTTCCCAGAATCAAATTATACTCTTGAACTTTTTTTCTTAGTTTGTATTTAAGCTTTTCAAAAAACTTTTATTTTTGCAAACGAAATGGCGACTCTGCTAGGGATGACTGTTTGCAAAAACAAAAGTTTGATTACAAACTAAGAAAAGAGTACAAGAGTACAATTAATTTTTAGGGAAGTAAAACTGTAGGAATCTGATCAGAAGACGATCACTTTATCCCTTAGACGATGTGATATCGAACACACAAACCTCTGGAGGATGCAACAACACCTTAGCAGAAGATTATGATCATTTGTGACGCTTTGAGATTGATTTAAAACTTTATTTATAGAGTTCTTGAAATAACTATTTAGCAGTTATTCTGGGTTGCACGCACTTCAGGTTGTGCACCTCCTATTCACTTGTGCGAGCGGTTACACTAATTGTTGTGGATGCATGGCATCGTTTGATTAAGATACGCGTAGTCGTGGGCAGTGTAGTGGGCATGCTCTACGAAGTTAGTGGCATGCGTGCCACATCACCATGCTATGGATACTATTCGATCACCTTGTGCGAGCTTCATCAGGTTGCACGGAGGCACAATATAACAACATGCATGAGCGGTTGCACCAACTGCTGTGGACGCGTGGCATCGTTTGAATGAGATGTGCGTAGTCATGGGTAGTATAGTGGGCACGCTTCGTGAAGTTGGTGGCTTGTGCGCTACGTCACCCTGCTTCTAAATAAAAGTCGATCAGGTGGCGCCAACTAACCATGTTGCGCATGGGCACAACTCAACAACTGGCACCTTTGACTGAGTCTTCTGTGTTGTACTGATTAATTCTTGTGCCACACAATGACTTGCCCAAGCCAGCTGTCAGCATTAATTATATGCTGACAAAATCTTCTCGAGCGCCGCATTGTGCGGGATTCGAATAGATTTTCCATGATATACGTGTTGTCAATTGTCAGACAATGATGATGCTGTTATAGCTTTTTGAGGAAGTACGCCATATGGCGCTCGTACAACTTGTATCCTGCGTAACCTAAGGTTGGCACAACCTGAGGTTGCACAACTTGATGTTGGCGCAACCTGATGATATGACTTCAGGAGCGACGCATCTTAATTTTTAGCCTCTACAAGACCTCCTTCAAAGTTTTCGAAACTTGAAAATACTTCAAAGTTTTTAAATACTTTGAATCATGCTAGTTTTATCTGGGTTGCTCCAGTCAACTTGAGCCCAATTCTTCAGCGTAGATTGCTTAACTGTTTGGGCTATAAATAGCCGTACACTTTGGGCCTTTCATTCTTTACACACAAAGTGATTTCTCAAAACCCTACCTTCTTCTCTTCTTCTCGAGTTTCTTCGACCACCGATATGATTCCTCAAAACTCTGTCTCTTCTTCCTCTAGACTCAAAATCTTCTTTGACAAACCCTAATGGCGCCCAGGAGATTCGATGTTAAGAAAGGAAAGGGCTTCGCTGAGCCTTCATCTTGCGCTTCATCATGTAGAGAGCAACAACGTGCGTGTCAGTACGTGTCACGCCCCAGAACCAGAATACTGGAGAGCGGGGGCAGACATAGCCAGCTACGTATATTGAAATGGATTCCATCTCGCTATACGGTCACGGCTGTCTAGGATACATGAGGGTTTATCTACAAGCCAGCAGTCTCTTAAGGTCATGAACAAGCCTAGTGTCTCAATCATAAGCAAGTAAGTAAGGGTCACAAGATGTTTGATCATTAAATATACAATAATAAGGCATCCCAAATATTACATATTCAGCTGATCATGAAGTTAGTCGTTACAAAATGTTAGGACTAGCAAGAGTTTAGTCATACATGATCAACCCTAGGATTTGTCAATCATGTTACAGCCCGTAGGCAGACAGTAAGTAAGTACAATCGAGCTAAACAGGTGCTCGTCGGCTAAACGCCTCAAAAGAATATTTTTACACTAGAGCGGGAGAGCCAAAAATAACCCACTCGTTGCCAGGGTTCCGTCTAGTGGCCACCATCTGGCTGGGAAGTCGGTAGATCCTCTGGAGCTGCTCTGAAATCTGGCCACACAAAACCAGCTGGGTCAGACCCCAGAAAGAGCAAGTGCCACAAAGGAGGCTTCACTTAAGAACTAAAACCAGCAATCAGCACAGGAATATAAATATAAATAAAATAAGGACATGAATAAAAGGAAACATATCAGGATGATATACGACGAGATAACCATGGAAATATTCAGATAGCCAGGTTACAACCCGTAAACCAAACAAGGACCGGGGTTGTAACCCTTCGTCTGAACGGAGCTTGGTTTCTCACCATTTATCGGTAAAATAAATACAAGCATTCTGGTCATTCAATAGTCTGGAACAGGGTCAGGGCAAGACTAGACTGGTTAGACTCCATCCAATTACTTCACGGCCAAACAAGAACTACGGTTTGATACTTTAACTAATTAGGGTTGTCACAAGCCTAATTACTAACAAGATGCAGCGAGATTATTCTACAGGCACAAGCCCTGCAGACCATCTAGGCTACCCAGGTCGAGAGATTAGGGTTGAATTCAGGTGGGTACATCATCCAGGAAACGCATGTACCCTTAAGCAGTTTGAAGGGTGCAACACATGACAGTGTGCTGGAAATGTGCCCTACTCGACGGCAGGCTACAGATCCCAAGCGCGCCCAGGTAACGGGATTGCCTGTAGCTGGAAAATCTCTTCATGACTAATGTATTAATCTAGCTGTTAACCTTAGTCCATTTTAGTAGGTACTCCTGACCGTGGTACTCAGGAGTCCCCTCCTAGACATGATGCAAGACAGGACTGGATTATTTGTACAAGCAGAATCGCCCACGGTGTCCAGGTTATTCATGCAGGTCATGTCATGTCAGGTAGCCGTCGTAACAGCTTATCAAGATATAACATGTCAGGTTTATCATGTCAAGTGTACTTGTCAGGAGTGCGCCACGACGGACCACTATCAGGTCATGTCAGGTCATTATGTCAGGAGTACACCACTATGGGTCACTATCGTGTCATGCTCGGGCATCATTCCAAACATATTAAACAAATCCATGATTATCAAGTTCATGACAAAAGGCGTAAGGATATAAAATGGTAATCAGGCTACGCTCAAGCCAGGCTACGCTCAGGCTAGCGTACGCTCAGGTCTGCGTACCAAAGGATCTATACACTTCTAATGGGAAGCGTACGCAAGGGTCAGCGTACACAAGGGCACGCTCAAGCTACAGGTCAGCGTACGCTCAAGCTAGCGTACGCTCAAGACTGCGTACGCTCGAGCTAGCGTACGAAAGGGGCCAGCGTACGCCTTGCTCGCTTAAGCTAGCTACCAAGGCACGCGTACGCTCAAGCTAGGGTACGCTCAAGACATGCTGCCAACAGGCAGCGTATCAAGGCTAGCGTACGCTCGCTAAAGAGCAGCGTACACAAGTCAGCGTACGCTCGCTAAAGATCAGCGTACACAAGTCAGCGTACGCTCGCTAAAGAGCAGCGTACACAAGTCAGCGTACGCTCGCTAAAGAGCAGCGTACACAAGTCAGCGTACGCTCGCTAAAGAGCAGCGTACACTCAGTGGCGTAAGCTAAAAAGCTAGCTCACTGTTCACTGTCTTCTCCAAATGGCAAGAACAGCAAGAACTCTAAAGTTGAATCTAAGCTTCAATTATCCAAATCTTGGTCAAAACAAGTCCGAATCCAACTTTCCAAAGGTCAAAATTGGGTAGAATGAAATTCTCTAAAACATGGAACCATCCAAACTTGAAAACAAGGAAGTTTAATAGATCAAAACCACCAAAAATCCGAAAATAGCAAAACTCTAGGTCTACAAGAATTAAAGCCTCAAAATAGAAAATGACAAGTTCTAATGTGGTTTAGAATCATGAGGAGAAGCTAATAAAACCATCAAAAGAAGTTCTCTTGTGGAAGCAAGTTGCACTTGCCTATGGTGTTCTTGGTTGATGGAGAAGAGTAATGGTGGGGGAAGGAGAAGTAAATAAGAATTATGGAGGAGAGAGAAGGTTGGTGGGGATAATAAAGAGGGGGGTTGTGGTAGAAATGAAGGAGAAGCATAGGCTAAGGTGTTCCACCCTTGGCCCATGATGAACCAAGCATTGGGCCGGCCGAACCAAGCCAACCCAAACCGAGAGTTAAACCAAGCCGAGAGCTAAACAAGGAATCAGGCAATACATAATAAAATACGTATACGTATCCTAAAATACGTAATACGAACATAGGCATTACAACTCTACCCACCTTAAAAGAATTCCGTCCTCGGAATTTAATTAAGAGGCTAGAGGGACAAGAACAAGCTACACTATTCACAGGCAATCATACTAGGCAATCAATCAATCATGCAAGCAAGGAATTGATGGCATGAGGCATAAGAAAGACATTATACCTCACGAGTCAAACAAGTCGGGATATCGTGATCGGATATCATCCTCACGCTCCCACGTTGACTCCCCCAAAGAGTGATGACCCCAAGCAACTCGGACTAACTTGATAGTCTTGTTCTTGAGGATCTTCTTTCTCCGGTCCAATATAGACACGGGCCTCTCCTCATACGAAAGGTTGGTACCAACAACCAATTCCGAATGATCTAGGATGTGGCTCGGGTCTGGGATATACCGTCGTAATTGGGATACATAGAATACGTCATGCACCTCGCTTAGCGACGGTGGAAGAGCGAGACGATAGGATACATCTCCTACTCGCTCCAAAATGTCAAACGGTCCTATATACCTAGGACTAAGCTTGCCCCGTACGCCGAAATGAATGACGCCACGGTTAGGCAAAATCCTCAGGAATACATGATCGCCGACCGAGAACTCGAGAGGGCGCCGATGAGAATCGGCCCAATGGCGCTGGCAATCTTGGGCAACTCGAAGGTTATCTCTGACTCGCCTGACTACTTCAACGGTCTGAGCAATCATTTCTGGACCAAGCATCTGCCTCTCTCCAATATCATCCCAGGCTAACGGGGATCTGTACTTCCTGCCATACAGTGCCTCGAACGGTGCCATCTGGATACTGGCCTGGAAACTATTGTTGTATGAGAATTCCACCAGGTGCAAATGATCTTCCCATGAACCACCGAAGTCAAGTGTGCAAGACCGCAACATGTCTTCAAGAGTCTAGATCGTGCGCTCCGACTGGCCATCCGTCTGCGGGTGATATGCCGAACTGAACTGGAGATGAGTCCCCAAACTCTCTTGCAAGCTACGCCAAAAGTGCGACGTAAATCTTAAATCTCGATCCGAGGTGATACTGACTGGCACTCCGTGCAATCTGACAATCTGCCTGAGGTACATCTCCGCTAGCTGAGCCGTCGACTGACCAACTCTAAACGGGAGAAAGTGCACTACCTTGGTAAGCCTATCCACAATGACCCAAATAGCATCTCTACTAGCTGGGGATCTAGGTAATCCAGTCACGAAATCCATGGTCACATGCTCCCACTTCCATTCTGGAATCGGCAAGGGCTGAAGAAGTTCAGCCAATCTCTGATGTTCGGCCTTAACCTGTTGGCAAACCAAACACCGAGAGACAAACCGAGCTATCTCCTGCTTTATGCCATTCCACCAGAAGTGCTGACGGATATCACGGTACATCTTCGTACTGCCAGGATGGATGGAATACTGAGAACTGTGCGCTTCTGACATGATCTCTTACCGGATATCTCCGCTGGGTACACAAAGACGCTTACCATGCCTAAGTGTACCATCCTCATGAATACATAACTCTGGTCTTCGTCCTGCTTCACACTCTGTTCTGAGTCGCTGAAGCTTGGAATCTGCCGACTGCGCCATCCGGATCCTCTCGACTATAGTGGACTGAACTTGCATGCTGGCCATCAACGCCACACTGGAAGGAAGAACAACTTCAATACCCATCTTTTGAAGATCTGCTAACAGCTCTGGTTGCGCTGTTAGGAAATAAGCTCCGGCTCTCCTGCTCAATGCATCTGCTACGACATTAGCCTTCCCGGGATGATACTGCAAGTTGACATCATAATCCACAAGAAGCTCTAGCCACCTCCTCTGACGCAGGTTAAGATCCTTCTGGGTGAAAACATACTTCAGGCTCTTGTGGTCGGTGAAAATCTCCACCCTATCTCCGTACAAGTAGTGCCTCCACAACTTAAGTACAAACACCACTGCTGCCTGCTCCAAGTCATGGGTTGGGTAATTCCTCGCATGATCATGAAGTTGTCGTAACGCATAAGCTATTACCTTTCCATGCTGCATCAGAACACATCCTAAACCTCTGTCTGAAGCATCACAGTACACTGAGAATCCTTCGGTCCCATCTGGAAGCGTGAGAATAGGAGCTGTTATCAGGCCTCGCTTCTACTGCTCAAAAGAACTCTGAAACTCTGCTGTCCAAGCAAACTGCGCATCCTTGTGGGTCAACTGCGTCAATGGCACTGAAATTCGAGCAAAGTCTAAAACAAATCGCCGGTAATAGCCAGCCAATCCGAGGAAACTACGAACTTCTGCAACTGTGCTGAGCACTGGCCATGACTTAATAGCCACAATCTTCTGGGGATCCACTTCTACTCCTCCTCGAGTGATGATATGACCTAAGTACAAAATGCGATCGAGCCAGAACTCGCATTTACTAAACTTGGCATATAACTGGTGCTCTCTAAGGATCTGAAGAACTATACGGAGATGCTGCTCATGCTCCGCCTCACTCTTGCTGTAGACCAGGATGTCATCCAAGAACACGATCACAAACTGATCCAAGTAAGGCATGAAGATGCGATTCATGAGGTCCATGAATACTGTCGACGCATTAGTTGCTCTAAAAGGCATAACAAGGAACTTCCAATGCCCATATCTCGATCTAAAAGCCGTCTTCGGGATGTCCTGCTCTCTGACTCTGATCTGATGATAACCTGAGCGCAAATCAATCTTCGAGAATACTGATGCCCCCTTGAGTTAATCAAACAAGTCATCTATCCTCGGAAGAGGGTATCTGTTCTTGATTGTCACTGAGTTCAAGGTACGATAATCAACACATAACCTGGACGTACCATCCTTCTTTTTCACAAGAAGCATCGAGGCTCCCCAAGGCGATCCACTAGCACGAATGAATCCCTTGGTTCTGAGTTCTTCAATCATCTTGTACAAGATCTTCAACTCTGATGGTGCCATCCTGTAGACTCTTTCTGACACCGGGGCTGTCCTGGGAATCAAGTCTATAGTGAACTCGATCTCCCGCTCCGGAGGCATACCTGGAAGTTCTTCTGGAAAAACATCTGGGAACTCATCCACTATCCTGGGCAACTGAACTGCTGCTACTGCCATCAGCAATACTGGAGGAGAAGGCTCAACCTCGCCTCGAGAGAAAGAAAACTCTGGCTCTCCTGGAATGCTAAAAACAATCCTGCCAATGTGGCAGTCTATCCTAGCATACTGGTTCCTCAACCAATCCATCCCTAAGACCACATCATAATCGGCCATCGAGAATTCTATCAATCTAGCGGGGAATTCCCTACCGCTAACTACGATCCGACACGAGGAAAATACTCTATCTACTCCCATAAGTCCGTTACCAGTAAGTATATTGAGCCTTACTGATAATGACTCGGGCTCCAATCCTACCCGTGTCGCGAATCGTACAGACATAAAAGAATGTGATGCACCAGAATCAAATAAAGCTGAAGCTGGAAAGGAGTTGACGAGAATAGTACCTGCCACTACCTCACCTGGTGCCAACTCTTCCTCCACGGTCATCACCATAGCCTGACCGTGCCCTCGGGGTACTGGTCCCCTCTGCTGAAACCCTCGCTGCCTACTCTGACTCAAGGTCTGGGCTTGCGCATATTGCTGGAGGCTCTGTTGCTGAAATACATGGGACTGAGGCGGCAAGAGCCTCGGCAATGGATACTGCTGCTGCTGCTGCTGGACCGGTGCGGGTCCTCTCACCGAAGAGCTAGAAAGGTTGGATGATGATGAACCACCCCTGTTCGGGCAGGATCTAACCCTATGGTCTGGTGCTCCACAAGCCAGACACAATTCCTGTGCCCTGCAACAATCTGCCACCACATGGCCTGGCTTCCCACAATGAGAACAACCCACTACGGAAGATTACTTCAGCTTCTGCTGCTGAGGGTGCGTCGGAGTGGAATGCTGAACCGACATTACTGAGGCCGCTCGCCTCGGAGCTCCAATAGTCAAAGCCCTGGCTGCCGGGGCTGGTGCTGAAGACTGATTCATCTGGCCGTGAGATCTCTTCCGACCACCGGTCCTATCCACAATCCTCTGGGAGGTATACTCATGCCTCCGGGCTGCTCTCAAGACTGCATCAAAAGTCTGATGCTCAAACTACTCAACTGCCAACAAGATCTCCAAGTGAAGTCCCTGCTGGAACCGCTGGGCTCTATCATACTCGGTTGCCACCAAGGTGGGAGCAAACCGACTGAGTCTAGAAAACTCGGCCGCATATCCGTCGACCGTCCTGCCTCCTTGCTTCAGATTGGTAAACCTCGTCTGAAGATCATACCGAGCCACGATATCGAAATACTTGGTCTGGAATCTCTCTCTGAATACTGCCCAAGCAATGGGTGCAGCTAACCCAACGGACTGCGCTGCCCACCAGCTGCGGGCAAGATCTAATAGCTGTAGGCGCACAACTGCCACCTTCTCGTTCTCTGGGGTCCTGGCTGCTTCTAGAATCACCTCTGTGTCCTGAAGCCATGCATCTGCCGCGATAGCATCTTCACTACCGTCGAAGAATGGAGGGTTCAAGCGCTTGAAGCTGTTGGCAGCGCTGTTACCCTGATGACCACCCCGGGTCAAAGCATCCGTCACTGTCTGGTGCAAGGCATCTCCACGCCGGTCTTGGGAAGCTATCAAGGTCCTGACGAGTCCTACCAAAGTGCCGTCATTATGTTCTACAGGTTGAACTGGCTGGACTGGTGGCTCTCCGCCAGAAGGCACGACTCTGGAGGCTACTCCGGAATGCTGGGCTTGATCTCCAGGTTGTTGCTGGTCCGCGGGAGGTGCTCCGCCTTGCTGGTCGGCAGGTCCACGAACAATGCCGCTGAAGAAGACGACATAGGAAACAATAAGGAAGGACCAGGACAGATCAACGATACAAGCATATGATCAGGACAAAAATCCAGGGATTCAGAAGATACGAGCAGAGATCAAGGACGAATACTGATTGAGACATCTATTCGGTAAACCCTCACATATCTTGATTTACAAGACCTGCATGGGCCACCACTTAAACCATGTCACGCCCCAGAACCAGAATACTAGAGAGCGGGGGCAGACATAGCCAGCTACGTATATTGAAATGGATTCCATCTCGCTATACGGTCACGGCTGTCTAGGATACATGAGGGTTTATCTACAAGCCAGCAGTCTCTTAAGGTCATGAACAAGCCTAGTGTCTCAATCATAAGCAAGTAAGTAAGAGTCACAAGATGTATGATCATTAAATATATAATAATAAGGCATCCCAAATATTACATATTCAGCTGATCATGAAGCTAGTCATTACAAAATGTTAGGACTAGCAAGAGTTTAGTCATACATGATCAACCCTAGGATTTGTCAATCATGTTACAGCCCGTAGGCAGACAGTAAGTAAGTGCAATCGAGCTAAACAGGTGCTCGTCGGCTAAACGCCTCAAAAGAATATTTTTACACTTGAGCAGGAGAGCCAAAAATAACCCACTCGTTGCCAGGGTTCCGTCTAGTGGCCACCATCTGGCTGGGAAGTCGGTAGATCCTCTGGAGCTGCTCCGAAATCTGGCCACACAAAACCAGCTGGGTCAGACCCCAGAAAGAGCAAGTGCCACAAAGGAGGCTTCACTTAAGAACTAAAACCAGCAATCAGCACAGGAATATAAATATAAATAAAATAAGGACAGGAATAAAAGGAAACATATCAGGATGATATACGACAAGATAACCATGGAACTATTCAGATAGCCAGGTTACAACCCGTAAACCAAACAAGGACCGGGGTTGTAACCCTTCGTCTGAACGGAGCTTGGTTTCTCACCATTTATCGGTAAAATAAATACAAGCGTTCTGGTCATTCAATAGTCTGGAACAGGGTCAGGGCAAGACTAGACTGGTTAGACTCCATCCAATTACTTCACGGCCAAGCAAGAACTACGGCTTGATACTTTAACTAACTAGGGTTGTCACAAGCCTAATTACTAACAAGATGCAGCGAGATTATTCCACAGCCACAAGCCCTGCAGACCATCCAGGCTACCCAGGTCGAGAGATTAGGGTTGAATTCAGGTGGGTACATCGTCCAGAAAATGCATGTACCCTTAAGCAGTTTGAAGGGTGCAACACATGACAGTGTGCTGGAAATGTGCCCTACTCGACGGCAGGCTACAGATCCCAAGCGCGCCCAGATAACGGGATTGCCTGTAGCTGGAAAATCTCTTCATGACTAATGTATTAATCTAGTTGTTAACCTTAGTCCATTTTAGTAGGTACTCCTGACCGTGGTACTCAGGAGTCCCCTCCTAGACATGATGCAAGACAGGACTGGATTATTTGTACAAGCACAATCGCCCACGGTGTCCAAGTTATTCATACAGGTCATGTCATATCAGGAAGCCGTCGCAACAGCTTATCAAGATATAACATGTCAGGTTTATCATGTCAAGTGTACTTGTCAGGAGTGCGCCACGACGGACCACTATCAGGTCATGTCAGGTCATTATGTCAGGAGTGCACCACTACGGGTCACTATCGTGTCATGCTCAGGCATCATTCCAAACATATTAAACAAATCCATGATTATCAAGTTCATGACAAAAGGCGTAAGGATATAAAATGGACGTTAAATATCTAATAAAATATCAATATACAGGGCTATAGAAGATCAAGGGTAATCAGGCTACGCTCAAGCCAGGCTACGTTCAGGCTAGCGTACGCTCAGGTCTGCGTACCAAAGGATCCATACACTTCCAATGGGAAGCGTACGCAAGGGTCAGCGTACACAAGGGCACGCTCAAGCTACAGGTCAGCGTACGCTCAAGCTAGCGTACGCTCAAGACTGCGTACGCTCGAGCTAGCGTACGAAAGGGGCCAGCGTACGCCTTGCCCGCTTAAGCTAGCGTACCAAGGCACGCGTACGCTCAAGCTAGCGTACGCTCAAGACATGCTGCCAACAGGCAGCGTATCAAGGCTAGCGTACGCTCGCTAAAGAGCAGCGTACACAAATCAGCGTACGCCCGCTAAAGAGCAGCATACACAAGTCAGCGTACGCTTGCTAAAGAGCAGCGTACACAAGTCAGCGTACGCTCGTTAAAGAGCAGCGTACACAAGTCAGCGTACGCTCGCTAAAGAGCAACGTACACAAGTCAGCGTACGCTCGCTAAAGAGCAGCGTACACAAGTCAGCGTACACTCGCTAAAGAGCAGCGTACACTCAGTGGCATAAGCTAAAAAGCTAGCTCACTGTTCACTGTCTTCTCCAAATGGCAAGAACAGCAAGAACTCTAAAGTTGAATCTAAGCTTCAATTGTCCAAATCTTGGTCAAAACAAGTCCGAATCCAACTTTCCAAAGGTCAAAATTAGGTAGAATGAAATTCTCTAAAACATGGAACCATCCAAACTTGAAAACAAGGAAGTTTAATAGATCAAAACCACCGAAAAATCCAAAAATAGCAAAACTCTAGATCTACAAGAATTAAAGCCTCAAAATGGAAAATGACAAGTTCTAATGTGGTTTAGAATCATGAGGAGAAGCTAATGAAACCATCAAAAGGAGTTCTCTTGTGGAAGCAAGTTGCACTTGCCTATGGTGTTCTTGGTTGGTGGAGAAGAGTAATGGTGGGGGAAGGAGAAGTAAATGAGAATTATGGAGGAGAGAGAAGGTTGGTGGGGATAATAAAGAGGGGGGGTTGTGGTGGAAATAAAGGAGAAGCATAGGCTAAGGTGTTCCACCCTTGGCCCATGATGAACCAAGCATTGGGCCGGCCGAACCAAGCCAACCCAAATCGAGAGTTAAACCAAGCCGAGAGCTAAACAAGGAATCAGGCAATACAGAATAAAATACGTATACGTATCCCAAAATACGTAATACGAACATAGGCATTACAGTACGTTCCGCCTTCGTCACGATAAGAGACTGTCAACCCGACAATGGAAAGTGAGCATTTTGATCATTGAACCATACATCGATCGTATCAACCAAATCCTTTTTAGGGTTTTTGGTTTGATCTGTTCATCGTGCACCTTCTCTTTTTAGAGTTCGGTTCACCTTTTGACTCGCGTCACCCTTTTTAGGGTTTGATTGTTGTAACTCACATAGTATTCAAACTGTATCATACGATGTGGCGCATCAAAGATTTAGTGCTATATAGATGCGATGCAACACAGATGCTGCGTTATACAAAATGAGGTGCAACACAGATGCTGTACCGTATAAAATATGGCGTAACACAAATATTGTGCTATATAAAATATGGCGCAACGCAGATGCTGTGCCATACAAAATATGGCACAACACAGATACTGTACAACATAGAAGTCTCGGCACAACCTGTAATTTTTTGTACAGATTTGATCATTGCACTCGGTAAACTCACTAACTTCTTCTTGTTCACTTCTTGTAGGGAATCGGTTGGCAAGATTTTTCAAAACTGGTATCGGTGATCTTGGATGCCATGGAGCTGAACCACTCTGACACACACATCAGAGAGCTCAGAACTCTTTATGTTTAAAAGGGCTTCCTCGAGATGGTAGAAAGGGCCTTTATACATGAGAGTTGGATGGTGGAGACACAGAACAAGGAATCGTATCACAAGGGTGATCTCATTCCTACTTCTCACGAAGGGTCATCTTTTTTCCACTAGTTGTATTGACAGCAGCTTGTCTTCAAGCTGATGTACTCTGTCGTTCTCCTCTCATCTTTCTGAGAGAGAAAACCAGAGTTTATTCCGTTGCCTTGCTCGCTGTTTCAGGTCGAGTCGACAAGGAACTGGCACCAACAAGAAGATCCAAAGATATAATAGACCTCTATTTTTTATATTTAGAATGAAAATTCGAGATGTAATAGATTTTCATTAAGATGTATCTATATTTTTAAAGAAGGAATAAAGAATAATTTTTTTCTCCTCTATGACTTGATTTTTTGTGATGATATAGAAAATAGAATCCAGAGGTAATGTGGACGTGAATTCATTTTTCTATTGATGATCTTCAAGCCAGCTGGGACTCAAAGATAGAGTATCATGTCTAAAAAAAGGATATATGTGATAATACAAATTTATTATAAAGACGGAATTAATGATTTGGATGGACTCCATGGGGGATTTTGAATATTTATTATTTGTGATTTTATTTACGAGAAAGTAAATAAACCTAAAAAGATTGATGAGTGAATAAGCATGCCTTTTTGAGGAAAGGTCGCTTCGGTTCTCGAGATAGAGAATAAATAAAGACTTTTTCACGAGATGAAAGGAGATGAATGAACGAACATGCCTTTTTGAGGAAAGGTCGTTTCGATTCCTGAGACAGAATGTTTGGCCTTTCTATCTATAAATAGTGCGAAACTTTTAGGAATGTTATCCACACCTATCCTTTTATCGCAATGTCTTTCGAAGATGCATCCAAGAAGGCTGAAGCCATCCCAAAGATCGAAGCTGCCATCGACACTCATTCCGATGAGCCTCTGCCACCCATTCGGCCAGAAGTGGAAGAAAGCTCGGTAGTTCCTGAATCAAAATAGGACATTCTTGCCAAATTGGTGGAGCCTAGAAGTACTGCCGAGGAAGAAGCTCTGAGGAAGGCTGATTGAGAACTACTGGTGTCATCGGACAATAATGCCTTCGAGCTTCTTGCGAAATATGTTTCCAATCAAGAGGGCTCTGGTCCTCGTTAATTTTATGTATTTCCTTCTATTTATGTAATAAAAGGAATTTTATTTACATTCTGATTCTCTGTGTTGATATCTCTTTGTCTTCAAACATGATATTTCATAAGAAATTTGTCATTAATGGGCATCATGGCGACTCGACCATCCATACCAGTCAATTGATAAGCTCCGTTGGAGAAAACTTTGCTTACAATGTACGGTCCTTCCCACTTCGCTTTAAATTTGCCTTTGATCATGTGCATCATAGTCATAGGACGTCTAACGGTTAGAACTAGTTCTCCTTTCTGAAATGTTCAGACTTTGACTTTACGATTGAAGGCTTTTTATAGACGAGCTTGGTATAACTCAATATGTTGTTGAACTAGGAGTCATTTCTCATCAAGCACTTCAAGCTCCTGAAGTCTCAGACGATCATTATTTTCGGTTGTGAGTTCATTGGCAATGGCAATCCTTAGGGAAGGGATCTGGATTTCCAATGGTAAGACGGCCTCGCATCCATATACTAAAGAGAAAGGTGTACAGCTTATAGGAGTACGTACAGTAGTACGGTAAGCCTACAGATATTCTTCAAGCTTTTTACTCCAGTTTTGTTTGTTGGTAGAAATAAACTTCTTGAGTATTTTGATGATGGTCTTATTAAATGCTTCTGCCAACCCGTTAGCTGCAGCATTGTAAGCTGTAGAAGCAATATTATTGATCCTGTTGTCATCGTAGAATCGAATAAATTTCTGACTGATGAACTGTGGCCCATTATCATGAATGATTCACCGAGGAACACCGAATCTGTAGATCACATAATGCTTAATAAAATTGATAACACTGCTTGTCTTGACCTCAGCTAGAGGTATAGCTTCAGCCCACTTTGAGAAATAATTAGTTATGGCCAATATCAACCGATGTCCTCGAGACGAGGGAGGGTTAATAGGACTAATGACATCCATGCCCCAAGCTTCAAAGGGCTATGATGCTGCCGTCGGGTGAAGAAATTCTGATGGTTGATGGATGAAGTCAGCATGGATTTGACATGTTCGACACTTCCATGCATACTCGATTGCATCAGATACCATCGAAGGCCAATAGTAGCCCATACAACGAATACAATCCTGTAGTTTATGACCAGGTTGATGTGTGCCACAATCACCGTCATGAGCTTCACAAAGTATTTATTTTGCTTCCTCTCCTGCGAGACAGCGTAAGAGTAAGCTGTCAAACGCTCGTCGATAGAGTGTCTTTGTAGCATGATTATAATAGAATCTGAGTGACCGCCGACGAATTATTGTAGCCTCCTTAGGATCTTCGGGTAAGATATCATGGACCACGAAGTCTATGAAAGGAGTCCTCCAATCTTCATTGATAGTACAAATTTCAAACAAATTGTTGAATTCCATGTTTCAGTTGTTGACTTCAATATTTAAGTTATTCTCGACGCAAAATAACTCTCTATTAGTGATGACCATCATTTGTTGCCTTCTTACTGGAATTTCTAACACTGCTACAAGATTAGCGAGTGCATCAGCCTCTGTATTACACGCTCGGCGTACATGCTCGATGAAGAAGCCTTTGAATGAAGTAACCATCCAGATCGTTGCATCATGATATGGGACCAGATTTTGATGTCGAACTTCGTACGTACTTCTAGATTGGTTAACAATCAGTTTGGAGTCTCTGTAAACTTCAAGATATTCAATATCCTTTTGGTGAGACGAGGACGATTCAAATTCCTGCAACAATAGTACCTTTTGGTCTGATTCTGGATGCACCATCCAAAAAAAGATGCCATGTAAGAATTTTTTCTGAAATCATGTTGGACTCCAAAGTTTCGTCTGGAATCTCGTCGTAGAGTTTAGAAGTTTCGAGAACTGGATGAGCTACCAGAAAGACAGCAAGGGCTTAACCTTTAACAGACTTTTGAGGAACATAAACCATATCATATTGTGCTAACAATATGGCCCATGTTACAAGCCTGGAACTGAGTGTACTGGGCTTCTTCATCAGGATCCGGAGAGGGTTAACTCTAGAAATAACATAAATAGTTTGGCCAGTGATATAATATCTCGTCTTTTGAATAGCAAACATCAAAGCTAGACATTCTTTTTCTACTGGGGTGTATCGGTGTTCAGCTCCAATCATTGTATGACTAAGATAATAGATAGCATGTTCATAACCTTCTTTATTCTTTTGAGATAATAAAGCACCTAGTGAATGGTCCATTGCTCGAACATACATCAGGAAAGGTATTCCTGAGGCCGGAGGCACTAGAACTGGAGGGTTCATCAAGTACCGCTTTATGTCTTCAAATGCTTGTTGACATTCTTCAGTCCAAAAAGACACACCTTTAGAGATAATAACGAATCCAAGAAATTTGCTACTAGAGACTCCCAGGAATGACTTGGTGGAATTCATCTTGAGTTGATGTTGGCGCATTAGATCGAATATAGTTCTCAAGTCTTGAATGTGGTCTTCCTATAGACAACTTTTGACAGCAATATCGTGTACATAGCATTCAACCATCTTTCGTAAATGATCACGAAAGATAGTACTCATGGACCGCTGATAAGTAGCACCAGCATTTTTGAGACCAAACGGCATGACTGTATAGCAATAAACTCCAAGAGGAGTACAAAAAGATGTAAGTTTTTCATCTTCTGGATGCATCTTGATTTTATTATATCCTGAGAATCTATCCATAAAAGACATTTGTTCAAATCTGCAAGTATTGTCAATCATGACATCAGTGATCGAAAAAGAAAATTCGTCCTTGGGACAAGCTTCATTAAGGTCTCTAAAGTCGATGCAGACTCAGACTTTTTCTGTTTTCTTCAAAACTGGGATAACATTAGCCACCCAGTCTGGATGTTGTTCTTCTCTGACGAAACTGCAGGCGATGAGTTTCTTGACTTCAGCTTCTATGGCATCCATCATGTCAGGTCAAAATCGATATTGTTACTGCTTGACTGGCTTCGCATTCGGTAGAATATTGAGCTTATGGGTAGCGATCTGAGGATCTAATCCAGGCGTGTCTTTATAGCTCCAAGAGAATACATCAATGTATTCCCTAATAAGTTGGATCAGTTCTTGTTTATCTGCTTCATAGAGGCTTTTATTGACGAATATTAGTTTTGGGGAAGTTTTATCTCCAACATTGACTTGAACCAACTGATCTTTGGTAGGTGGCTCATGTTGCTCGAAGCGAAACTCCCATTGAGTATCCATCCTTTGTGCCCAAGGATCAGATTCAGAGACTTCGGCAAAGTCTTCGTCGTCTTCCGAGAACTCGGCAGTTACCATATTGGAAGATAGAGTCACGCGATGGACGTGCCCAACACTGGTGTCTGAATCCCATGAGACAGAATCAGAAGAGTTAGATCGTTTTTCTTCATCGGATTCGGAGGCTTCTGGAGTCGGAATTGGTGCAATATAACCTAATCCCCGCTTCATTTTGTTGTAGTATTGTTATGATTTTTCTTTTGGAGTAAAAATACGAATAAGAGTTCGCCTTCCTTTACCGCCATTAAGACCAGCTTTAAAATTATAGCCCATCTTTTGAATGATATCTTTTGATTGGTGACTATAACAACGTAGTTGAAGTCTTTCGTTATCGTGATTTTCTTCTTCACCATTGGACGTGATTTTCTATTTTGTTCCTTTACTAAAAAGTATAGGAAGTTCGTCTTTCTTTCTGGAAAGAACTAAGAAGAAGAAGCCCTGCATGGCTCGAGCAATACTTCGTCTTGGAGAGGTTGAACTGCTCCTATGGTAAGTGGTTCGAAGCTATCTAACATTTCTAAATAACATCGAGTATAATAAAGAACATAAGTATATTGTAAAGGAGATGCTATTTTATTGATTTGTACATCATCAATTACAACATAATTCTTAGTCTTAACAGAAGGCTTAGTAAGGTTGATAACCAGAGGAGGAGAAGGAGGATTTTTAGCCTTAACAGAAGACTTAGTAAGGTTGATAACCAGAGGAGGAAAAGGACAAGGATAAGGAGAAGGTGAAGGTGAAGGTGAAGGTGAAGGTTTGTTACGACGAAGGTCAATAATTAGAGGCTCAGAAGGGATGATCTCTTTTTGTTCCCTTTCTACAGCAGAAGGCTGTTTGTTATGAGAGGAAAGATGGATAGTCAAAGCCTGAGAAGAAGAGGGACGAGTAGTACGTCTTTTGACAGGAATTATAAGAACATCATTCAAAGTATCATTCTGATCTTTCTCACTGTCCATCGCCAATACAACCTTCATGAACTCTTCCTTGTACATCCGAGAGTTAGTACAATATGCTTCAATGCCCCTGAAAGGATTTAAGTCAGCTACTTCTTTCTGAACCTCTCTATTGACATCTATATATTTGAAGCATTAAGGTAGAGTGGATGGTACAATGTTATGTTCATGCAGAAAGGATCTTCCCAGCAAAGCATTATAAGAGCCATGATTATCGATCATGTAGAAAGTAACCTTTGTACAAAGATTGCCTATTTGAACCTTCAAACGAATCTTTCCTAGTGGTTTTCTTCTTCTAGAATTGAATCCTAAGATTATCGTGATGGTTGTTGAAAGATTGTGTACAGGAATCTTTAATGCATCTAGTAGAGTCTTTGGCATGATGCTAAGTGTAGACACAAGATCGATCAAAATACGATCAACCTTCATGGTATCGACATATCCCGTGAAGTAGAGGGGTCGGTCATGACGATTATCATAGCATATCATCTTGTATAAAGATGATGTTGGGTATTAGTTCCATCACACTATCACAATGAAGGCATATTATAGGCTCTTCCTATGGCTTCTTGAGGAATGTTAGACAAGTATCAGCTTACATCAAAGCTTAACTCAACGTTTCTCGAGTTTCCTTTAAAAGACGAAGTAGCTCAAAAATTGACAATCTTGTCGGGGTATTAGCCAGCTGAGCCAGTATATCAAAGTTATATGGCTTTTCGAGTCCCAAAGTTGGAGTCTTCTTTAATACTTTATCAAAATGGACAGGCTATTTTCCTTTGTCGGCTGTCGTCGATTTGGGAAGAGTTGGTTCTACTGGAGGTGTTGAAGCTGATGGAACATTGATAGCAGGAGAAGATGATGTTTGAGGAGCCTCCGGAGCTGGAGCAGGGTTTTCTTGACCTTCCGAATAGTCTCTTAGGTAAGGTTTTCCAGACATGGTACTAGTTAAGGCTTCTTCTTCGGATACAGGTTCGAAGGATACCATATTGCAACTCTTTGCATAGATCTTATATCTGGAAGGCTTCTTTTGGCAAGATGAAGAGTTTGTCCAGTAACCCAAACCAACCCGAGATTGGTTGTGAGAAAGACATAGAGAAAGAGGTACAAGAGATCCCTTTTTATGGTTCAAACTAGAAGCCTTTTGTAGATCATATCCCATTTTTATCGTTAGTTCACGAGACTGTGGACTATACAGATGGAAAGCTAGTTGATATTTGGCTTCTGACTTTGACAATGTTGTCTCAGCAGGTGAAGAAGAAGAAGGATTATCAGCTGTCGAGATGAAGGTAGCAGTTAGAGGTGGAAGACAATGTTCACCCAACGAAATCATATGACATGATTTGTATTTAGTGGCCTTCTTAGGCTTGGTGGAGGAAGACGATGTTTTTAAGTTAGCCACTAAATTTGGATGGATCTATATAATTTCCCCTTTATCAGTAGACAGAGGAACAAGACCATCAGTTCGTACAGGTGGAAGATTAACAATCTCCAGAGTAGTTCTCGGGATGGGGATGACGTCGTCCTGCACAAGTTGAGCCAAAAAATCTCCAAAATGTAGAGAGACGACGTTAGCCGTTACAGTTTTCTCGTCTTGTTGGAGAGTGATTGCACCGGAATTGACCATCTCTTGAATTTTATCCTTGAGCATATAGCATGCTCGAGTTGGATGTCCAATAAATCTGTGGTAAACACAATATTAAGGATGGTCAGTCTTACCAACTTTGTCTGGCCATTTTGCTTCTGGTAGTTGAAGTTTATTGCTCTTGATCAGAAAATCAAAGATACTCATGATATCATCTTCATCAAAAGAGTATTCTTCTTTTGGACGTGGTGCCCTTTGTGGTGGAGCTGTTGGGGTAGATGTTGGCTGACTTATATTGATAGCTAGAGTTTCTTTGCCTTTGAGATTAATAGCCAAAGTCTCTTTGCTCTTGCGATTGTTCTGACGGCCACTATTATTTGGTGTAGCGTGTTCATCTTTGTCAAGATTAGGTATTTGAATACCTAGTTGTTTGAACTTGTCAGCGCACTCTTCTGCTGCTTTGGCGTTCACTATGAAGGAAGGCCAGTCCTAGAATTATGTTGATCCCGTCCACATGCTAATTATAGGCAACAGGTTTGATTTGCAAGTGTCTATAGTCAAAGCATCTGGAGTTCTGAGAGGCATTTTGAGTGCTTCACGGCAGAACCGTTCGATGAAACGTTCGGTAGTTTTATTATGTCGTTGTTTGATTTTGATGAGAACAGACATAGTCATGTCGTTGGTTTTCTCATAAAATCGTTCCAAGAATATTTGTTTGAAGCCAGAGAATGAGGTTATGCAACCATCTGGTAAACTACGATACTAGTCATATGCTGCACCAGCTAAACAGTCGACAAATACTCTAGTAAGAAGAGCATCATTTGGTTGAACTTGATCAGTCATTACTTCAAAGTGATTGAGGTATTGACTTGGAGATGTGCTGCCATCAAATAGCATAATAGTAAGGGTTTGTATTTAGGAGAAAATTGAACTTTTTTCCAATCTATGGAATAGGGTTGTTTGATCCCAAGCTTCTGCAAGACGTCTTTCTGTTTGAAAGCTTCAAATTGAGTACGTAAAAGTTTTACGGCCTCATTGGTATTTTCTGATGATTGTGGAGCAGTAGATTAATTTGATATGTTAGAAGGATGTACTGTATGATAAGTACCATGTCTATCACCAGATTAAATTGGAGCAGCCTGTACTGGTATAGAAGTAGTGTGAGGAGATTGTACCCCCAGATCAATATTGATGGGAGCTGATGTTGTTACAGGTTCCTGAGTCGGAATCAGATTTGCGACCGGTGGAACTGTATGTTGTGCCATAATCACAGCATACATGCATGTCATCATCTCAGCCATGTTCTTCAAACTAGCCTCCAAAGTAGTAATTCTTTGCTCTTGATTGTTAGAACTGGAATCATCTTGATCTTCTGTGGTGACATAAGCAGTCACTTATCTAGCTATTGAAGACGAGCTAGTGGAAAAGATGGTCTTTCCAAAACTTTCACTATCAGCATCAAAGTCATATAAGGAATCACCCCCAGAATAAGTGATAGGGGTGTCCTGTTGAATGAGAGAATCTTGGTTAGAAGAAAGATTCCTTTGATCGATTGTGTCTCGGCTTCTTGATCTAGTATATTGGTATACTCCTTCGCCGGATTCATGAATCCGATCTAAGTACTGTTGACTTGGATTGCGGAATGTATTACGTCTTGGACGTTTTCCACCCCAGTGCTTCGAGATGCCATGTTGACAGAAGCATAGAGTAATTCATCTTCGTCCACTAGGATAGATTCAGGAGTCTGAACATAATTCAAACGGTCAAAGACAGACCGTTTAGCTGACTGACAGCAACATTTAATGACAACTTCATGGTAGTGATTGCAATGATGTTCTTGTTGTTGGACCACCGCTGGACGGGATGGATATGCAACCTTCCGCTTCTGTATAAATAGCTCCTGGAGATCACTAACAGGACGAGAAAAAGTTGCAGGAATGTTGCCCTTGATGATATTTGGGACATGGTTCCTGTTCTTGAGGTGTCCCGTACCTTGAGCGTATAAAGACGTGCTAAGCTGGTTAGCATAAGTCATAGGATTTTTCACCTCAGAATTCTTCCTCTGGTGCAAGTTAGCAACTGGTACAGGTTACGCTTGATACGTCTTATGTGTTTTCGAGGTTGACCCCTAATTAACACCCATTGATATAGGTACGCAAGTCTGACAGGGGTGCTACTTGTGCATCTACTTGAGATACTAGCAGTTTGCCTTGTCGGGATCTTGAGATACGTAGGGTCGATAGATTTACCCTGACCTCTTTGGAGTAGGCATAATACCCTTTTGTGTGGAAAGTTTATTCTGAATAGAACCTATTTTCCTGACATAGATTTGGTTGTCTCTGTTAAGGAGAGTAGATTTCTATCTGAATCCACTTTTGTGCTAAGAGGCGCAAAGGCGCAACTAGCAGTATTTTCCATCCAGTCAATGACTCGAGCAGAATGAGAAAAAGCCAAAGAGCATTTTTCCTGTTTTAATGATTTCCCAGTAAGTTTCTGGCTTGATGACGAAGAGGGAACCACTAAACAATGTTTCCATGTATGTTGCACCAATGTAGAAATATGCGCAGGTTGCGCTAGAGAAGAAAAGGTCAAAGGGCACTTTCCTTTGTTTTGTCCAGCAGAGGTACTGGACATATTTTTCTTCGAGTTCAGAACTGGAGGAGCAGAGGAAGTAGCCAAAAGGCTATTTTCCTTAGGTTGTGCCAAGGCAGAAATGTGCGTCGGTTGTGCCACACCAGAACAGGCACAGGTTGTGCCTGGGAGGAAAAGGCTAAAGGGTGCTTTTCTTTGTTTTGGATAGTAGTGTGTCGAGACGAAGTCTCCTTCGATTTCAGAATCGGAGAAGTAGAGGGTTAGCCAAAAGGTTGTTTTCTTAGGTTGCACCAGGGCAGTAATAGGCGCAAGTTGCGCAAAGGCAACAGGTTCTGTCGTCGAGGACTTAGGAGTCCAGACAGAGTGCGTCTTGCTCTTAGCATTGGCAGTAGTACGCTTGGCACCCCCAGCATTGATCATGGCCTCGTAGGATGTCTGGTAGGCTTGAACGACCTGGGTCTTCTGCGTCTTGCCGATCGACGCGATATCACATTGAGTTTTCACTTTCTCGTCGGAGGAGAAAGGCGTCCCCAACAGAGTCGCTATTTTGTTTGCAAAAACAAAAGTTTGATTACATACTAAAAAAGAGTACAAGAGTACAATTGATTTCTGGAGAAGTATAACTGTAGGAATCTGACCAGAAGACGATCACTTTATCCCTTAGACGATGTGATATCGAAGACACGAGCCTCTAGAGGATGCAACAACACTTTAGCAGGAGATTATGATCATTCGTGATGCTTTGAGATTGATTTGAAACTCTATTTACAGAGTTCTTGAAATAACTATTTAGCAGTTATTCTGGGTTACGCGCACTTTAGGTTGCGCGCCTCCTGTTCACTTGCACGAGCGGTTGCACTAACTGCTGTAGATGCATGGCATCGTTTAATTAAGATGTGCATGATCGTAGGCAGTAAAGTGGACACGCTCAACGAAGTTAGTTGCATGCGTGCCATGTCACCCTACTCTAGATACTATTCGATCACCTTATACGAGCTTTATCAGGTTGTGCGGAGGCATAATATAACAACTTGTGCAAGTGGTTGCACCAACTGCTGTGGATGCGTGGCATCGTTTGAATGAGATGTGCGTGGTCATGGGCAGTATAGTGGGCATGCTCTGCGAAGTTGGTGGCTTGTGTGCCACGTCATCCTGTTTCTAAATAAAAGTCGATCAGGTGGCCCCAACTAGCCAGGTTGCGCATGGGCGCAACTCAATACTGGCACCTTTGACTAAGTCTTCTGTGCTGTACTGATTAATTCTTGTGCCACACAATAACTTGTGCGAGCCAGCTGTTAGCATTAATTACATGCTGACAAAATCTTTTCGAGCGTCACGTTGTGCAGGATTCGAACGGATTTTCCATGATATACGTATTGTCAGTTGTCACACAATGATGATGCCGTTACAGCTTTTCGAGGAAGTATGCCACATGGCGCTCGCGCAACCTGACTCCTACGCAACCTGAGGTTGGCGCAACCTGAGGTTGTGCAACTTGATGTTGGCACAACCTGATGATATCACTTCAGGAGCGGTGCATCTTGATTTTTAGCCTCTATAACGACTTTCTCCTTTGATGAGAAGGTGACAACTCAATGTAATGTTGCGTCGATCGGTAGGATACAGGAGACTTTCATCGTTGAATTTGGCCAAACTGCTTATGAGGAACTAATTAGCGCCGGGGGTGCCAAGCACGCCACTACTGCAGCTGCAAAAGATAAAGTGTGCGCTATCTAGACTCCTAAGTCCAATATTGTGCCAATTGTTGCTGCTGCTACTCAAGACAAGGGAAAGCGCTCTATGGCTACTCCCCATTCTACCCCAGTCCTTGACTTGGTGGAAAACTCACTCGATTGTGCCTCTGCGCCAATCAGTGCTAAAGCACCTCTGAACAAGAACTCTACTTCCAAGAAAGTAGGTTCTGCTCAGAGTTCGCTTCCTTCTTTCCATAGGTGCCGCACCAAACACGTTATGCCAGTGCGTACAGAGTATGAAGGCATTTTGCATACCCCTAACCAAGCTGATTTGTGCCAAGCTGTCCTGTACCAATCAGGCCAGCGGTATAATATCCCTACTATACGCATATTAAGAACAGAATATGGGAAGCTAAGGGTGTCACACACTAGCAATCAAGTGGTGCCAGATGCTAATATGCTTGTCTATCTTAATAGGCACAGGGCAGAACGTCCTCAAACAAGTCAGATGGCGTGCCAAAAGACCAATGTAGTCTGCGCTAACTACTAGCTTGCGCACAGTGAGGGCTTCTAAGAGCTATAACCCACCCATCTATGCCAATGAACTTAGTACTGCCCTATACACGCAGAAAACTTAAATGTTTAGGAATAGGCATCATATTTCTAATGTAATCAGGCAGAGTCAGCCTCCTCCTTATTCTTTTTTTCCTGCTACTATACCAGATCTCTGCGAACTCATTGTACAAAAGTGGAAGACTGTGAGTTCATCCCATGCAATGATGACCCCACAGAATGAACATCACTCTAATCAGTATCATGAGATTGTAATTATGTGTTACTGTAAGACAGCCAAACGGTCGGTGTTTGACCGCTTGAATTACCCTCGCTCTTCTAATGTGATTCTGATAGATAAGATAACTCACTTCGTGCATCATCAACTACATACAACAAACATCGTTGTCGCTCACATGAAGTTAATGTCAAGTGCTGCTGTAAGTCAGCAAAACGGTCTGTGTTCAACTGTTTGAAAAACTTTCGATCTACCGATTACTCTCGACCTCCCAATGTGGTCTTGGTGGATGAAGATGAACTGCTATTTGCTTCGATCAATATAACATCTTGTAGCACTGGGGTGGGAGACACCCGAGACTTAATTCATTACGACCTTCGATTCGACAAATCCATGATCAAATCCTAGACTCCTCTGAATGAGTCTACCAAAATATACGATCAAGAAACCGAGACTTCCTCGATCAAAAAAATCTTCCTAATTCCAATCTTGGGGGTAGTAGTCTACTAGACTCCGATGCTAATAGTGAAGACTCTTGTCGAACTATCTTATCCACCAGCTAATCTTCTGTATTAAGAGAAGTGTCTACTTATATGATAAATGAAGAACAAGATGATTCCAGTTCTGCTAGCCAAGCGCAAAGAATCGCTGCTTTGGAAGCTAATCTGAAGGACATGGCTGACATAGTTACAAGTATGCATGCAGTAATAATAGCACAACATGTTGTTCCACCGATTGTGAACCCAGTTCCAACCCAAGAACACACAGTAGGTTCTGTAACTACCAACACAAGCCTTGGAGTACAGCCTCTTCTAAACATCACAATTCTGGAGGTCATACACCTTCAAGCACAGGCTACTCCAAGTCATTCCGGTGCTGGAGGTGGTTCTTATCATGCGGTCCCTCATCCTAATCCTTCAAATCAATCTGCTGCTCCTCAAACACCGGGAGACCCTCTTGAAGCAGTCATGCTTCTGTAAAACCAGTTTGAAGCCTTCAAGCAGAAAGAGGAATTGTAAGCCCACTTCCCAATTTTTTTATTATTTTATTTTGATTATGATTAACTTTTACGATAATTAGGATTTGTACCTAAGCTCATAATAGAGCTTTGATCATATTATGGTCATTTGGCCCTTATATGGTTTATATAAGCATTGATTATTTTATAGCTTATTATAATTTTTAGAGATTTTTAGATATTTATTTATTAAGGTTTAATATTTTTAATGACTTTTAAGATTTTACAATAGGTTTATTTGAGACTATTTTGAGACCCGGTATTTTATGTAGGCTCTAGTAGGTTATAAATATTTTCTATAATTTTAGAGAATTTTTTTGCAATTTTTAGATATTTATTTTATTAAGTTTTATATATTTAAAGGCTTTCAATATTTATTATGAGGCCATTTGAGACTAATATGAGGTAAATTATTTTTATTTATATTCTAGGAGGTTAGATATATTTTTTGTAATTTTCTAAAAAAAATTAGGAATTTTTAGTATTTTATTTGAGTTTATTTGGCCTTAGAATGATTTTTAAATTATTTTCTGTAATTTATTATCCAGTCATACCCAATCAGCGCTGGCCGGGCCCAACCGTCAGACATTGCAGCGCCCAGTCGGTGGGTGCTAACTGTACCCGCCCTATATATATTTTTTCGCTGAACAGTAAACCCTAATTTAATTCTGGCCGATTTTGAGGAAACTTGTTCCAAGGAGACCCCCGACTTCCCGAGGCGATTGCGAGCAACTCTGACCTCCTTTTTGTGTACCATTTTTTTTAGATTCGTATTGAGGTATACTTTTCGAATATCTAATTTATTTTTATTTTATCTGAACCTTAATTTCTATAAAATTCGTAGAGTGTCGGTTGTCCGAAACTTGACACGTTTCGGTGTTTTCGAGATTCTGGGAGGACCGAAAATCGAAATCATGAACCGTTTGAAGTTTCGGAAATCTAACACAGAGCTCTACGACATATATTTTTCCTAGAAATTAATTCGTCACCTAGTACTTTAGTTATTCTGTTGAACTCAGAATTGATCGGTGAATCACCGTTTTGGTCACGATTAGCCATAACGGTGATATCTTTTGACCAAAATGTGAATTTGTGGCACGGTTGATTCCAACACACTCATGGCACTGAAATCTACCAAGGTGCACTTTCAAAACCTTGAGTTTATGACGTTTGACTAGATAGTCAATGGTACGCCTCGATTTGCGTGCCATGGTTTCCAAAATTGGAAATATGACTTTTTAAGGCCAAACTTCCATGTTTATATTATATTCAGATTATTATTAGGTTAAATTAGGTTTTTAAGTAATTTATTCTAGAATTAACTATTACTAGATTAGTTAACCCATTAGCCACTTATTCCATGAATTTAGAACTAGAACCTTAGAATTGACTTCTGGTTTTCGTGCATGGTTCGTGGTATGATGTATGTTATAGGTTGACATCTTCTAGATCGACAATCCTCTCATCCTCGACTTGTAACTACGATTTGTGCAAGGATTCAGGCAAGTGCACTTTCTGATTGCTTTCAATTCATAGTAGTCTTTCCATTTCATGTTTATACATATGCTCTCTTACTTATTGACACATTGTTACACGGATTAGTGTCATGGATCTCTACCTACTATATTTTGTGATTTTCGTATTTCCGTATTTTCGTGACTTGTTCGAGTCCATGAGTACTAGTCGGGAAAAAAAATATCTTAGTAGACTTGTGGACTACCCAGAACTATCATCCGTATCTTTCGTAGAAAATAGCAGCTGCACACGATATGTGCAGGGTGCCTGATTTACCCCCTAGCTGTTCACATGTCAAAAGTAATATTTCAAAACACATAGATAGTTGTATTTTACTTGTCTTTTCTTGTTTTCTTCACTACTTGCCATGTTATCCCATTTATATGTTTTCTCCAGTCGATACGTCATGTTATAGAGTTACCTACTTTCTTTCTAGACATGCCATGATATCAGTTACTTTCTAATTTCATTTCACATATGTTATTTTCATGTCTTGGGAATTCTATTATATTTTTGCATTACCGTCGGTTTGTGTGCTTGTTCCATTCCTGACTGGAAACCAACATTTTTCAGGTTAACTGTGGCTTCTCTTAGCATTGGAAGATACGGGTGTACTTGCAGGCTAAACCTAGAGATAGTTAGATAGAGGTGTTGTAATCATTTTTAATATATAAGAACATTGTATTTTTTAAATGTAAATCTTGTAAATCTTGTAATTTGAGTTAGTAATGTGAATGAGCAATAAAGTTATTATGTGATTTTGAGCATCATGGCCTTAACAGCATTCTACCATCGACTATGCGGCGTAGGCTGGCTTGGACATGCACTCGTATTCCGAAAAGCGGTTGTGGGTCGTGACAAGTTTTTGTGGTGGCCCATGCAGGTCAGTTTTTGCAAAAGATTGCGAACTCGTGGTAGTACCTATGTTAGTCGTACTGCTACGAGCCTGCGACTAGGAAATGCTCATTCACAACTAGGTTTAACACTACTAAAATAACCCAGATTAGCGACGTCAGGAGACGTCGCTAAATACGTCGCAGTACGTCGCTAACAATGATTTGCGACGTATTTAGCGACGAAAAACCTACGTCGCTTATAGGCAAGTCGCAGATGGTAATTTCGTAGCCGAACGTCGCTATTTGCGACGCGGCGTCCATTGTCGCTAGACGTCGCAAAATGAGCGACAGAGAGCGACGTATAAGTACGTCGCCAACATTGCGACGTAAAGCGACCACTAGCGACGCTTCAAAAGTTTATAAATGATGACGAGGCATGGCATCCACGTGGCCACGTGGGCAACGTAGCGACGTGTATTAGCGACGTCGAGCGACGTAACGTCGCTAGTTAGCGACGTATAGCGACGTTTGTGTGACGTCGCAGTACGTCGCAGAACGTCGCTATACGTCGCTAATGTTAAAAAAAATTAAAAAAATATAATTGATATTTTTGTTATGCTGTGTTTCTGTGTTTACAGTGTGTGTGAAGTGCAGTGTTCGAACCATCGACAGTTTCGCTTACTGTTCTATGTTTTATCTTGGATAGAAAGAGCAACAGTTCAGGGTGCACTTCTCGGAGCTTCCTCTTCACGTCCTTCACCTTTTCGGGAACCTTTACGACGTCCGAGAAAGTGAAGGTCGTGAAAATGAAGCTCTCAGAAGTGCACCCTGAACTGTTGCTATTTCTATCCAAGATAAAACATACAACAGTAATCGAAACTGTCGATGGTTCCGAACACTGTATTTCACATTCACTGTAAACACAGACACACATCATAACAAAAATACACAATATATTTTTTTAAAATTTTGGCAGCATCTCTTTTGTATATCAGATCATCGCTTATAATCCAGCGTAGGTATATTTGTCATCCCGTCGCAGATATCACAAAGTAAATATCACAATAAAAATAGGAGGCAGTGCAAAGTAAATATCACAGACACCCATCCTCACAAACATCCAATAGAGTCAAATAAAAATAAAAGATGATAAAAAGTCTCCCACCAAGTGTATAAACAACAGTGTATGAATAAACAATTTGCCCATAGGGCCAATACATATAAGTCATAAAAAACTAATAAAATCACTGCGGACCCCTGCCGCGCAACTGGGATAGAATGTAGTCATACTGCTCCTGGGTGAGCTGTACCGCAGGGGCAGTAGGAGGCAGTACAATGTCTGGAGTCGGCGCCGGAGGTAGTGCAGTATCTGGAGTCGGCACCGTCGATGGACCCGGAGGACGTACCTGCTCCAGCTCTTGCAGTCGCTCACCATGCGCAGCAAGGGCACTCACCACCTTCTCAGTATACTGAGCGACTGAGAGAGAAAGGCTCCTCTGCGATCCGTCCAGCTCGACCTGTCTATGCTCCGTACGCTGCGTAGACTCGGTGAGCGTCTGCAAGTTGGCAGCTGCAGCCTGATGCAGACTCATCAGCTCCTGTATACTGCGCTCGACCGCATCAAATCGTCCGGTGACGATCGAAGGGTCGGATTATCGCTCGACCGTATCAGAAATCTGCTGCTGCAACTCGCGACGCAGCTCCTCGATCTGACGACGAACATCCTCAGCTCGTGACGACGCCTGCGTAGCCGGAGACTGCGCACTGACGAGGGGGCCCGGGATGACTCCGAAGCCAAATACGCGCCGTAGGATCCCGTACCGTAGTACGTACCCTTCTGAAGACCGCCAACGGCGGTCATCCAGAGCTCGTCCGGCGATGGCTCTGCAGGCGGCTGGAAGGAAGTACCAGCCCCTCCCTCTGCTTGCGCACTAGCAGCAGCAGCAGCATCAGCCGCCTCCTTCTGTAGCCGAACAAACTCGGCCTAGAACATGTTTACTAACGTGTAAGTGTTTACTAAAGTCTATATTGATATCTATTTTCCTATTTTCTAAATTATAGTCAGTTAATATTAGTTGAATAGAACGTACATATGCCTGCATCGCCCTCTCGTCAATGAAGTCTCCAGCCCTCCGATGGGTGACCAGAAAGACGGTCACCATGTTCGGGTCCTCACCCTTCTTTACCTGTTAAAATATATTATCTATTATTAGTATTAAATATTATATCGAACTATATATAAATTAATGTCCGTCATAGGAAATGTACCAGACGACGAAAATGCTCCGTCATCGGAATGGAGCCACCACACCACTTACCGGCGCTCGACCGCGCCACCTTGGCCTTCTCAGACCGCTCCTGGTACTGGCGCTCGCTGAATCTAGCCTTCATCGCAGTCCACTGCTCTGGCGTAATCCAACCCTGGATCGGACGTCCGGCGCGATCACGACGCTTCTGGTCGTCGATCGCATCACGGATGAGCTTGGCTATGACGGCAGGAAATTGGCCCTCGATCCTCGCCGCCCGGTGTGGTAGATAGAAATTGGTCCTCTACAAGAAGTAAAATACAAAAGTTGTATAATATACACAAATGATTATTAAAATTTAAAAATAAACAAATTTTTTACCTGGAAGTGGGCGAACCAAAAGGCCTTCCTATCTGCGGGAGCATCTGAGTAGTTGAGCCAAGGCCCACCATAGTTCTGCCTCACAAATGTCCCCAGCTGTCTCTGTACTGCAGAAGGCCAATATCTATACAATAATAATTTTTCGTGAATATATATACATATAATCATTTGAGAAATATATAATAATTAATTAACTTACTTCATAGGCCCGTCCGTCCAAATCTCTATACGCGTCTCGCCCGGGGGAGCGCATGGAGGGTCGCTCTCACGTCCTGCCTGGGCAGGATCAGTCTGATCGTCGTCCTCCATATGATCGGCGTGGGCTCCCTCCATAGAGCCGTCGACAGTAGGAATGCTGGACGGGGGATCAGGGATGCTGGACGCGGGATCAGGAAGGCTGGACGACGAGGGAGGAGTCGCCAACCTGCTAGAACTGCCATATCCCGGTAATGGACCGGGAACAGGAAGACTGGACGACGAGGGAGGAGTCGCCAACCTGCTAGAAATGCCCTGTCCCGCTAATGGACCGGGAACAGAACGGTACACTGGCGTACTCGGAGATGAGGATGAGGGTACGGAACTGCCCTCTCCATCCCCAGCCCGAGGCTGACGGGGCTGCCTAATATATAATCCTCCGCGTCGTCCAGATGGTCTAGTCATACCTGACAATAAAACATATGACAATAAAACAAAAAAACATATTTATATGATAGACATCACAGATTTTTGAAAAATACCATAGTCAAAAAGTGTCACTGAAGTGTCAATAAAAGTGTCAATAAAGTGTCACTGAAGTGTCACAGATTTATATGATAGAAGTGTCACTAAAGTGTCAAATATGATTATAAAACAAACGTACAGATTTAATCCTCTTCTGAAAATTCATCTAGTTCGTTTAGCTCATCTACTTCTTCTTCTTCTTCTTCTTCTTCTTCTTCTTCTTCTTCTTCCTCCTCTACATCTTCACTTTCATCTGCATCTTCCTCTTCAGATAATTCTACTTCTTCTACACAATTAGATGTGTAATAGGAAACTTCCATCGTGTCCACTTCTATAATATTTGTTACAAGAGGTAGTTCATCCTGTTGATAAGCTATATCGTCAACCTCAAAGGTATTTCTAGCTTTGGTCTTGCATACTGCCCACCAGTCCGACCTTGTTGTTCCCCGTTTAGGATAACTTGTGAAGTACACGAGCTGAGCCTGACTTGATAGGACAAATGGTTCATAGGCTTGATATCGACGCCGATAGTTTATATCAACAAGACCGTGCTTGTCTACTTTCCAACCTTGACCTTCAATCGGATCGAACCAATCACACCTGAATAACACAATCTTAGCAGGCTCTATTCCATAACTATATGTCAGCTCCACAATCTCCCGTAACACGCCATAGAAATCGTTGTCCGCATCAACATCTTTGTAGTTCGAAGATCTAATACACAAACAGCTGTTTTTGGTGGAATCGAGATCCACAAAGTTGTCTCTGATCGGGCAAGTTGTTGACTTGAACCTAAACCCATTAACACAGTAGCTTGGCCATATTTTTGCAGCATAAATTGGTCCCTTGGCTAGCGTTCTAATAGACTCATTCTCAAGTCTTGCGTATGGACGATCGACCTAAATACCACGAAAGAAGCAATTAAGCTCATTTTCAATCAAGTGCATATACAAAAAGGTAATTACAGAGTTCTCAAGTCTTACATATGCACTCAACCATGATGGAAAATAACGCCTCATTTCTTGTTCTAGTTCTTCTTCTGTTATGTGTGGCCTACCCGACCTCACATCATCATTAAATATGCTGAAAACAACATCGTTCAATTAATGTAATAGTATAATAATTAACACTATTAAAATAATATAGACGTATTAATTACTTACCCCTCCAGTTTCTCTACTTCCTCTTCGTCGCAGTTGAGTAATACATACACCTGAGCAGCCCTTAGCTCATCATCGTTCAGATATCTCTTTTTCATCTTACCCGATAGCTTTCCTGGAGTATTGAATACCTTCAGTATTGTATCATTACTTTCATGATCTCCCTCGTCGTTTCTGGAAGCTCTCGTTCTATTAGTTACAACATGAGGCTTGAAATACATCGAACAAAAGTTTGTAATCTCCTCGAGAACATAGGCTTCACAAATAGAACCCTCGACCCGTGCCTTATTTTTCACCTTTCTTTTTAGGTGATTCAAATATCGCTCGAACGGGTACATCCATCGATATTCGACGGGTCCACCAACACGTGCCTCATAGGATAGATGAATCGGCAAATGCTCCATAGAGTCGAAGAATCCAGGAGGAAACACCCTCTCTAGCTTGCATAGTGTTACCGCAATGTCCTTCTCTTGCTTTTCTAGACGATCAACGAGCAATTTCTTAGAACAAAGATCCCTGAAGAATATGCTAAGCTCCGTCAATGGATCCCAAACTGCCTGCGGTAAGAATTTCCGAAATGCAATCGGAATTAACCTCTCCATGAATACGTGACAATCGTGGCTCTTCATACCCGTCAATTTGTTTTCCTTCGGATCGACACATCTTTTCAGATTTAACACATATCCGTCTAGAAATTTTAGGCCCTGGATCCACCGACAAAGTCTCATTTTATCCTCCTTGTCCAGCGAAAAAATTGACTTCGGAAGGAACTGTTTTCCATTCTGCTGTATCAAATGCAACGCAGGGCGTTTGTATATTTCTTTTAAGTCCAACCTGGCCTTGGGATTGTCTTTCATTTTTCCCTTTACGTCCATTACAGTATTAATTATGTTATCAAACACATTCTTCTCAATATGCATGACATCAAGATTATGTCTGATCAGATTGGTACTCCAGTATGGCAGATCCCAGAATATGCTCCTCTTTGTCCAGTTGTGAACTCTACCAAATCCATCGCACTTGTACCCAGTTGTAGGATCTTCGATAGCACTTGGAAAATCTTTAACCTCCTCCCATATCGTGTCTCCGCACCACCTTGGCGGTGGATCACCCTTCTCTACAACGCCGGCACGGAAAGCATTCCTGTTCCTTCTGAACGGATGATCTTTTGGCAGAAATTGCCGATGACAATCAAAGAAGCACGGCTTTCCGCCGTGTTTCAAGCGGAAAGCCTTACTACGGTCCATGCAATACGGACATGAGAGAGGGCCATGAGTGCTCCATCCAGATAATATTCCATAGGCCGGAAAGTCATTGATGGTCCACATAAGGGTTGCCTTCATCTGAAAATTCTGCTTCCTGGAAACATCATACGTGTTAGCGCCTACTTCCCATAACTGATTCAACTCATCTATCAAAGGCTGTAAGTATACGTCAATGTTCCTCTTGGGATTGTTCGGACCAGGAATTATAACGGTTAGAAACATGTACTGAGTCTTCATGCACATCCAAGGCGGTAGGTTATACGGAGTAACAATCACAGGCCAGCACGAATACTGGGATCCCGAAAGACCAAAAGGAGTAAAACCGTCAAAAGATAGTCCCAACCTGACATTTCGCGGATTGAAGCAAAATCTGGATACACTCGATCAAAGTGCTTCCACGCTTCTCCATCGGATGGGTGATCCAACACTCCTTCAATCTGTTCTCGCATGTGCCAACTCATATTTTTGGCCGTCTCTTTCACCATAAATAATCTTTGCAACCGCAGCGTTAAAGGCAAGTAGTGCATTGAATCGGTCGGTCTTCTTGCACCGGTAGACCTTCCTGTACTAGTTGTCTTATAGCGATCAGCACCACAAAATCTACACACATCTGTGTCCTTGTCGTCTTTGTAGTACAGCATGCACCCATTGCGACAGGAATCGATTTTCTCGTATCCCATCCAGAGCGATCTCACCATCCTCTTAGACCGGTAGAAGTCTTTAGGCAACTTAGCACCCGCCGGCAAGATCTCTATAATCAACTCCAACACTCGGTTGTAGCATTCTTGCGACATGTTAAAATCTGACTTAATGCTCAACAGTCTTGTAACCACCTCCAACGGTGAATGATCCTCACAACCAGGATACAATGGAGTCCTTGCATTCTTCGGCAACTCCATGAACTGTGCAGCATCGGCGTTCGGTGCCTCCTCAGGTGCATCATGAACGAAACTAGGCCCCGCAGCGTCGAAAACTATGTTCACGCACCCGTCGTCGTATGCATGATTATCTGAAACAAAATTAGGTCCCGCATGCATATACGGCTCAACGTAAGGCTCCGGCTCTGATGCTAAAGACACAAGTTCTCCGTGTGCGGTCCACTGATAGTAATTAGGCGTGAAACGCCTCGAGTACAAATGATATGTCACTTCCACTTCTGGATAATATTTCACGTTATGACATTTCACACACGGACACTTAATTTTGGTGCCGTCCATGTACTGAGGGAACGCCTTAGCAAACTGCAGGAACTGCTCTACTTCTACTATGTATTCATCCCGTACACCACACATATCATCAGGACGACGATTGTACATCCATGAACGATTCCGCAAGTAGTAATTCATATCCATTTGAAAATAATTCTGCAAAGATGGACACACATTATCCAACAGGCACAAATTCGTATATAATGTCTTATTATGGGACACACATTAGTAGCGGACAGTTACTAATAACAATGATATTGACCGATACCGATACGGTTTGGCATGTTCCGATCCGATACAAACCGATACCAAATATTGACCGATACCGACATTGGCATGTTCCGATACTATACAGACCGATACCGATACCAAATATTGACCGATACCGACATTGGCATGTTCCGATACCGATACTATACATATCGATACCGACATTGGCATGTTCCGATACTATACCGACATTGGACAGTTACTAATAACAATAATATTATCCAACAGGCCGATACCGACATTGGCATGTTCCGATACTATACCGACATTGGACAGTTACTAGACTACACTTCACTTACACCTCTGGATGACTTTGGCTCAAACCAGCCAAAGCTAGTTCAACGAGAGCTCCAAAAAAAAATGGCTCTCCTCCCACAAACCACAATGGAAACTATACTTGAATAATGCACTCTATTCATTTGGGACTATTCCAGGTGTCCAAATTATAAGCAACCCTATATACATGGTACGAATTTCCAATATGTGACATTCATCCATAGCTACTGTTTAATTGTTTCATTCGGGGTTCTATTATGTGTGAAATATGCAAGACGCAAGTTACATTCCGGATGGACTTTTATATCAAATTGGCGTTTCTAAAACACTAGTCCAAAACATGGAAATCTTTTATTTTCCTGTATCTCTGTTTGTTTGTCATGTATATTTAGAATCTGTCTAGGACTCTAGACTAATGACATTCTTCTTGATATTGGTTTCATGCACATTAAAAATACACTTTCTCAGCTACTATCTCTCCCCTCGTTTTAGGCATACTTTGATTCTTCACATCTTCCAGACCTAATTTAGAGCATATATATATAGTTTAAGAAAATCAAGAAAATAGCAGCTTAAGTCATTTATAATTCCAAGAAAAGGTGTGGTATTGTGATTGAAATGCATTTTTGCTAAGGTCCAGAGTTCTGATCACATTCTATCATTATGTTACGTTTCATATCTCAAGGATTTTTTCTATCTATACTACTATATAATAAGAAAAGTTGAGGCTTCACCGTAATTTTTTTTTGTTCCAAACATATCCTTGTTTATGTTTACTGAGTAAAATTGTTCATTAAGTTTAAAATGGACAAGTAGGTAATTATATATAGAAAAAAATTAAAGAGAGATTGTTGTTTATTCTTTCCGAGTAGTATGAAATGCACATGGAAATCTTTTATTTTCTAAATGCAAGATGCAAGCTGTAAGGAAAAACCCAAAACATGTCCAAGGATCGTGTCAGTGTCCAAGGGTCGTGTCCGTGTCAGTATCAGTGTCCAAAACACGCACACACAGTGTCAGTGTCCAAAATTTCGAGTTTGTGTGTGTGTGTGTGTGTGTGTGTGGGTGGGTGTGTGTGTGTGTGTGGGAGAGAAGGAGGAGGAGGAATTAGGTTAGGGTTTACCGCCGGAGAGGAGGAGGAGCTCCAGGAGGAGGAGGAGCTCGACGGGGGGGGAGGGAGTCGACGGGGGGGGGAGGGAGTCACCGCGGGGGAGGGAGTCGCCGGGGGGAGAGGGGGAAAAAAATTTCGAGTTTCGATTTTTCGAGTGAGGGGGAAAAGGGAGTCATGTGCCCTAAGTAAAAAAGTTAGCGACGTCCACTGTTGACGTCGCTAACCGTCACAATAATTTTAATATAAGCGACATATTTTCTTAATATGTCACTGAACGTCGCTATTCAGCGACATACTTTATCTAGTGTCGCCGAACGTCGCTATTCAGTGACGTATTGCGACGTTAATAGGAAGGAGTCGCTATATTATATAGTTAGCGACGTAATTTCATTCCGTCGCTAAACGACGTCGCTAATAGAGCATATTTTAGTAGTGTAAGTTGATAGGAGTCCCTTATTCAAATTGACTATTGGGTAGTTAAGGTTGCTATATAGGCCACGTAATCTAGGTAAAGGTTTATTGAATTCCTATTAGATACGTGAGAAAATTTTAGAAGGTTATTGTTGTATTCAATACGAAGGGTATGAGCTAAGGTGGGTAGACTTTTTGCTTGGTAATTTAGGCCTCTCTAGGGTCCATTTTCTAATCATTTGTGCAATTTTATTTTCTTCCCTCTAATCACCATCATCATATCATAAAAGTCATACCGCCTATTTATTTCCTATTAACTATAGTAATCTATTTTTCTAAGAGTCTATGTTTTAATTACATCCATGGTGTTTAAGCCTAACTTGACCCAACTATTCATATATCCTTTCCGAACTAGTTATTCAAGATATACATATATTTTTTTCCTCGATCTTTGAATATTAGAGAAATAGAAATTTAAAAGCTTACATTTCTATTGTCTTCGTTCATTTTGTTCCTAATCTTGATCACTTGTGTCTTGCTGAAAACATCGTCATATCGAAGTTTGTATCACTTATATTTTTCCTTGGACCTAAGGAGTTATTTTTAAATAGCTTCTCACTCAATTATATATATTAATCTCGAGTTAAGTTTTTGATTTAAATTTTCCTCTCAATCATTGAATCTTGGATATCCGTGAAAATGGATTAAAAGAGTTTTACTTATTTAACTTCGATCTTTATCCTAATCAAATATTTTTCCAAGAACCGATAATTGTACTCAAAGGACAGATACTAACATCTTCTTGGAACTAGTTTGAAATCCTAGAACTTCCTTCGAAATTCTTATGGATATAGTTGGAAGAATATTTCTTGACTTACAATGGCAAGACAGCAGCGTACCGTCGCCACTTATTTGACTTATAGAGACTGTGGGCTCACTGCAGCCAACAGCGCACTGGCGAGGCATGATCCCTAAGTTGAAGTCGAGTAAGTATAAGTTATCGAATATTATTAAACTATGCCTAAATTGTTTTATTTGATCTTCGAGTTAATAAATCAATAATGGATTAAGTTATAAAGTATTCGATACCATATAATTATTGGAGTCGTGATACCAAAGGTTTACTATAGCCAGATGTACACTGGCGGGACATAAATTCTTGGTAAAGTGACGTCACACATATGGTTTTAGAATATTATAGAAACTATATCTTTTTGGCATATGACTATTGATTTAGTTATTACTCTTTCCTTTATTTTTTGAACCCTTCTTTCTTACCTGTCTATCTTCGAGACGCCATTTGGCTTCCTAGTAACCTTTTAAACGTACTTTTGAATTCCTTCCACTAGATTCATCATCATACTTAGATTGTTGAATCTATGATCATATCTAAACGGTTTTGGTTTAATGGCGGATCGTGCCAAAGATTTCGACGGGATTATTCTTGACAACCCTTTGATTTCGACTAGACGGTTCAATTGTATTCCGATCGTGCCAACTCACAAGTTTCCTAGATTTTGATTTTTATAATCGTGCCTAAAGGCTTTTGCTTAACCAGTTGATCATGCCAAAATGATTCCAGTTGTTGGTCATTCTTAAATGACGTTGATTGTGACCAAACTATTTTGACCGTAATCACAATCATGCCCATATTTCAAACTCTAGTATTGCTAACGCTTAGATTTTATTCCAACTATAGTCATGACTATTTTGATCATAATCATGCTCATGCTCGTGCCAACTCCTTAATCTTCACCATGCTTGGACGACTTGCATGATTAACCAAGAATTATGACTGCATCTTAGTAGTATCAAAGTGTTTCTAACCATGTTTTGGCTTTGACTAAATTTTGATAGTTGATCATGTCTATATAATTTCGATAGCGGTAATCATGCCTAAATGCCTTTTCTCATTCAGCTAATCCTATTTTGATTCTATCCTTAAACATGCTTATGATTTGACCTTGATTAGATCCTTAACCATATAATTTGGTCATATTTTTCGTGCCTAAACGATCAATCGTGCTAAACCAAATTCTTTGATCATCCTTAAACACAGAATTTGATCGTAACTCAAAGAAAATATATTTTGATTGTGCCAAATTACATTTTATTTTATTTTATTTTATTATTTTTTGATTTTATCCGTAATTACGCGTGACTATTTGATCAGCAACCTTATCATTCGCTCGATTATGCCAAGTGTCGTTCTTATTTATATCGATTAAAATTTTGTTACCGTACCTAATCGTGCTCTTTGAAATTTTGAAGACGAAATATTTTAAGGTGGGTAGATTGGTAAACCCACATCCCTAATTTCAAAATTTTATTTTTTTATTTTAATAAATTTTAGTTAGAAAATAGATTTTATTTGTAACCACTATAGAATATATTTTGATGACAACAGAATTTTTTGTCAAAGTATTTTAGATTTAGAATTTACAAAATATCGTTTAAATTATTTGCTAATATTAATTATCAATTAAATTAATTTTGTTATATTATAATTAGTTTGATTCAGTCTTGGACTAACAAATATATGTATTGTTTAGATAATATATACAATATTTTCCAAGTCATTTGATAAATATATTATTCATTTAAATTATTATTGTATTATATTTAGATTCGATCAAATGCATTTTTTAATATTTTAATAAAATCTTGAATTTTTTTAAATTATTATGGATTGATTTTGATTTGTTAAATCTAATATTTATTTAAATCTTAGAAAGATTTGATCATCCTAGTCCTTAAATTCGAGGACGAATTTATTTCTAAGGTGGGTAGATTTGTAAGCCTACTTTTCGATTTTTTTATTTATTTTGATTATGATTAACTTTTATAGTCATTAGGATTTGTACCTAAGCTCATAAGAGAGCTATGATCATATTATGGTCATTTGGCCCTTATATGGTTTATATAAGCATTGTTTAATTATTTTATAGCTTATTATAATTTTTAGAGATTTTTAGATTTTTATTTATTAAGGTTTAATATTTTTAATGACTTTTAAGATTTTACAATAGGTTTATTTGAGACTATTTTGAGACCCAGTATTTTATGTAGGCTCTAGTAGGTTATAAATATTTTCTATAATTTTATAGAATTTTTTTTACAATTTTTAGATATTTATTTTATTAAGTTTTATATATTTAAAGGCTTCCAATATTTATTATGAGGCCATTTGAGACTAATATGAGGTCAATTATTTTTATTTATATTTTTAGGAGGTTAGATATATTTTCTGTAATTTTCTAAAAATTTAGGAATTTTTAGTATTTTATTTGAGTTTATTTGGCCTTAGAATGATTTTTAAATCATTTTCTGTAATTAATTATCCAGTCATACCCAGTCAGCGCTGGTCAGGCCCACCCGTCAGCTATTGTAGCGCCCAGTCAACGGGTGCTGACTGTACCCGCCCTATAGCCCTATATATATATATATATATATATATTTTTTTTTATTTTTTTTTCTATATATATATATATATATATATATATATATATATATATATATATATTCGCTGAACAGTAAACCTTAATTTAATTTTGGCCGATTTTGAGGAAACTTATTCCAAGGAGACCCCCGACTTCCCGAGGCGATTGCGGACAACTCCGACCTCCTTTTTGCGTGCCATTTTTTTTGTTGGATTTGTATTGAGGTATACTTTTCGAATATCTAATTTATTTTTTTATCTTTGAACCTTAATTTCTGTAAAAATCGTAGAGTGTCGGTTGTCCGAAAATTGACACGTTTTGGTGTTTTCAAAATTTCGGGAGGACCGAAAATCAAAATCATGAACCGTTTGAAGTTTCGGAAAGCTAACAAAGAGCTCTACGACATATATTTTTCCCAGAAATTAAATCGTTCATCTATTACTTTAGTTATTCTGTTGAACTCAGAATTGATCGGTGAATCACCATTTTGGTCACGATTAGCCATAACGGCGATATCTTTTGACCAAAATGTTAATTTATGGCACGGTTGATTCCAGCGCACTCGTGGTTCTGAAATCTACCAAGGTGCACTTTTAAAATCTTGAGTTCATGACGTTTGACTAGATAGACAACGGCACTCCTCGATTTGCGTGTCATGGTTTCCAAAATTTAAAACATGACTTTTTATGGCCAAACTTCCATGTTTAGATTATATTCAGATTATTATTAGATTAAATTAGGTTTTTAAGTTATTTATTCTAGAATTAACTATTATTAAATTATTTAACCCATTAGCCACTTATTACATGAATTTAGAACTAGAACCTTAGAATTGGCTTATAGTTTTCGTGCATGGTTCGTGGTACGATGTATGTTATAGGTTGACAGCTTCTAGATCGGCAATCCCCTCATCCTCGACTTGTGAATACGGTTTGTGCAAGGATTCAGGCAAGTGCACTTTTTGATTGCTTTCAATTCATAGTAGTCTTTCCATTTTATGTTTATACATATGCTCTCTTGCTTGTTGACACATTGTTACACGGATTAGTGTCATGGATCTCTACCTACTATATTTCGTGATTGTTGTGTTTCCGTGTTTTTGTGACTTGTTCGAGTCCATGAGTACTTGTCGGGATGGGAAATAACTTAGTAGACATATGGACTACCCAGAACTATCCTCCGTGTCTTTCGTAGAAAATAGCAGCTGCACACGACACGTCCAAGGTGCCTGATTTATCCCTAGCCGTTCACATGTCGAAACTGATATTTCAAAACACATAGATAGTTGTATTTTACTTGTCTTTTCTTGTTTTCTTCACCACTTGCCATGTCATCCCATTTACATGTTTTCTCCAGTCGATACGTCATGTTATAGAGTTACCTACTTGCTTTCTAGACATGCCATGATATCAGTTACTTTCTAGTTTCATTTCACATATGTTAATTTTTGTCTTGTGAATTCTATTGTGTTTTTGCATTGCCGTCGGTTGGTGTGCTTGTTCCATTCCTGACTGGAAACCAACATTTTTCAGGTTAACTGTGGCTTCTCTTAGCATTGGGAGATATGGGTGTACTTGCAGGCCAAACCTAGAGATAGTTACATAGAGGTGTTGTAATCATTTTCAATATGTAAGAACATTGTATTTTTTAATGTAAGTCTTGTAAATCTTGTAATTTGAGTTAGTAATATGAATGAGCAATAAAGTTATTATGTGATTTTGAGCATCATGGCCTTTACAGCGTTCTACCGCCGACTCTGCGGCATAGGCTGGCTTGGACACGCATTCGTATCCCAAAAAGCGGTTGCCGGTCGTGACACGAATTATAAATTTTAGGGATCAAACAACCATATCCTACATAGTAGAAGGAAGTCCCATTGCCACCTAAATACAAGTCGTCGACCATAATGCTATTCAACGGCAGTACATCCCCAAGTTCGTACATCAATCACTTCAAGATGATGACTGGTCATCTTCAGCAAAACGATGCTCTACTTACTAGGGTATTCGTCGGATACTTAGCGGGTACCTTCGACTGGTATCGAAGCCTGCCAGATGAATGTATAACATCCTTCGTGGTATTGAAACGGATGTTTCTGGAACGATTCTAAGAAGGAACCCATGACTTGACTATGTCTTCCCTTACCAAAATCAAGCAGAAGCCCAATGAAATAGCTAAAAATTTCATCGAGCGCTTCAGACGAAAGGCCGTGAAAATGCCTCTAGGTACTCCTGACACATTAACGATAGATACTTACAAATCAAACTTTTTACCTATTGTCAGCATGTGGATGGGACCTATACAGTTTTATTGGGTTCCTTCATAGTAAGTGTCAGAGCAGCCGAAGACAGTGCTGAGAAGTTCAAGCAATTAGGCATCCCCATGCCTAATCTCGACAAAGATAAGCATCATGCTACCAACAGCGGTAGTCACCAAAACAATCATAAAGGCAAAGAGGCCTTAGCCATCAATATAGGTCAGCCAGCACCTACATCGATAGCACCCCCACAGAGGGCAGCACCATAACCCAAGGAAGAGTATTCCTTCGATGACGACGATGTCATGAGCATCTTCGATTGCTTGATCAAAAACAATAAACTTCAACTGTCGGAGATCAAATGGCCAGATGAAGTAGGTAAGACTGACAATCCTGAATATTGTATGTATCACATATTTTTGGGATCCAACCAGGGCGTGCTATGTGCTCAAAGGATAGATCCAAGAATTGATCAACGCTAAAGCAATCACTCTCTGAAAGGACGAGAAGACGGTGATAGCCAACGTCGTCTCTCTGTAATTCAGAGATTTTGCTCCATAACTAGTTCCTGACGGTGTTGTTCCGATACCTAAGGCAACTATGGAGATTGTCAATCTTCCGCCGGCACAAAATGATGTTTTGGTACCACTGTCAATAGCTAAAGGCGAAATAATGTAGGTTCATCCAGACCTGGTCGATAAATTTAAACAGAAGACATCGACATCTGTTTCTTCTTCCAAGTCAAAGAAGTTGGCTAAATACAAATCTTGCAACATGATTTCAAGTGAGCACTCATCGCTTGACGACTGTATTCTCCCCTTTGAAGGCTACTTTCATTCCGGCAGGTTCTATATCTTCCTCTTCTGTCACGCCCCAGAACCAGAATACTGGAGAGCGGGGGCCGACATAGCCAGTAATGACATCAGGAATATTAAGGAAGGACCAGGATAGAACAATGATGCAAGCATGTTATCAAGTCAGGGATTCAAGGAGATAAGAAGATACGAGTGGAGATCAAAGGCGAGTACAGATTGAGACATCTATCCGGTAAACCCTCACATTTTTTGATTGACAAGACCTGCATGGGCCACCACTTAAACCATGTCACGCCCCAGAACCAGAATACTAGAGAGCGGGGGCAGACATAGCCAGCTACGTATAATAAAATGGAATCCATCTCACCATACGGTCGCGGCTGTCTAGATATGTGAGGGTTTATCTACAAGCCATCAGTCTCTTAAGGTCATAAATATCCTATTGTCTCAATCTCAACCAACTAATAATAATCACAAGATATCAAATCACTAAATATACAATTGTAAGGCGTCCCAAACATTACATATCCAGATGATCATGAAGCTAGTCGTACAAAATGTAAGGACTAGCAAGAGTTAAGTCATACATGATCAACCTCGAGTTGCCAATCATGATTACAGCCCGTAGGCAGACAGTAAATAAAGTTGCAAACGAGCTAACACTTGCTCGGCGGCTAAACGCCTCAAAAGAATAGTTTTACAATAAAGTGGGCAAGGCAAAAAGGAAAACCCACTCTTGGCCCGGGTTCTGTCTAGTTGTCACCATTGGGCTGGAAGCTTGGTAGATCCTCGGGAGCTGCTCCAAAATTTGGCCACACAAAACCAGCTGGGTCAACCCCAGAAAGAGCAAGTGCCACAAAGGAGGCCACGAAATAAGAACAAAAGCCAGCAAATTAACACAATAATATAATTACATAATAAGAGACAGTAATTTAAGAAAAACATGGTAGGTGAATATAAAAGACAATCTTGTACAAAATCGATAAAAGACAGAACATATGAAAAAGCATGACAAGATGATATACGATGAGATAACCATGGGACTATTCAGATAACCAGGTTGCAACCCGTAAACCAAACAAGGACCGGGGTTGTAACCCTTCGTCTGAACAGAACTTGGTTTCTCCCACCATTTATCGGCAAGGTAAATATAAGAAATCAAGATATGTAATTAATCATGATATTGAATTAAGATAAAGCATGAGTAGGCGTGTCATGTCAGAAATTGTACAGGATCAGGACGAGACAAAGCTGGACTAGACTCCATCCAATCAATCACGGCCAAGCAATAAATACGGCTTGCTACTTTAACTAACTAGGGTTATCACAGGCCAAGTTACTAGCAAGATGCAATAAGAATTCCAAGTCCGGTTACCTGTTTGTTACTACCTGAGTGATCCTAGCAAGAAAAGGAAAAGATAGCAGGATATAGCAGACACACTGTAGTAAGATACATGTGTCCTAAGGTACCACACTCAACGGCGGGCTGGAAGTACGCTCATCTCGACGGATAGCAACAAATCCCAAGTATATATATATATATAAGGCCGGGACCAAAGGGGCAACGGGTAACTGGGAAATTCTTCATGAACTATTTGATCAATCTAGTCATTAATCCTAGCCATATTCAGTATGAATCCCTGACCGTAGGAAACCAGGGATTCATGTCCTAGACATGATGCAAGACAAGACAAGTTCATTTGTACAAACACATTCACCCACGATGTCCAAGCCATTTATTCTTGTCAAGTCGTGTTAACCGTCGCAACAGCATCAAGTCAAGTCAAGTTACAAGTTACAAGTTAAGTCAAATCAAGTCAAGTAAAGTCAAGAGTGCGCTGCCACGGGCCACTATCAAGTCAGGTTGGTCATGTCAGGAGTGCACTACTACGGGTCACTGGCAAGGAGATCAGAGAATACCAGAATCATAATTCGCAGAAAATCCCGAAAAACTGTACTAGTCATAAACAATTACTTGAAAATCGTGTTAGGCCGTGTCGGGTCAAGATAGTCGTGCTGTGTTGAACAGATCTCAGAAAAACCCAATCCACAAAAGAGAAACCAAGTCGAGAAATAAAACCAATACTCCAAGAGCCAATGGGTTAAGCAAGGGGTCAGGGGGCAGGGCATACGTGCAAGAGCACGCACGCAGGGGGAGCATACACGCAAAAGCACGCACGCAGAGGAGCAGCGTACACACAAAAGCACGCACGCAGGAGAGCAGCGTACGCACAAAAGCACGCACGCAGGAGAGCAGCGTACGCACAAAAGCACGCACGCAGGAGAGCAGCGTACGCACAAAAGCACGCACGCAGGAGTGCAGCGTACGCACAAAAGCACGCACGTAGGGGAGCATACACGTAAAAGCCCGCACGCTCAAGTCAGGACACACTCAAGTCTGCGTACCAAGGCACGCTCAAGTCTGCGTACCAAGGCACGCTCAAGTCTGCGTACGCAAGAGACACGCTTCCAACAGGAAGCGTACTCAAGAGACACGCTTCCAACAGGAAGCGTACTCAAGTCTACGTACGCAGCGCTAAAGAGCGCGCGCAGCTCAGTGGCGTAAGCTAAAAAGCTCAGCACACTGCTCACTGTCTTCTCCAAAATAGCAAGAACTCCATGGTGAACCCAAAGCTTCAAAAGTTCATAACTTGGTCATCCGAACTCCAAATCCGGATTTCCAAAGTTCTAACTTGAGTGAAATTGAATTCTTTTCCACATAGAAACATCAAAACCCATAAAAATCCAACTTAAATGGATCAAATCCATACAAATCCGAAAATAAAAAAAACCTAGATCTAGAATAATGGAGACTCTAAATCACAAAAAGCCAAGTTCTAATGTTGATCACCATGTCCTAATCTAGTAAATGGACAAATAAAATAGGGTTCTCATGTGGTGGCAAGGTGCACTTGCCTATGGGTTGGGAGAGTTGTGTGGAGGAAGAAGAAGAAGAAGAAGAAGAAGAAATTTATGGAGGAAGTAATGAAGAGAGAGAGAGTTAGGTGGGGATTATAAAGAGGGTGGGTTGTGTTGAGGGTAGAGCATAGGCTAAGGTGTTCCAATACACATCAAACCAAACCAAACCAACCTAAACCAATTAAAACCGAGCCAAGTCAAAACCCAAAATACGAGAAATACCGAAATTCCACCAGTTGAGAAAAATAAAATACATGCCAAAAATCCAGATACGAGTATAAATACGAAATACGAGAAATACGGGAAATAAGGGTGACAGCTCTACCCACCTTAAAAGAATTCCATCTTCGGAATTTAATCAAGGAGCTAGAGATTGCCACGACAAGCTATACTAAGCACAGGCAAGCTACACTAAGCAGTTCAATCATACAATCATACAATGCAAGCAGGGAAGGGAAAACGTAAGGCATAAGGAAGACATTATACCTTATGAGTCAAACAGGTAGGGATAACGTGATCGGATATCATCCTCACACTCCCACGTTTGACTCTCCCAAGGAGCGATGAACTCAAGCAACATGAACTAAACTGATAGTCTTGCGCTTGAGGTCTCTCCCCTTGGTCAAACAGGGACACGGGCCTTTCTTCATACGAAAAGGTTGGTACCAATAACCGTTTTTGAATGATCTAGGACATAGCTCGGGTCCGGAATATACCGTTGTAATTAGGATACATGAAACATAGCATGTGTCCCGTATAACGACGGCAGAAAGCAAGACAATAGGACACAGATACCTCTCTGCCGATTCTGGATCTGGGCCTGGGCCAGGGCGAACTGCTGAGGCCTCTGTTGCTGGAAGGCCTGGGCTTGAGATGGCAATGGACCCCGGAACGGAAACTGCTGTGGTTGGTGAACTGGAGCTGGTTCTGGTGCTGGTGCTGGTGCTGATGCTGGTCCCATAACCGAGGGACTAGTTACTGTCGACGATGATCTGTTTCTGAACGGACAAGATCCTATCATGTGGCCTGGCGAACCACAAACCAAGCACAATCCCTGCGCTCTACGGCACTCAGTAACAACATTCCCGGGCTTCCTGCAATGAGAACAACCCGTTGCGAAAGGCCGCTTCTGCTTCTGCTGCTGGGGATAGGTCGAGGCAGAATGCTGTAAGGAGGTAACCGAATCTGTCCTCGTAGCTCCAATGGTCAAGGTCCTAGCTGCTGGGGCCGGTGCTGAGGATTGGTTCATCTGGTCGTGAGACCTCTTCCGACCTCCTGTCCGGTCCGCTATCCTTCAGGAAGTGTACTCATGCCTCCTCGCTGCTTGCAAGACGGCATCAAAAGTTTTGTGCTCGAACTGCTCTACTGCCAATATGATCTCCAAGTGGAGCCCTTGCTGAAATCGCTGTGCTCTGTCTAGCTCGGTTGCCACCAAGGTGGGAGCAAACCGACTCAACCTTGAAAACTCAGCCGCATACCCGTCGACCGTCCTGCTCATCTGCCTGAGATTACTAAACCTGGTCTGCAGGTCATACCTAGCCACTGCATTGAAGTACTTGGTCTGGAACATATCACTGAATACCGCCCACATGACAGGCGTACCCAAACTTGCTGCTTGCATAGCCTACCAACTGCGGGCTAGATCTAGTAAATGCAGGCGCACCACTGCCACCTTCTCTGCTTCAGGGGTCCTGGCTGCCTCCAAGATAACTTGAATGTCCTGTAGCCAGGCATCTGCAGCAATAGCATCCTCGCTGCCGTCGAAGAAGGGTGAGTTCAGGCACTTGAAATTGTTGACCGTACTATTCCATCGAGGACCACTTTCGCTCGTAACTTCTTGTACTGCTTGCTGCAAGGCATCATCTCGACGGTCCTGAGACGCAAGCAACTCACGAATGAGCCCTATCAAGACCCCATATTCTGACCCTGCTGGCTGAACTGGCTGGACTGGGGGCACTGGTTCTCCAGAAGGCATGGCTCGAGAGGCGGCTGCTGAGGACTGATCTTGATCTTCTTGCTGTTGCTGGTCTGCCGGTCGAACTCCTTCTGGCTGATCAACAGGAGTGATGCTGCTGAAGTAATGACATCAAGAATATTAAGGAAGGACCAGGATAGAACAATAATGTAAGCATGTTATCAAGTCAGGGATTCAAGGAGATAAGAAGATACGAGTGGAGATCAAAGGCGAGTACAGATTGAGACATCTATCCGGTAAACCCTCATATTTCTTGATTGACAAGACCTGCATGGGCCACCACTTAAACCATATCACGCCCCAGAACCAGAATACTGGAGAGCGGGGGCAGACATAGCCAGCTACGTATAATGAAATGGGATCCATTTCACCATACGGACACGGCTGTCTAGATATGTGAGGGTTTATCTACAAGCCATCAGTCTCTTAAGGTCATAAATATCCTATTGTCTCAATCTCAACCAACTAATAATAATCACAAGATATCAGATCACTAAATATACAATTGTAAGGCGTCCCAAACATTACATATCCAGATGATTATGAAGCTAGTCGTACAAAATGTAAGGACTAGCAAGAGTTAAGTCATACATGATCAATCTCGAGTTGCCAATCATGATTACAGCCCGTAGGCAGACAGTAAATAAAGTTGCAAACGAGCTAACACTTGTTCGGCGGCTAAACGCCTCAAAAGAATAGTTTTATAATAAAGTGGGAAAGGCAAAAAGGAAAACCCACTCTTGGCCCGGGTTCCGTCTAGTTGTCACTATTGGGCTGGAAGCTTGGTAGATCCTCGGGAGCTGCTCTAAAATCTGGCCACACAAAACCAGCTGGGTCAACCCCAGAAAGAGCAAGTGCCACAAAGGAGGCCAAGAAATAAGAACAAAAGCCAACAAATTAACACAATAATATAATTACATAATAAGAGACAGTAATTTAAGAAAAACATGGTAGGTGAATATAAAAGACAATCTTGTACAGAATCGATAAAAGACAGAACATATAAAAAAGCATGACAGGATGATATACGATGAGATAACCATGGGACTATTCAGATAACCAGGTTGCAACCCGTAAACCAAACAAGGACCGGGGTTGTAACCCTTCGTCTAAACAGAACTTGGTTTCTTCCACCATTTATCGGCAAGGTAAATATAAGAAATCAAGATATGTAATTAATCATGATATAGAATTAAGATAAAGCATGAGTAGGCGTGTCATGTCAGAAATTGTACAGGATCAGGACGAGACAAAGCTGGACTAGACTCCATCCAATCAATCACGGCCAAGCAATAAATACGGCTTGCTACTTTAACTAACTAGGGTTATCACAGGCCTAGTTACTAGCAAGATGCAATGAGAATTCCAAGTCCGGTTACCTGTTTGTTACTACCTGAGTGATCCCAGCAAGAAAAGGAAAAGATAGCAGGATATAGCAGACACACTGTAGTAAGATACATGTGTCCTAAGGTACCACACTCGACGGCGGGCTGGAAGTGCGCTCATCTCGACGGATAGCAACAAATCCCAAGTATATATATATATATAAGGCCGGGACCAAAGGGGCAACGGGTAACTGGGAAATTCTCCATGAACTATTTGATCAATCTAGTCATTAATCCTGGCCATATTCAGTATAAATCCCTGACCGTGGGAAACCAGAGATTCATGTCCTAGACATGATGCAAGACAAGACAGGTTCATTTGTACAAACATATTCACCCACGGTGTCCAAGCCATTTATTCTTGTCAAGTTGTGTTAACCGTCGCAACAGCATCAAGTCAAGTCAAGTTACAAGTTACAAGTTAAGTCAAATCAAGTCAAGTAAAGTCAAGAGTGCGCCGCTACGGGCCACTATCAAGTCAGGTTGGTCATGTCAGGAGTGCACCACTACGGGTCACTGGCAAGGAGATCAGAGAATACCAGAATCATAATTCGCAAAAAATCTCAAAAAACCGTACTAGTCATAAACAATTACTTGAAAATCGTGTTAGGCCGTGTCGGGTCAAGATAGTCTTGCTGTGTTGAACAGATCTCAAAAAAACCTAATCCACAAAAGAGAAACCAAGTCGAGAAATAAAACCAATACTCCAAGAGCCAATGGATTAAGCAAGGGGTCAGGGGGCAGGGCATACGTGCAAGAGCATGCACGCAGGGGGAGCATACACACAAAAGCACGCACGCAGAGGAGCAGCGTACGCACAAAAGCACGCACGCAGGAGAGCAGCGTACGCACAAAAGCACGCACGCAGGAGAGCAGCGTACGCACAAAAGCACGCACGCAGGAGAGCAGCGTACGCACAAAAGCACGTACGCAGGGGAGCATATACGTAAAAGCAAGCACGCTCAAGTCAGGGCACACTCAAGTCTGCGTACCAAGGCACGCTCAAGTCTGCGTACCAAGGCACGCTTAAGTCTTCGTACGCAAGAGACACGCTTCCAACTGGAAGCGTACTCAAGTCTGCGTACGCAGCGCTAAAGAGCACGCGCAGCTCAGTGGCATAAGCTAAAAAGCTCAGCACACTGCTCACTGTCTTCTCCAAAACAGCAAGAACTCCATGGTGAACCCAAAGCTTCAAAAGTTTATAACTTGGTCATCCGAACTCCAAATCTGGATTTCCAAAGTTCTAACTTGGGTGAAATTGAATTCTCTTCCACATAGAAACATCAAAACCCATAAAATCCAACTTAAATGGATCAAAACCATACAAATCTAAAAATAAAGAAAACCTAAATCTAGAACAATGGAGACTCCAAATCACAAAAAGCCAAGTTCTAATGTTGATCACCATGTCCTAATCTAGCAAATGGACAAATAAAATAGGGTTCTCATGTGGTGGCAAGGTGCACTTGCCTATGGGTTGGGAGAGTTGTGTGGAGGAAGAAGAAGAAGAAGAAATTTATGGAGGAAGTAATGAAGAGAGAGAGAGTTAGGTGGGGATTATAAAGAGGGTGGATTGTGTTGTGTTGAGGGTAGAGCATAGGCTAAGGTGTTCCAATACACATCAAACCAAACCAAACCAACCTAAACCAATTAAAACCGAGCCAAGTCAAAACCCAAAATACGAGAAATACCGAAATTCCACCAGTTGAAAAAAATAAAATACATGCCAAAAATCCAGATACGTGTATAAATACGAAATACGGGAAATAAGGGTGACATCTTCAGAAACTGCTCTTCCAATATCAGAAGTCAACTACCGACCTAAATTCCATCGATAAAGTCAGCAATCTCATTAACTGATAATAAAGATGGAATATGACTTTCAAAAAGCACCAGGTCTGAACAAGGGAAAGGGGTCTCCAATACCTCTATCTTTATAACTTCAAGACAACAGGTCTCGTGTCGGACTGGGATTTGGGACAAATCATACGACTCCCGATCAGATAAAGAAGCCTTCCAAAAGCAAGGTACGAATGAGAACATGTAACATAGTTTCCCTTTTACCTGCTTCAGAAGAGGAAGTCTTGACCGGTACTAGGTCTGGTAGACTCTATCTCCGAGACTACTATCCGGATGGTCAAGATAATGTAGTTGTTATTCCCCTCCTACTCCTGATACTTTTCCAACATCGGCTCTACCAGCTGACTTGGGTCCTTCCAAATTTACAGCAGCTGACAAAAACAAGTAGCAGGTTCGCTTTGATAAGAACCTAAAGAAGACTCTATTGCAAGATCTTTAGAACCATATAACTTTGATATATTAGCTCAACTCGCCAACACTCCGACGAGTTATCAATCTTCGAGCTTCTTCGTCTCTTGAAGGAAATTCGAGAAATATTAAATGAAGCCTTGATGCAAGCTGATGCCTGTCTTGCACATCTCAAGAAGTTGGACGAAGAGCCTGTGACTTGTCCTCAATGTCATAGTGTAATGGAAATCATGCCAAACATCAACTTCACCCAGGATAACATGTTGTTAGAGGATAATCTGTAGGACTGACCTCTTTACTTCACTGGGTACGTCAACACGATGAGGGTGGATCGTATCCTTATCGATCCCGGGTCTACACTTAGCATAATCTCAAAAACTTTGCTGGATTCTCTAAAGATTCCAGTCCACAGTCACTCGACGACGGTTACAACTATTCTTGGATTCAATTTTAGGAATAGTAAACTACTAAAGAATATTCGCTTGAGAGTCCAAATCGACGATCTTCGTACGAAAGTCATCTGCTATATGATTGACAATTACATTTCCTACAACTTGTTGTTATGAAGGCCATGGTTGTATGAACATAATATTGTGCCATCAACTCTCCATCAGTGCTTTAAGTACGTTGATGATAATGGAGAGATCAAGAAGGAAGTTGCTGACCTCAATCCTTTTCGAGGTGTCAAGGCCCATTATACGGATTCCAGGATGTACAAAGAAGAGTACATAAAGGTTGTGCTGGCTATGGACACAGAGGAAGACCAAAAAGACGACCCAGATAAAGTCTTGGTGATCCCAATAAAAGGACGCACCTCTCATCCTTCATCTTCTCAGATGCTAACCATCACGCTCGTCCCTCATACTAAAAAAGCGGAGCAAAGGGAGCGCACCTCTTTTGAGCCTCTTGTTATCGATCTTCGTCGTAACAAGCCTACTATTTCTCTTTTTTCTCCTCTTGTTATCAACCTGGCAGCGTCTCCAGCCAAGGTCATAAATGTTGTTTTAACTGTTGAGACTAAAGATATCAATAAAACAGTATCTCCTTCGCAGTATATTAATGTCAACTATTATATACAGCATTACTTAGAAATTATAGACAATCTTGAATCTCTCACTTTAGAAGCAATTCAACCTTTTTAAGATGAGATAGTGTACGAACTGATACAAAATTCATTTTTTGTAGTTCCTCTTCAAAATGATGATGAACATACAATCCTCTTTAGTAGAGAATGTAACCAAAGAACTATACTCGATAGCGATTCTGAAAATGATGATCGTGGAAGAATACAACTGCATCATTACAATCAGCAATCCAAGAATATCATCCGAGAAATGGGTTACAATTTTGAGTCTAGATTGAATAGATGTAAAGGTAGACGTACTCATATTTGACTACCTGCTCCTAAAGGATGGTCATCACAATACTATAGCACAACTAGACATGGGTTAGGCTATATTACGCTGAATACAACCCCTGATAGATCTGAATCTGACAAAGAGATACGATCTCACTCTTCCAATTTTGCATCATAGGATTCAGACATCAGTAAGGGAAAGTTCATTAACTGACTTTTTTTGTTAATATGGTGACAACTGAATTCCCATAAGATGATGATGATGATGATTTTATTGAGACTTATGAAAATAAGCCTTGGGTACAAAGGGTGGATACTCAATAGGAGCTTCGCTTCGAACAGCGTGAACCACCCACTGAGAACGAACTAATCCAGATCGACATCGGAGAGACAAAGCTTCTCCAAGGCCAATCTTTATCAGCAAGAGCCTCTCTGAAGTAGACAAACAAGACTTGATCCAGCTCATTAGAGAATACATTGATATGTTCGCCTGGAGCTATGAAGATATGCCAGAACTAGATCCTTAGATCACTACTCATAAACTCAATATTCTACCGAACGCTAGGCCTGTTAAACAGCAACAGTGATGGTTCTGACCTGATATGATGGACGCTATAGAAGCTGAACTCAAGAAGCTCATTGTCTGCGACTTTGTTAGGGAGGAACAACATTCAGACTGGGTAGCTAATGTTGCCTCAGTTATGAAAAAACAGGGAAAGTTTGAGTCTGTATCGACTTTAGAGACCTCAACGCAGCTTGTCCCAAAGACAAGTCTCCTCTTTCAATTACTGAGGTCATGATCGACAATACCTGCGGGTTTGAACGAATGACTTTTATGGACAGATTCTCTGGTTATAATCAGATTAAGATGAATCCTGAAGACAAAAAACATACGTCCTTTCGTACTCATCTAGGAATCTATTACTATACGGTCATGCCATTTGGTCTCAAGAACGCTAGTGCCACTTACTAGCGGACTATGAGTACTATTTTTGTGAACATCTATAAAAAATGGTCGATTGCTATATCGACGATATTGCTGTCAAAAGTCGTTTAAAGGAAGATCACATCCAAAACTTAAGGATTATTTTTGATCTATGCAACAAAATTAACTCAAAATAAATCCCACCAAGTCATTCCTAGGTGTCTCTAGTGACAAATTTCTCGGATTCGTTATTACCTCTAAGGGTATACACATTAACCCCGAGAAAGTCAAAGCCATTTAAGAGATGTGTCCTCCACGCAACCTAAAAGTGCTTCAAGGATTCCAAAGACGACTTGCCTACATCAGAAGATTCATCTCAAATCTCTCTGGACGCTGCAGACCGTTCATTCAACTAATGAAAAAAGGTGTGTCTTTCGTTTGGATTGAGGAATGTCAGCAACCATTCGAACACATTAAGCGGTACTTGATGAATCATCCAGTCCTAGTTCCTCCGATCACAGGGACACCCTTTCTGATGTATGTTCGAACAATGGATCACTCTCTCAGTGCCCTCTTAGCCCAGAAGAACAACGAAGGCCATGAGCAAGCAATCTACTATCTCAGTCTCACAATGATCAGTACTGAACATTGATACAGCCTGGTGGAAAAAGAATGCTTAGCCTTGATATTCGCCATCCAGAAGATGCATCATTACATAATGGGCCAAACCATCCATGTCATCTCCAGAGTCAATCCTCTGCGGGTTCTGATAAAGAAGCCTAGTACACTCAACTCCAGACTTACTACATGGACAATACTGTTAGCGCAATATAATATGGTCTATGTCCCGTAGAAGTCTGTCAATGGTCAAGCATTAGCTGACTTCTTGGATGCTCATCCAATTCCTGAAACTTCGAAACTCTACGATGAAATTCCTACTGAAATTCAAGAGTCTAATATGACTTCAGAATGAGTACTCGCTTGGCATCTATTCTTTGATGGTGCATCTAGAATCGGACCCAACGGTATCATCATTGCTGGAGTAAGAATTGTCCTCGTATCTCCAGAAGGGCTAGCCATTCAAAGAGCCTATTCTCTGGACGAGTCGTGTTCCAACAATATTGTCGAATACAACGCTTTGGTCATCGGTCTCAAATTAGCTAAACAACTGGATATCGACTATCTTGAAGTATATAGATACTCTAAACTGATTGCCAACCGGGTTAGAGGTACGTATGAAGTCCGACACCAAGATCCCATCCCCTACCAAGAAGCAATACTTAAACTTGCTATATCATTCAAAGGCTTCTTTATTGAACATGTACGCCGAGTATGCAATACAGAAGCCAATACACTCGCTAATCTAGCGGCAGTGTTAGTTGTCCCTGTGAAAAGGCAACAGTTAATCGTCATCGCTAATCGAGAATTATTCTGTGTCAAAAATAATTTGAGCATCGAATTCATTAATACAGTTGAGATTTGCACTACTAGTAAAGACTGGCTGAATCCCTTTGTCGACTTCGCAGTACATGACATCCTGTCAGACGACCCTAAAGAAGCACGATAATTTGTCGTCGATCACTCCGATTCTATTATAATCACTCATCCAAGACACTCTACAGTAGATCATTTGATGGTATACTTTTGTGTTGTCTTGTGGGTGATGAGGCAAAACAGATATTACGTGAAGCTCACGATGGTGTCTGTGGTGCACATCAGTATGGTCCCAATTTACAGGACCGTATCAGACGTATGGGATACTATTGGCCCACCATGGTGGCAGATGCAATTGAATAAGCAAGGATATACAGAGCATGTCAAATCTATGCCTATTTTATTCACCAACCGTCCAAATTCTTACATCCCACTACAGCATCCTGGCCCTTTAAAGCTTGGGGCATGGATGTCATCAGTCCTATCAACCCACCATCATCTCGAGGATATCGGTTCATCCTAACTATAACTGATTACTTCTCAAAATGGGCAGAGGCTATTCCTCTAGCTGAAGTCAAGACAAGCAGTGTCATCAACTTTATCAAACATTACGTGATTTATCGATTTTAAGTTCTTCAAAAAATCATCCATGACAACGGACTTCAGTTCGTAAGTTAAGCATTCATTCGATTCTGTAATGACACTCGAATCAACAACATTGCTTCTAAAGCTTATAATCCCGCAGCCAACGATTTAGCAGAAGCATTCAAAAAGATAATCATCAAGATTCTCAAGAAGTTCATTTTGGCTAATAAATACAACTGAAGTAAAAAGCTTGGAGAGTGTCTATGGGCATATCGTACTACAGTTCGTATCCCGACTGGCTGTACACCCTTCTCTCTAGTGTATAGATGTGAAGCCGTCTTACCATTGAAAATTCAAATTCCATCCCTGAGGATAGCTATCTCCAATGAATTGACAGAGGAAAATAATGATCATCTTCGGCTACGGGAGCTTGAAGCACTTGATGAGAAGCGGCTGCTAGCTCAACAGTACATTCAGCTATATCAAGCCTGCATCTCGAAAGCCTTTAACCATAAAGTCAAAGTACGAACCTTCAAAAAAGTGACCTAGTCCTTTCCGTCAGACGTCCTATGACTATGACATACATGAGCAAGAGCAAGTTCGAGCCAAAGTAGGAAGGTTCGTATGTCATAAGCAAAATCTTCTCTAATGGAGCTTACCAGCTGACGGGGATGGACGGTCGAATAACTATGATGCCTACCAATGACAAATTCCTGAAGAAATATCATGTTTGAAAGTATGTATTATATTTTTAAATAAATATTATACATACACAAATCTTCAAATTATTATCTCTTATTCATTCTTTAATGAGTAAACCCGCAAATAATAAGTCCTCAAAAATTCCCAGTGGAGTCTAACCCAAATTTTATGGTACATCCTCAAAAGATTAAACCATAATACCTATTACAACATATCATCATGATAACATCCTTTGAAATCCAGTCATTTAAGAGATATCTTATTCTTGAGCCCCAGTTGGTTTAAGAATAGTCAACAGATATACAGATTCACATCCACATTACCATTAAATTCTATTGTCTGTATCAATGACTTATCACATCCACATTACTTCTGATAACGTCATCACAAAAGTAATATCACATCAAGTTATATTATGTCATGTCTATGACCTCTGAACAGATATAGTAAGTGGTGTTATTTTCAAGAAATACATCACGTCCAATACCTCTAAATATATTTCTCTAATACTATTTATTGCTTGTGTCTCAAATAGATACATAAAGTAACAAAATTGCAAAACAACAGCTTTTTATTTCATTAATCTTGAGAATATAAACTATTACATTGATCAAAATGTGATAAAAGAAAAATGTTCAAAAGAGATTATTACATTTATCCTCTAAAAGACTCAATGGGGAGGTGGAGTAGTGAGGTCAGAAATCATCTTCTTCAAGGCTTCGGCTTACTCCATCCTGGTAGCAATCACCCTTGCCCTGGCCAAGTCCCACCTGAGCTGTGGAAGCAAAGGCTGTATTGATGTAACGTGACGCTCCATCTCTGTATTTTGAGCACGGAGAAGATCTTCTCTTTGCCTGTTCAAATCATCCAAATAGCTTGAGGCAAATTGATGCAGCTCGAGCACCTCTTCCTAGCGCTTCCTAGCTGTTGTGACAGATGTACAGGTCCAGGCCAGTTCAGCTTCTAGCTCTTGAATGCGAGCCTGACCCTCAATTACTTCTCTGTCTTTTTCCATTACCTCGATTTTATAAAGCTTAATGGAGAAAGTAGCCTCAGCAATACCAGACTCTATCTCTCCAGATTATATCGTGAACGCGACCATAGAATTGTCCAGTGTGGCTCGTTGTTCCTCGTACTCACAAGTTATAGCCTCGTCCTTAGCATCCACCAGTCTTTGTATATTTCCTCTTATCATCTATTGGTAAGACTAGATAGGATCCTCGAGCTCCCTTAGGATTTGCTCTAAGGCACTTGCTCTTTCAGCGTCGCCCAGGTTGCGTATGGCATCAATTGGATAGAGAGAAGACATTCTTACATAATCGTAAGAATGATTCTTCTCTAAAGTTATTTGAACCAAGGAGCGTAGGGAAGTGAAAAAGGCATCTGTATAAGTACGAATGATGTCGCTCATCATCGTTGATACGCCAGGTGTCGTTGCCTCGGTAGAAACTCCTCCTTCTACAGAGACGGAAGAAAAAGCAACCTGAACAACATCAGCACCTGGAGATTTTGGTACAGGCATCCCCGATGAGCTTCCCTCCATGGAATGAGTCCCGACATCGAAGGGAGCCATGGTGGAAATAAGGTTGAAGGCAGTATAAGCCAACAGGACTTCGGTGATCTTCCTATATGACCTATCGTAATTCATGAAAAGAACTATTATATCACACAACATTAAATAAAGAAGCAATGGTAAATAAAGTTAAAAATTTACCAGGGTCGTTAGCATATTTGGAGTATCCATAGGCATAGTATCTCTTTCTATAATGAGCCTCTCAAATACAGAAGCAGATACCACTGCTTAACTGCTGCCTGCCTCTGAGCCTCCGGACATCAAATGGCTGCTCCCAGCCTCTGAGCCCGTATGGCTGCCTCTGGCCCCTGGCTCAGCTTGACCTCCCTAGGCTGCCACTTCTGCCTTCTCTGCTTAAAAAATGTGCTCAATACGGGCCCGAATCCCCTCAGCATCAATATCAGGGTTTTTATTACCCTCGGGGCCTTTAAGACCTTCAACATGCCTCACCTCACCTTCATCTTCGTCGACTGGGCTTTCGTCGCCCTCATTATCAACATCAGAGTTCTCATCATCCAGTGGTTCATCGAGACTTCATTCATCATCAGTAGGGCTCTGGTCACCCTCATCTTCAACAGGGTGCTCATCACCCTCAATTGTAGTCTGGCCGTATTTGGCTACCAAGTTCTGATCCTCCTGTGTTGCTGCTTGATCTGGGCTTAATTCAGCCTTTTTAAGGTCAGAGACAGCATCAACAGGGTCCTCCTCGATCGATTCATCCCCAAAATTGAAATCATGCAACGCCGCCATCATCTCTTCATTATTTTGAGGAGGTATCTCATGCAGGACAGGGGCTATGGGAGTTTGGATTATAGAAGGAGTTGGAACTTCCAGAGCAGCCTCCTTTGGAGTTGACACTTTTTCAAAAACTGTATCCCTTGAAGCGTCATCAGTGGTTGGTGGTGACATCAAACCAGTCGAAGCAAGCGCTGTGAGTGTCTCCGCGGACAGTAGAATAAAGACCACAATGATTACTGGTTCTGAAGGGACTTCTACTGCGACAGCCGGAGCCGGTTTATTGGTCGATGGATGCCCTGGAGATAAAGACAGGTCAATACAAATCGCTACAGGATTAACATCTAGTAACTCTTGTTGAACTGAGAGACTGAGTGTATCACCTTGTGGAGAAGATACGCCCCCAGTTGACGGCTGCAATGGCTCCTGAACAGGAGACTGCCTTGGCAAAGGAGGAACAGTATAAGTTGTAGTTTTCCCCGTCACAGCTCTTGACACCAAAAATTTTTGTTTGGCGGCATGCTTGATCAGACGTGGAGGAGAAATGGTAGCAGCAGGCTGATCTCCAGGAGTAACCCGCTCTCTACTCGTCTTCTCACCCCCACTCTCCTTCTAAGCAGGGGATGGGGTTGTTCCTCTGAAAGAAGATGTTCCTCCAGGGGAAAGCTCTGCTTCTAGTTGTCATATTTGAAGCCTTATCATCGCCACAGAATTTTCAATGACGATTATTTCTTTCTTTTTCTTTCCTTTTCCCTTAGCGTAAGAAGGAAGTTCATCCTGAGCTGACTGGGTGGATGAGGCCCCAATTTTATATTTCTTGCTAGTCTCCTTCACGGGAGATTTCTCTTTCTACTTCTTGAGGGTGACACGCAATGCACCATGCACCTCATCAGGGAAACCAATGAGCGTAGCCTCTAGAGGGCCGTCAGCAGGAACGTTCTCCTCAGCTTATGTAAATTCAATAGTAGCTTCGGTCCTTTTCTGTGACCCTCTCATACCAACAAAGCTATCGGATAAGGAATAAGCTTCGAAGAAGGTGTTGGCTGAGGTGAGGAAATTCGTATATGTATTCAACATACGCAGGCCCACTTCAAAAGTAGCTGAGGGCATGGTAAATATCACTTTAGTGCCCCTAGCACTGTAGTACCTCCATCCTCATGCACCAACGATTAGATGTCCAAAAGCTTTAAGGCAGGTGGTTGTATTCCCAACATACATTTGGTCGTAGCCGAATTGGCGAGCAAACCGGCTAGGCAGGTATAGTTCCAAATAGCATTTATTCTCGAACCGATACACCAGATATGTGGGTCTGATCATTTCCAACCAAGTAAAGGCTAGTGGTGTTGGACGAGTACCCATAGGCTCTAAATCCATGAGAGGAGCCGAAAAGGTCTCGTACCCAGGAGGAGGAGCGATACAGAAGAACCTCCACTCAGAGCCCATGTTCAGTGCCTTCCTACAGTCAAAAAGGAAGTCTACTTTCCATCGAGACATGGCATATCTACCAATAAAATCTCCTCCCATAGCACCAAGAGCTGGATCCATCAGACAAGGATGGTGTAAGATTAACCAGCCAAATAAATAAGTATACGACATTTCGATGCAAGAAAAGCCTTCTCCAGAGCCGAGCTTCTCCATCGTGGTGTTCGTGAATGCACGGAGACCCGAATTCAACCGACAAGTCATCACGAAAAGGATATCCATCTTATATTCGAATACTAAACGCACTGCAGCAAACAGCATGCCTCAGTGGATGCGATCGACCGCACTAGCTCCGAGAACCACGAACCGTCACAACCAAAGAGAGAGGAAGCCCGCCAAAGTAGCCTCCAAAGACATGGTTTATACCACCATGTCTTACGTAAGTCTCTATAGGGGTGCCGGCAGTATAACCATGCCAGTCTTCTTCCAGCTCATTATCAACATGCCCTGATTCTTCTATCAGTCTGTTGATTGTGTCGCCGTCGAGCCGCTCAAAGAAACGAGGCTCACACTCCAAGTGTTCTTGTACCTTGCTTTCTATGACATGACCCAGGAATATGTATAACAACCACTTGGACGTATAGCACGTCCCAATCGCTTTGCTCTTATAGAAGAGAGTACAGATTGTAAAGTGACATAGCAGCTCCTCGAAGATTGCCACCATCTAAGGGTTCTCTTTGGCTAGAGCCTCTAGTTCTTCTTTAGTTGGCACGTACTCTTCGTAGGGATTTTCACCCATTGGCAGATGAGATAAAAATTGCATCTCGTGTAAGGCAAGGCCTATCTCCCCATGAGGAGTTACGAAGGTAACAATCTAGTTATTGTACCTCTCCACTAAAGCTAAGAACATATTAGAATTGGTTTGGATGCCACAGGAGGTGGTCAAGACGGCTTCATAAAGCTCCAACTCAAGCAGCATATCCTTGAAGTTGTTTAGAGCCCAAACTGAGAGTCGGTTCCAGCGCTTAATGTCTAGATGCATCAAAACCGTCAACCGCATGTTTGGGGCAGGGTATGCTCCTCCTGCTGCAGCAAAAGTATTTGCAAGGAAGAATATTTTGACCGGAATCATCAAAGATGAATCCTCGATCGGCACACAACTTGGTTTTAAATCTCTTAAATGTGTGTTGTGTCTCTCAGAGGAACTGAAGAATATGCTTTTCTCTGAGTCCCAAATCTGTGATATATCTTTCCAACCCTAGCTTGTTAAAATGGAGTCAGATCCCGACATCTTTTGAAGGTAGTTGGCATGGGCGTAGCGGGACAGAGACAAGTTTCTTGCCATGTCTGTGAGATATACCAATCTATCTCCTCTCTTGTAGACTCGTTTTTCTCCTTTCATCTTAGACTGAAAGGCTTTTTTAATGGCTTCACCAAATAAGAAGTGTGGTTTCTTATAGGGAGCATAATCCATACTTAAGAAGGGTTCACCGTTCATTAGGCATAGCGGAGTCCTTTCATCTTGGGACTCTAGCAGAGCTCGTCTGGTAGCAGGTAAGTAGTACTGCGGGAAGTTGACATAATACCAATACCCGAAATGCAGAAGCTAATATCTCAGCATGAGGATCTTCCCTGAGATCAACTTCAAAAAAAAAAAGAAACAAGAGTTAAAATCATGAAAGAGTGTTCTTATAAATTTAAAAAAATCTATGTAATTTTTAGCTTTGCACAAATCATAAATTGTGTATGTAGGACCGTTGAGCACCTCTAGAGGGGGGTGAATAGAGTGTGTATGTGCAGCGGAAAATAATCACCAATTAAAATTTAAACTATGGCAGTGATATAAGAGACAGTAAATAAAGATAGAGAATTCAAACTCAGTAACACAGCGATATATACTGGTATCCCTCTGAGAGACTAATCCAGTCTCGAGTACTCTTGCTCGATGTTAATCCACTATGGCACAAACTTTAACTGAGAGCTTGCAGTCTCTTACAACACCGTGCTTGGTGACAAGCGCACGACCAGCTTTACAACACCGTGCTTGGTGACGAGCGCACGACCAGCTCCATAACAGGAAAGGTTGTTGAACTAGAACGACCTCTTTACAACTCTTGGAATACCAAAAGACTCTAAATCAACTCTGATAGTACTGGCTTTTGGCTAAGAGATGTATAGGTATGATTTGAAAATCTTAGATCGTTTGAAAACACTTGAGTAGTAGAGAAGAGAGAATGAAGAATGAATGAGTGATTTGGAATGAAAAGTTCTTCTCTATTTATAGGTGTTTTCTCCAACCGAACTCGGGCAGAACTCGGGCAGAGTTCGGGTGCAAATATCTCGCAAAGAGACGTTGCTCGCTGATTTGGAGGCAACAGAAGTTTGAAACATTTTTGACCGAACTCGGTCAGAGTTCGGACCGAACTCAGGCTGAACTCGGTTATGAGTTCTGTCAGGAGATATTTGAAAATCTTTTGCAAAAACAGTTTTCAAACTATGTTTTTGGTTATTTGTAAAATCATTTGTAAAGGCTATTTTCAAAGAAAATATTTTTGAAATATTTTGTAAATAAAAATACGAATAGGTAGGCTTTTGGAATATGGACAGTTTTAACCCTAAGCCAGTATTACCAAAATTGATTTTACATAATAATTCCTAGACTCAATAAAATATAAAATACAGAATAAAATGAAAACTGAGTCTTCTGAAGATTTGATGATGTTGACGCTATGATTGATGCAGTACCTTGTCCGTTGAATTTGATTTCATGTATCCTGAAATGATTAGCAGCATTTTCTATATTTTGTGTATTGACTTAAGTATGTGTTAATTATCAAAATCGGGTGTGACCATGGAATGGGCCAACAATCTCCTCCATTTTGATAATTGACAAACTTGAGTCTATACCAAAATATATTTATATGAAATAGAACAAAATACAAAAGTACCTAAAAAAATGAAGTTTTGTTTTTGGATCTGTTTATATGCTTTGCATTTTGGTATGGTACTCTTTTTCTCTTCCTTTGTCAAGTAGTAAAATGACTTGGCTCCCCCGTAATATATGAAGCCAACAATAGACAAACACAAGACAAAGTGAAGCAAAAAGACATAATCACAACATAAAACATATGGAAACAACTAATATATAAAGAAACATCTCGTGATAAACTGAAATAGTCATGAAAATTCTACTAATAATCCAAAAGTACAACTGAAAATGTCTAACTAATCAGTTTAGACATGAAATAAATAAATAAAACTACATCAACTGATCATCATCTAATCAATGTCCACTAGCCCATAGCTGAATCCACGTCACATCGTGGGGTCGTCCGCACCAGGAGTCTCATGAGGAAAGTAAGCTGTGGTCGGGTCGAAAAACTGAAAGGAAGCCTCATCAGTAAATCGAGGACCTGGAAATGTAGGGTGAGGTAAGATGGTGACTGGATGGACAGGATCATGAGCCAGGCTGTAGTGGAGGTCAGCAATGTTATTTCTCAGCACCTGGGCCTGAGAAATGCGCCGGAACTCCGAATCCTGATGACGTTGCGTAGAGACAGCAACAAAATCATCAAAACGCTGATAGAACGTCGGATTAAATCCTGGGACAGGGGCTGGAGCAGCAGGAGGGACCTCAGCATCAGCAGCTGGAGCAGGATGAGCTCCATGAGGCAGAGGTAGAGCAGGAAATCGACAAGATCTAGTCAGCTCGACAGGATTGGAGGAGAAGGCACATGTCTCAAGATCAATCTCGAAACGTCGAAAGATAGATGCTAAGTGCATTGGATATACTAGATTCCTACCTGTATTTTTGCAGTTAAGCATCCAGGACATTACAGTTTTGGGAATAGAGAATGGGATGCCAAAGTGGATATGATATAAAGCAGATAGTTTCAAAAAGGTTACTTCATCAGTTGACCCTTTCTTTAGAAGAAGAACGGAGAAAACCATACGATGAAGTTCATAGAAAGTTTGGTTCAAATTTTTGGCAAAAATTCTACGCGGAACAGGGTTAGGATGACAAATTAATTCCCTGAAGGAAGCAAGAGTGACATCAGCAGGAAATTGAATATGATAGATGTCAACCAAGGCATCACCAAGATCAGGAATATGGAAGAATTCGCTGATGTCGGTGGCGCTAAATTCTAACTCTTGCCCAGCAACGCAAGAATAGAAATTTCCGTTTGGTTTTACCTGCAGATTGCAGTAAAACATACGGATGGCGTTGTCAAAAATATTTTCTTGTACCTCGAAGAAATCTCGGTACCCAAGTTAGTCAAAAGTTGGAGCGTACTCAAAGAAAGTAGTAAAATTCACAAAAGCTCCATTACAAATACGACGACCAGAAAAAGAGTCGAACCAGAGATCCGAAAAGTCTTTGTCCGGGAACAAAGTAGAGTCATATTCTTCGGGATCTCTAGGTCGTGCTGGACTAAATAAACTTGCAGGAGTGTATTCAGAGGAAGAGGAGGCACATTGGGAAGTGGTTCCTCTTTGATGCTTGGGGGCCATGAGAAAGTGGAGAGAAAGTACCTTTTGAGGAAAAAGAAGGAGGAACAAGATGAGCGCCCACTAGATCTCTTCGGAACCTTGCTAGGATGGAGGAGGAGAGGCTTCTTGGAAGAGAGGAGTAATTTCCATGAGTTGTTGTGTGGAAAAAAGTGGAAGGAAAGATGGATTATATAGGCACAAGGGCTGGCTGTTCGTTTCTGGAACCATAACAGCGCCGACCGAACTCGGTCCGAATTCGGTCCGAACTCGATCAGAGTTCGGGCGAGTTCGGCCACTTGCATTCCCGAGACAGTCAATGCATTCTGGTAGGTTTAAAAGTAGAATTTAATAACTTTTACTGTAATATTAAATAATGACTGTTATTTTTGGGTTAACTGTAGGAATTGTCCCAGCTAACGGAGGTTCACCGGGGAACTCTTAAATACCGTTTCGCTTCGGCCGTAGCCGTGGTGACAGACATACCCTTTTTAAGTTTGTACCCAAAAACAATTTTTGTTAAATAAATAATAAAGTATCAAGTCATAAATTTCAAAATGTTAAAACGGTCTTCAGTCAATGGTTTAGTGAATATATCTGCTAGTTGATGATCAGTGTCAATAAATTCTTGGCAGATATCCCCGTGTTGTTGATGATCACGAAGAAAATGATGTCTAATTTCTATGTGCTTTGTGCGTGAATGACAAATAGGGTTCTTAGTCAGATTTATAGTACTAGTGTTGTCACAATAAATAGGAACATTTGTGTAGTGCAGATTGTAGTCCTCTAAGGTTTGCTTCATCTACAAAATCTGAGCACAACAACATCCTGCAGCGATATACTCAGCCTCAGTTGTTGATAATGCTACTGAATTTTGTTTCTTGCTAAACCAAGAGACTAAGGCCTTTCCTAAGAAATGACATGTGCCACTGGTACTTTTACGGTCCACTTTGCATCCAGCAAAATCTGCATCCGAGTAACCTATAAGATCAAAGGATTTGGTTTTGGGATACCATAAGCCAACTGTAGAAGTTCCTTTAAGGTATCGGAAGATACGCTTAACGGCACTAAGATGTGATTCCTTAGGGTTTGCCTGATAACGTGCACAAATGCAAACGCTAAACATAATATCAGGGCGACTAGCAGTTAAGTATAATAAACTACCAATCATACCTCGATACTTACGCTGATCGACAGGTTTGTCACTTTCATCAGCATCAAGCTTTGTAGATGTAGCCATAGGCGTCCCGATTGGATTTACATTCTCGAAGTCGTACTTTTTCAGTATATCCTTCGTGTATTTAGCTTGGTTGATGAATGTTCCGTTCGAGTGTTATTTGATTTGAAGTCCTAGGAAGAAGTTTAGCTCTCCCATCATACTCATCTCAAATTCACTCTGCATACACTTGGCAAAATCTTGACAGAGTTTTTCATTAGTAGAACCAAATATAATGTCGTCTACATAAATTTGCACTAGAAGAATGTCATCATTCATGGATTTAATAAATAAAGTAGTATCAATCTTTCCTTTTGAAAATCCATTATCAAGTAAGAAGGCGCTTAGGCGTTCATACTAAGCACGAGGTGCTTGTTTGAGTCCATAAAGTGCTTTCTTAAGCTTGAAGACGTGATCAGGTTTTTGAAAATCTTCAAAACCAGGGGGTTGTTTCACAAAAACCTCTTCTTTCAAAAATCTATTTAAAAATGCACTTTTTACGTCCATTTGAAAAAGTTTAAAATCATTAAAACATGCAAATGCACAAAACATGCGGATGGCTTCTAGTCTAGCAACAGGAGCATAGGTCTCATCATAATCAATTCCTTCTTCTTGATTATAACCTTGTGCCACTAGACGTGCTTTGTTGCGTAGAACTTGTCCATCTTCACTGAGTTTATTTTGGAACACCCATTTGGTACCAATTATCGATTGACCAATAGGTTTAGAAACAAGTTCCCAAACTTGGTTTCTCTCAAATTGATTAAGTTCCTCTTGCATGGCAGAAATCCAAAACTCATCAGTGAAAGCATCATCTACATTCTTAGGTTCTATTAGTGAAATAAATGCTACATTTGCTGCTATATCAGAATCTTTAAGAGATGAACATGTACTTACACCTTTGGATACATCACCTATAATAAGAGTTTCTGGATGATCTGGCTTGAATCTCAATGATTCAAATCTTTGGGCCATATCTTTCACAAGGCTCTTCTCAGTTCCTGTATCTTCGGAACTTTTATCAGTCTTTGCCTCTTGGGTCAGATCTTTCTCAGAACTCTTCTTAGTCTTTGTATGTGTATCTTCATCATCACTGTCGCTAGATTTGTGACTATTTAACTCATCAAAGGTAACATTAATAGTCTCTTCAACAATCATGGATCTTTTATTGAAAATTCTATATCCCTTACTCTTAGCAGCATATCCGAGAAATATCTTGTCATCTGCTTTGGAGTCGAACTTTCCCAAGTTATCCTTGGTGTTCAGGATAACAGCGACAACCAAAAACTTTGAAATAAGAAATGTTTGGAATTCTTCCAAACCAAAGCTCATATGGTGTTTTCTTCGAGATTGGTCAAATTAACACCCTATTTAAAACATGACAGGCAGTACTAACAGCTTCTGCCCAAAAATATTTAGAAAGATTATACTGATTCAGCATGACTCTAGCCATTTTGCTTAGAGTACGATTCTTCCGCTCCATAACACCATTTTGTTGGGGAGTTCTAGGACAAGAAAATTCGTGGTAATATCCACTATCATCACAAAACTTTTTGAAATCAGAATTTTCGAATTCGCCATCATGATCACTTCGGATACGAGTAATCATGAAGCCTTTTTCGTTTTGTACCTTTTTGCAAAATATCTGAAATTCAAAAATTGTATCACTTTTGTTTGATAAGAAATAAACCCAAGTAAATCGAGAGAAATCATCAACAATAACAAAAGCGTAGAGTTTACCGCCAAGACTAGCTGTCACCCTTATTTCCCGTATTTTCCGTATTTCGTATTTATACTCGTATCTGGATTTTGGCATGTATTTTTATTTTTTTTCTCAAGCTTGTGGAACTTCGATATTTCTCGTATTTGGGTTTTTGGCTTGGCTCAGTTTTATTGGGTTGGTTCGGTTTGGTTTATGTGAGTTGGATCACCTTAACCTACACTCCACCTTCACACACCACAACCCACCCTCTTTATATTCCCCACCTACCACTCTCTCTTTTTATTTACCACCACCATTAATTTCCTTCTTCTTCTTCTCCTTCCTCAACACAACTCTCCCAACCCTAGGCAAGTGCACCTTGCCACTACATGAGAACCCTCTTTTCTTTGTCCATTTGATAGATTATGACATGGTGATCAACATTAGAACTTGGGTTTTTGTGATTTGGAGCCTCCATTGTGATAGATCTAAGTTATTTCTATTTTTGAATTTTGCATGGTTTGAGCTTCTTAAGTTGGATTTTATGGGTTTTTGATGTTTCCATGTGGATGAGAGTTCAATTCCATCCAAGTTGGAACTTTAGAAATCCGGATTTGGAGTTCGGATGGCCAAGTTACGATGCTTTGAAGCCTTGGGTTCATCCATGGTGTTCTTGCTATTTGGAGAAGACAGTGAGCAGTGTGCAGAGCTGTTTAGCTTACGCACACTGAGCTGCGCACGCTCTTTGGCGTGCGTACGCAGACTTGGGTACGCTTCCTGTTGGAAGCTGCTCCCTTCAGCGTGCGTGACTTTTCACGTACACTGCTTCCTGTAGCGTGTGTGACTTTCACGTACACTGCCTCCCTTGAGCATGCGTGACTTTTCACGCAGCTGCTCCCTTGAGCGTGCGTGACTTTCACGTACACTGCCTCCCTTGAGCGTGCGTGACTTTTCATGCAGCTGCTCCCTTGAGCGTGCGTGACTTTCACGTACAGCTGCTCCCTTGACCGTGCGTGACTTTCACGTACACTGCTCCCTTCAGCGTGCATGACTTTCATGTACAGCTGCTCTCTTGAGCGTGCGTGACTTTCACGTACAGCTGCTCTCTTGAGCGTGCGTGACTTTCACGTACACTGCTCCCTTCAGCGTGCGTGACTTTCACGTACAGCTGCTCCCTTGAGCGTGTATGACTTTCACGTACACTGCTTTCTGTAGCGTGCGTGACTTTCACCTACGCTGCTCTCTCAGCGTGCGTGACTTTTCACCTATGCTGCTCTCTCAGCGTGCGTGACTTTTCACCTATGCTGCTCTCTCAGCGTGCGTGACTTTTCACCTACGCTGCTCCCTGTAGCGTGCGTGACTTTTCACCTATGCTGCTCTCTCAGCGTGCGTGACTTTTCACCTACGCTGCTCCCTGTAGCGTGCGTGACTTTTCACCTACGCTACTCTTTCAGCGTGCGTGACTTTCACCTACGCTGCTCTCTCAGCGTGCGTGACTTTTCACCTACGCTGCTCCCTGTAGCGTGCGTGACTTTTCACCTACGCTGCTCTTTCAGCGTGCGTGACTTTTCACCTACGCAGCTCTCATGCGTGCGTGACTTTCGCGTACGCTGCTCCCCTGAACCCCTTGCTTAACCCATTGGCTCTTGAAGTTGTGGTCTTATTTCTTAAGCTTGGCTTTTCCATAACCCTGTATTTTGATATTTTATTAGATATTTTATGCCCATTTTATATCCTTATGCCTTTTGTCATAAACTTGATTTTACTTAATGTGTTTGGAATGACTATTGTACATGGCTTGATATGACAAAGAACTAGCATAACACGACAGTGACCCGTAATGGTGCACTCCTGACATGACCAACCTGACATGATAGTGGCCCGTCGTGGCGCACTCCTGACAAGTACCCTGACATGATTTATCTTGATAACTTAACTTGACTTGCTTTGACATCGTGGGTGGTTCTTTCTTGCTTGCTTGTTAAATCCACTTGTCCTGTCTTGCATCATGTCTAGGATGGGACTCCTGAGTACCACGGTCAGGAGTACCTACTAAAATGGATTAAGGTTAATAACTAGAATAACACAGTAGTCATGAAGAGATGACACAGCTACAGGCAATTCCGTTACCTGGGCGCTCTTGGGATCTGTAGCCTGCCGTCGAGTAGGGCACATTTCCAGCGCACCGTCGAGTGTTGCACCCTCTAAGTCACCTAAGGGTACATTTGTCTCCCGGGCGATGTACCCACCTGAATTCAACCCTAATCTTTCGTCCTGGGTAACCTGGATGGTCTGCAGGGCTTGTGGCTGTGGAACAATCTCACTGCATCTTGTTAGTAATTAGGCCTGTGATAACCCTAGTTAGTTAAAGTAGTAAGCCGTAGGATCTGCTTGGCCGTGATTGATTGAATGAGGTATAACCAGTCTAGTCATGTCTTGATCCAGTACAAGATTGCTTCCTGTCTTGATTTCTTATATTATTATCTTGTCAATAAATGGTGGGAAACCAAGTTCTGTTCAGACGAAGGGTTACAACCCCGGTCCTTGTTTGGTTTACGGGTTGTAACCTGGCTATCGGAATAGTTCCATGGTTATCTCGTCGTATATCACCCTGCCATGTTTTCGTAAGTTTTAATTTTAATATTAGATTTTCTTGTGCTGATTGCTGGCTTTTGTTCTTATTTCGTGGCCCCCTTGTGGCACTTGCTCTTTCTGGGGTTGACCCAGCTGGTTTTGTGTGGCCAGATTTTGGAGCAGCTCCCGAGGATCTACCAAGCTTCCAGCCCAATGGTGGCGACTAGAAGGAACCCGGGCTACGAGTGGGTTTTCTATTTTGTTTCACTCACTCTACTGTAAAATTATTCTTTGAGGCGTTTAGCCGACGAGCACCTGTTAGCTCGATGCACTTTTACTTACTGTCTGCCTACGGGCTGTAAACATGATTAACAAATCCTAGGGTTGATCATGTATGACTAAACTCTTGCTAGTCCTAACATTTTGTAACGACTAGCTTCATGATCAGCTGAATATGTAATATTTGGGACGCCTTATTATTGTATATTTAATGATAATACATCTTGTGATTTTACTTACTTACTGTGATTGAGACACTAGGCTTGTTCATGACCATAAGAGACTGTTGGCTTGTAGAAAACCCTCACATATCTAGACAGCCGTGACCGTATATCGTGGTGGTTTCCATTTCAATATACGTAGCTGGCTATGTCTGCCCCCGCTCTCCAGTATTCTGGTTCTGGGGCGTGACACTAGCGACTCTACTATGACCAAATAAATCCATATGAATTAACTACAAAGGTCTCGAAGTACTTACAGCGTTGATGGATTTAAAAGTAGACCTATGTGCTTTGTTCTTTTCATAGTCAGCACATACCATATCTCTCTTGAATGGAATTTCAGGGAGTCCTCTTACCAACTTCTTAGTATTTAGACGTGAGATAGTATCCATGTTTGCATGTCCTAGTCTCATGTACCATAGCCAGCTTTGATCATGATTGGCTACTAGGCACCTTCCTGCATTATTAGTATTCTCCAAAAAGAAAACATAAATGTTGTCTTCTCTAATCCCTTTATATACGGGATCACCAGATGACATATCATATATGGTACATTTATCTTTCACAAAATTGATACCATAACCATTATCAGCCAAATGACTTATGCTCAATAGGTTATGTTTCAATTCAGTTACTAGACAAACATCTTTTATTATTGGATAAGGAGAAATACCTACAGTACCATTACCTATTATATCACCTCTCAAGTTATTTCCGAAGGAGACGTATCCTTCTTTCTTCATCGATAGCGTAGCGAATAAAGATACATCACCAGTCATGTGTCGCGAACATCCGCTATCGAGGATCCATTTGCTTCTAGCATGAGAGGGTTGAGGGTCCACCTACAAAACAAGTAGATGAATCCTTTGGTACCCATTTTCTGAAGGGTCCATGCTGATTAGCTTTAGGTCTCCAGGCTAAAGTATGATTGTCAACAAGCTTTCTTGCTAAACAATACTGTGATATGTGTCCGTGCGTACCACAATAAGTGCAAGTCAGTTTAGAACCAGATGTGGTTGAAACTGTGTTTACATGCTTGTTTGGTTTCTTGGAGAACCTATAAGTGAAAGCATGATGATATTCGTGTTTCTTCTGTGCTTTATTGTTTTTAGTCCTCTTAGGTGTATGCTTAGCATTAGGACTAAAATTAGGCTGTGTCACAGGCATTTCCTGTTTGCCTAACTTGATTTCTAACTTTTTAGAAATCGCAATAGACTCTTCATATTTAGCAGTCATAACTGAGAGTCTGTGTTCTGTTACTAAGTGCATCTTCTTCTCTGTGTCATACAACTTTTGCATCTTAACATAATCTCTTTCTTTCTTTTCAATTTTGAGGATAGCCTCATGATAGTCTACCTTGAGTTTGGCTATCTCTTCCGTGTTACCGGTAGTAAACGTCTCTTTAATATCTTCAATAAGATTGGATAGTCTAGCTAACTCGGTTGTGTATGCCTTAATCTCTTTTCGAGATTGCTTATACTTGTCAAGCACATTTTTGTGTTCTTCAAGTAAATCGCTAAAGGCATTTTCTAACTCATCGAAAGTAAAATCATCATATAGAGGGTTTGACGATACCTTATCAAATGCCATAAGACAAACATTTGTATTGCCGCAGGGTCTATCCTCTTCTTCAGAATCACTGGCATCACTTTCATGCCAGATGCTTGTGTTAGCATACTTTCGACCGGTTGTTGCTTTTCTGCTTGATCTTGATCTGTCATATGGACTGCTCTTCTTGGTGGTAGGACAGTCCTTCTTTATGTGCCCTGACTTCTTACATCCAAAGCATATGGTTTCATCTTCATTGCTTTCTTGGATATCTTTCTTCTTTCTGCTTGTAAACTTTAGGTACTTCCTGAAGTTCTTCACAAGTAGGGCTTGTTCATCACCACTTGACGATTCTTCATCGGAATCGTTGTACTTTGATTTTCTTGCTTGAGCTTTGAAGGCAATAGATTTCTCCTTTGGTGTTACTTCTTCAAAATCTTGCAAGTCAAGTTCATGGGTCATGAGTTTGCCCATCAGCGTTTCCAGAGTCATAGTGGTGAGATCATTTCCTTCAATGATTACTGTGGCCTTAGGATTCCAGTTCTTTGTTAGAGCCTGCAGCACTTTTCTGATCTTCTCGTGATTGCTGTAATCCTTACCAAGAGATTGTAAAGGATTAGTTATATCAAGGAAACGAGTAAACATCTGTGTAATTGACTCACCGGGTTTCATCTTAAAAGATTCATACTCCTGTGTCAGTCTACTAATTTTGGATTCCTTCACTTGGGAAGTCCCTTCATGGGTTACCTCAAGGAGTTTCCAAATTTCGTGAGACGTCTTACAGGTTGAAACTCTGTTGAACTCGGTTTTGTCAATTGCACAGAATAGTGCATTGATGGCACGAGCATCTAGGCTAGCTTTAGCCTTTTCAGCTTCAGTGTACTTATCATGGGTCTTTTTCCACCAGCTGGCCTTCAACCACTATTGGTGCTGGTTTCTTATAACCATCAATGACAATTGACCAAAGATCAAAGTCGAGAGACTTTAGAAAGAAAGTCATTCATGTTTTCCAGTAGGTATAATTTGTTCCATCAAATAGGGGAGGTCTATTTGTGGATTGCCCTTCACCGTTGAATATTGTTTTCACGGCTGCCATATATACTCTCTAAGGTTTGTTATATGAGAATATAACCTGCTTTGATACCAATTGTAGGACCGTTGAGCACCTCTAGAGGGAGGGTGAATAGAGTGTGTGTGCAGCAGAAAATAATCACCAATTAAAATTTAAACTATGGCAGTGATATAATAGACAGTAAATAAAGATAGAGAATTCAAACTCAGTAACACAGCGATATATACTGGTATCCCTCTGAGAGGACTAATCCAGTCTCGAGTACTCTTGCTCGATGTTAATCCACTATGGCACAAGCTTTAACTGAGAGCTTGCAGTCTCTTACAACACCGTGCTTGGTGACAAGCGCACGACCAGCTTCACAACACCGTGCTTGGTGACGAGCGCACGACCAGCTCCACAACAGGAAAGGTTGTTGAACTAGAACGACCTCTTTACAACTCTTGGAATACCAAAAGACTCTAAATCAACTCTGATAGTACTGGCTTTTGGCTAAGAGATGTATAGGTATGATTTGAAAATCTTAGATCGTTTGAAAACACTTGAGTAGTAGAGAAGAGAGAATGAAGAATGAATGAGTGATTTGGAATGAAAAGTTCTTCTCTATTTATAGGTGTTTTCTCCAACCGAACTCGGGCAGAACTCGGGCAGAGTTCGGGTGCAAATATCTCGCAAAGAGACGTTGCTCGCTGATTTGGAGGCAGCAGAAGTTTGAAACATTTTTGACCGAACTCGGTCAGAGTTCGGACCGAACTCGGGCCGAACTCGGTTACGAGTTCTGTCAGGAGATATTTGAAAATCTTTTGCAAAAACAGTTTTCAAACTATGTTTTGGTTATTTGTAAAATCATTTGTAAAGGCTATTTTCAAAGAAAATGTTTTTAAAATATTTTGTAAATAAAAATACGAATAGGTAGGCTTTTGGAATGTGGACAGTTTTAACCCTAAGCCAGTATTACCAAAATTGATTTTACATAATAATTCCTAGACTCAATAAAATATAAAATACAGAATAAAATGAAAACTGAGTCTTCTGAAGATTTGATGATGTTGACACTATGATTGATGCAGTACCTTGTCCGTTGAATTTGATTTCATATATCCTGAAATGATTAGCAGCATTTTCTATATTTTGTGTATTAACTTAAGTATGTGTTGATTATCGAAATCGGGTGTGACCATGGAATGGGCCAACAGTGTATACAGTGTGACAGTCTCTAAAATTGTGCATGTAGTATGACAGATTCTAAATTACGCATAAAGTATGACAGTTCTCTAGTTGGCGCGTGCATTATGACAGTTTTCTTGTTTGTATATGAAGCATGAAAGTCCTTCAGTCAATATTTTGGCATGCAGTTATCTCTCGTGCAGTAGGATAATATGCGCATTATTTTTTGAGTTATGACACAAAATGTGGTGCGCACTCTGAAGTAACAAAATAAGTGTGATGTACGATTCATGATTTTTAGCCGACACTCTAAAAGATGTGGCACATTTTTGGAATTTGTGCAACGCCAACCAACACTCTGATAGAGGCGGTCGACGCTAGCTAGGGTTAGCACTATAAGCAAATGGCGCTCGTCTTCCCCGACCGATTATTCACCTTCGAGAGCAGGGTTGTCCTCCTCGGCTCTCGTCGACGACGGCACGTGTCTTGGCACCCTCTGCGGTGACGCTCGCGATAAAGCTCCGGCAATGCCCTTGCCTTTCTCAGTAGTGGATCTCCTTGGTGCTATTGTCGATGCTTGAAGAACTTGGAAGAAGAAGAAGATGAAGGGAGTTCGATAAGTAAAAAAACTCTCTCTCTCTCCTCTCCATGGGCTATTTATAGACTAAAGCTTATACGTAACGGGTTGCGCAAATTGCGCACTAAGCAGCGGATCGATTAGGATTCTGCGCTCGCAAAATCTCTTGAAATGTTTTTTATTTAAAGTATTTAAAATTTTAAAATATTTGAAATTTGAAAACTTTGAAGGGGGTATTGTAGAAGCTTTAAAAATGCCAAAAGAATGCATTACACCATTCACAAATGGCGCCAGACCATATCCATCAAATAGCGCCCAACATCAAATAGTGATCAACAACAAATGGCGCATGTCATTAAATGGTGCCTGGCTGCCACGTGTGAGCTTTTTCGAGAAGCTAAGTCGTCAGTTATAATGACTGACAATACGACAGTCGAGAAAAATCCTTTCGAATCTCGAGCGCACAGCGCTCGGGAAGATTGTGTTAGATCCGTCATAATGATGGTTGTCAGTTACTCCGTGCTATTTATCATTAGCCCGAAGTAACCGACTCCTTATAGAATCAACACTCAACGCATTTTACAAGTTGGCACTCCTCAAACACTATGCACCATTCATCAATTGGCACCAATCAATCAACTATCAGCCAGAAGCAGTTAAAGATGATGGGGCATGCTTGCCACTAATCTCAAAAAATGTACTTGCAATATTGCCCACGACCAAGCACACTTCTCTAACAGAATGCCATGCATCTCATGCTGTTAAGCTAAATGTTCACGCAAATGGATGAAACAGAGTATCGTGTGCCAAAATAGTACAAAATCAGCCTATTTTGTATTGTGTGCCAATCATTGCAACTACTTTACAGTTATCATAAAACTCTATAAATAGAGTTCAAAATCATTTTTTAAATCATCATTAATGATCATAATCTCCTGACCAGGCTTCTGCAGCACGCTCAAAAGCTTTTCTTCTCCGACATCGCATCGTCCAAGGGATAAAGTGATCGTCTTCTGATCAGATTCCTAAAGTTGTACTTCCCCAGAATTAAATTGTACTCCTGTACTTTCTTTTCTTAGTTTGTATTTAAGTTTTCTCGAGAAAATTTTGTTTTTGCAAACAACCATAACATGCTTACATGATTATCCTATACTTTTTGTTGCTCAGTATTACTTATCCATCATGTATTTTCATTGCTTACTATCATTTATTAATTTTTGTCAATTTAATGAAACTGTTGTTAGTTTATGTACTTCGCTCCAATCTTGACTAGATAACCAGACTTTTAGGAGTTGTTATGCCCTATATTCTTGGACTACACGACGATGCTAGCTGAGACAGATCTTGATGTTCCATTTACCGTGAGTTGACTCCTGGGAGCTCTAGGCCATTATTTCTTATTTAGATTTATGTTTCGTTATCAAATTTGTCTCCGATACATTCTTTATATATATATATATATATATATATATATATATATATATATTATATATATATATATATGATCATTTGTAGATTCTGGATGATCTAGTGTTACTACTATCTTTCTTACTCATATCTACCTTAGTCATATGTGATTTGAGTACATGTTGTTATTGTAGATCATATATGTTATAGATATTTATTAAGTACTCAATAGCATTCTACCGTCGATACTGCAGCATAGGCTAGACGTGTCCCACGTACTTGTACCCGAATATCCGGGTGCGGATCGTGACAAAAATACATCCAAACAATATGTTGCACTATACAAAATAAAGCATGTAAATAATGGAGGAAATAAAAACATAAAATGAGACACTGAATGCTGATATGATCATGAAACCTACAACACGAGAAACTATGAGAACCATAATAACATGAGAACCATAACTAGCACGAGAACAAAAAATGATCAAAAATACATGACTAAAATCTACGTGATTTGAAATATCGTTTCCAATGTGTGGGCGTCTAGACTTTTACTCAGATTTGTATGGCTCAACATACGTGCAGTGTATACCGAACTAATAGTTAGAAACAAAGGGTTACCCACATATCTACTTGGCATTTTTCCATCCTCGAGATTCAAAAACAATATCCGATAATAGTCAGATCTGATAACAGAATATATGAACAATAATCAGAACCATGTCGTGTCGAAATCGTGTCACAACATGAGACATGACTATCCAAATATTAAACTACAACATTTAAAATGTATTGTGAAACATCTTGTAAGAATATACTTGCCTCAGTCTATATCTTGTAGGGTTGCTCCTATTCCGTACCTAGTCATAAATACAAGATTTCAGGTATTAGGTTCCTACACATACCATAAAATTTCCTACTTGATTTCCTCAAATTCACAATATCCTTAAGAGTCTTTGGCCAAAAATTAATCTATTTACTAACCTATAATATACTTAAGTCCAAGAGTCTAGGCCTACTAAAATATTAACAAAACCCATTAGGCCAAATTAATAAGGCTTATTATTCAAATTAATTAACAAGTAACTAAAACTTAATCAACTAGATAATTAAACTAATTACTCCTAATTACAAATCAGCCCATATGCTTAGTGAACCCAACCCAAAAAGCACTGGATTTTTGAAACCAAGCCCACAACCCTTAATCAAACCCAACAAATTCCTTGTCTTATTCTTTTATTTTCTCTTTTTTCTTACACCCCAGCCCATAGGCTTAGGGCCCATCAACCCGGCCCATCAATTCCAATACTACCTGTAGCCTCCCTTTCCAAAAATTTTTGAAATATTATTTTTATTATTTATTTAATTTAAATGGTGATTTTAGATTTTTATAAATAATTATTTTAATTAATTATTACGGTAGATGCCTTTAGCCATGGTGGAGTTTTGGAGTACAAGACGACTAGGAATCATGGCACGGATAGTGCAGTGGCGTACCTTGACTAGTGTATTAGCCATGCCAGGAAAGATCCAGCCATAAGTGTGTCCTAACTAAGAAAACCAGGCCAAGTTGCGAGTTAATCCCTATAAATAGTTTAATTAGTTATTTATTAATATTTGGACTTTCAGGAAATTCGGTTATACCAAACTAGTCCGGACTGGTCCCGAACCGAGCCCAAGCCCGTGTAGGCATATAGTGAGTCCTAAGACATCCATGTAGGTGCTCTTTATGTAAATTTTGTATTTTTAAAAGGAATAATAAATATGTTGCGATGAGACTGTTACATATATGAAAATGTGTTATTGATATTAAATTAGTATTTTATTTTATAATATGGGGAAACCTTCTTCTTGTGATATATTTCTAGATTCCTAGGATTTTATACTATGTATATATTTATTACTTGTGCATGTGTATAAATGTCATCCTAGATATGTGTATATAAAAATACATGAGATTATGTTCTAATATATATATATATATATATATATATATATATATATATATATATATATATATATATATATATATATATATATATATATATATATATATAGAATTATATATGGACTTAGTTTTATATAGTTATAAATATATTTTCATAAATAGCTATGGTATAAATTATTTTATACGCATGAATGTTAAATTCACTATAGCGTAAGTATGTATTTATATACTATATATTGTATATATAAATATATGTATGTATATATATACATATATATAAAAAAAAAAAATATATATATATATATATATATATATATATATATATATATATATATATATATATATATATAAAATATATATATATATATATATATATATATATATATATTCGTATATATGTATATGTATATATATAGGAAATAGAAAAGGAAAAGAAAATAGAATAGCCCAGCCAAGCCACAGTGCCAACCCAACAAATCCCCCACAGCAGTCAAAACCCAAACCCATACATTCCTTCCCAGCTCAGCAGCCCGAGCTCTGCAAAGGCTATGCCCAGCCGAGCATCCCCCAAGCCCAGGCCCACCCGCTCATTCAAAGAAGCAGTAGAATCCCCAAAGCAGGCCGAGCCACTTAGGAATTCAACAGAACCGTTCCTATATATATCGAAGTACATATAGAGAGAGCGAGAGAGATGAGAAGAAACCACATCAAAACCCTAATCCAACCTCGTCCCCACCATACACGCTCGCCCAGGGACGCCTGCGCGGCCACCCGCCGTCATGGCAACCGCTGCGCTTCGTTGGACTGACGACGACAGCATCGCGCAACAGCAGTAGCACAGCAGTAGCAGTGCTCGACAGACCTCCTTTCAGGTAACTTTTCTCGCCCATCCAACTACCAATTCGAGAACCGATTCGTTCCTTAGGAAGACAACCTATATGACTGAATATCCCTTCAATTAGTTTTTATTCAAAAGTCCTAGGTTGTCCGGTAAATCGACACGAAGTTGTCGAAAAATAGTCCGAAACAGGACAGAGAACACAATCCCAAACCCCATGTTGGACGATAGATTTTGAACAGAATAAAAGCTATTTTAGAAATCTACTTGAATAGAGTCGTAGACAACCTATACGAGATTAGAACACTTTTTGTAGAACTATTTTACGCTTATTATATAGGAAGATAATTGATTCTAAAAATCAAGAAAAAATAGGAAAAAAACAGTTTTTGAAAACTTGGAAAACCTTCCATACGACGTGCGTCCCGCCAAATCGGGCGACGTGGTCGCGAACCGAAAGCATCGACAGGTGTGTAACGGCTTCGTCGACGTGTAGGCTTTGACGAAATTCAGATTGGACGCGTGTGCGCGACGAATTTGATGCGTATCCTTCAAAATTTACCGTATCGGCCTCTGTGCAAATTTCCCAATTACTTTGTGCACGTTCGTCAGAATGAGACGAAACTTACGCCAACAGGACCGTATCGTTTTTCTGGTCCTGTATGCAAAGTTTGGTCCGATTCTGAGATAGTTGATCGGATCTCCGTTTCGTGGGCCCCACGATCCGATTCAACGGGCGATTTTGTGCACGGCCCACCGAAATCCACAATTGGACATACCGCTGGGATCGTATCATCAAAACAAATCTGTAGACATGTAGTTTGACGACTTTAGAGACCATTGATCTAGGGGCATTTTCGGTGCAAAGCGGGTCCAACGGCGGACACCGTTTTGGCCCAAAATTATCGTTTTGCCTCTGTGTCCAGAATTGGACTTAAGGACAGGCAATTCTAGCTAATTTGACTATTTTGAGAATGATGGCAATGTTTATTTTAGCTTTCGGAGACTGTTGTGATGATTTGGACTTTATGGCTTAGCAGTTGACTATATTTTGTTGGATCTGCGTGCAACCTCCAGGCAAGATATTCTATCTCCCTCTACAGTTTAATTTAATGCTTATAATTTTTCTGTGATTATTTGGTTATCATTTGGTTACTCTATTTCTATAGATTTATTTGTTTTTATCAGTTCTCTAGTCGACTTGATTTATATATGTTCTTCATACCATGTTCACTAGTTCTTTGACTTACCTGTATATCATCTTCATGACTTGATAGTGTAGATATGCCAGGCTTGTTCACCTTATGAGTTAATATTAGAGTTGTCCTTACCTGGGTCTTGACTGAGTATTACCATGTCGTTACTTGTACCTCGACTGGTTCGTGTCATAGAACGAATACGTGTAATTGAACTGCTCAATCATTGTTATTGTTTCCTTGGCACTAGAGAGTCCACTCAAGACGAGGGTGTTTGTCTTGATCTGTTGTACCAGAGAGTCCACACTCGGGACGAGGGTTAACCATTTGCACCATAGAGTCCACACTCGGGACGAGGGTGTTTGTCGTGTTTACTTGCAACAGAGAGTCCACAATCGGGACAAAGATGTAGTACTTGCATCAGAGAGTCCACACTCAGGACGAGGATGTAGTACTTGCACCAGAGAGTCCACATTCGGGACGAGGGTGCCTTGCCGTGAACTAACCAGAGAGTCCACCCCCGGGACGAGGGTTAGTGATTAGTTCAAACCTGCGAGTCCACTCGGGATGAGGGTTTGGTATTCCATTGATCTCGTGTTCACTTGTTCATCCAGCAGTTCAGTTACATGTAGTTGTTCTTGTATTCCAGTTCATAGTCATCTGTCTGTAGCCACTTGTCGTTAGCCACTTGGTAGCAGTTTTGGTCGTAGTCTCGTGCCATGTTAAGTATCTTTTCTTGTTTATATCCCGTTTATATTATCATGCATGATTAAACTGCTAGATAGGCATGTTT